>RJWJ010000620.1:0-199013 GCA_004363605.1 Indri indri | reverse complement strand
TTACTCCACCTAGTGGCGGGGGCAGGCCCTTTAGCACGGTGCGTGAGGTGGGGGGGGGGGGGTCGAGTTGCCTGGCAGAGGCGGTGGTTATGTGTCCTGGATCACCGTTCTGCAAGGGGTCTCCCTCAGTTCACCCTCAGTTCCCCGTCACCTTGGCGGGCAGTGCGGCGACCGAATGGAACAGGGCTGCCAGACACCGCCTGGAAACTCTGCAGAAATATTGATCTTTCTCCCTTTTCCACCCTTTCGGAGGCGGGGCTTGAGTCGCCGGCTGGGACAGACTATCCGCAGATTCAGGAGAAAAAGTGGCTTCCCACGCTACTCTCCTCCTCCTAGGGGGCGACCAGCTCTGCCGCAGCTGCAGCGGCTCTGAGTCAGGCCGTTGCCTGGGAAACAAGCCCCGTGTCTAGAGGCTTTGGCCTCCCCCAATGGTGGGTGCCCGCCCACTGCTAGTCAGCGCTGGAGCCGACTGCACCGGGAGGGCGTCCGGAGCCAGGGTCCACCATTGCCATCTCCCTGAGCTGCCTCCCAGAGCCTCCCCCCCAACACACAGTGACTCTGGACTGATCCGCGGGAGGACTCTGTGCTGTGTCTCTCCCAGCGCCCGCCGAACTTTCAGCAATTTCCACCGGCAGAGCCTCTTTTATGGAGTTCCCCTCCCCCGATCTGGTCCTGGCGGTCGCCTGTGGTGCGAAGCCTGTCTCCAAACTCTCCCCTGTGGTCTCGGGCAGTGTCCGATCTGGGAAGCACCCGCTCGGGTCAGTCCCTCCCCTCCGATGCTGACCCAGCGTCGCGCTCCTGCGAATTCAAGATGGACCCCACTCCTGTCTCCACTTCCCACTGCTTGTCTGTCGGTCAGTGCCCCCGGTTCGCACTGACTTCTGGCACTTCCCTGCCTGCGTGGGAGTGGGGTTTGGTAAAGGAAGAGTTGTCTTCCCGTGGGGCAGATCTCACTGCCTGGGCCAGCCCACCGACGGGTGTGGCCGACCCGAGCTGCACTCCCCACTGTTTGACCCGCGCTCTCCGGTATTTGTGGTCGCTTCTCCACTTCACCTTGTTTTTCCCGGGCACTGCTTGTCCCTCGCTGCTTCTCTGTAGATTCACGAAGCTGATCCTACAGGAGAGTGCCTCACTCGTGTGTGGGTGTCCGTGTTCTGCACCTCCTACTCTGGGAGCAGAGAACCAGGAGGTCACCCCTAATCTGCTATTTTTCTCCACCCCCACGTAAAATTTATACTTGATGCTTTTTTATAAATTCCAGTTCTCTGAAGATACCTTAAACATGTCATTTATTTTTCACAGCTTTCATTTATTAATCACAGCTATTTTATTTTATTTTATTTATTTCAGCATATTATGGGGGTACCGATGTTTAGGTTACGTATGTTGCGCTTACCCCCCTCCCCCCCCGAGTCCGAGTTTCAAGCATGTCCATCTCTCGGATGGTGCGCATTGCACTCTTAATCACAGCTATTTTAAACTCATGTCTGCTAATTCAAGCAACTGGGTCTTCTGTATGTGTTTTTTGCCTGACTTCTCACTTTGCTTCTTGACAGTCCCATAATTTGTGACTGAATGCTGGACATCGCATAGAATAAATTGTAAAGGATCTAGGTGATATTATCTTCTTTCAGAGAGGGTTAACTACAAATTACTTTAATATGATCATAATTTCATCTGACCAGAACTATGTTGCAGTTTTTGTAAGGCTTTGTTAGCCAGTGATTCATCTTCGCTATTAAGTTGTAGTTGCCCAGGCTTTGAAATGAGGATCTGGCCTTGTTTACTAGATCTGTTCCTCTTTGGAAGACCTTAAGTTTTTGTGCGTTTTGTGGAAAACACCTCTCTACCATTCATAAATTTTCTACCTAGCTTCTTATCTTCCTGCTTTAAGCAGTTCAAGAATTTAGAAGTAGCAGAATGCCAGGCTCACTTCCTTATATTTCCCTTCCACTAGGGTTCTGCATCCCACATGGATACTTTGGCATCCCTGATCTCTGAATTTTCTCTCTCTAGCCAACCAGGATTGCCAAAATCCCAGCTGACCTCTCTGCCTCCTATTAGTGTCCCCTGACTGGGACCTCTGGTTGGATTCATGCTAAGAATTGGTAAATGCCCTGAAAAAAGAATGGCTCAGAATGTCCTCCCATCTCTGTGTCACCACAGGATATTGGCCTCTGAGGTCCTATTTGCCTCGGAAGTTCTCCAATGCCTTCGAGCAGAAGTCACTTTTGTTTATTTGATTGTGTTTTGTTTTACATTTTATCTAGCTTTCTTAGTTGTTTTTGTGGGTGTGATGGTCTGTTGCAAGCTATTTTATTTTACCCAGAAGTAGAACTATTGCAATGATTTAAAAAATATTCTTATTTTAAAATACAAATACAGAAAAATGACACTAAAACAAATTTGTAGAGTTTAGTGGATTACAATAAGGCAAACACCTGTAACCATTAGGTAGAGAAATGGAACTTCTTCAGGTACCTTAGCATCTGCTCCATATGTTTGATCTCAATCACAGCCTTATCGATCCCTTCTCCAAAATAGCCATTATCTTGAATTTGATACTTCTTTTGTTTCTTTAGGATTTTCTTCACCCAATTTTACAATCCTTAATATCGTAGCTTAGTCCAGATTTTGAATGTGGCTTAAGTATCTTTTAATTTACAAGTTACATCTCTGTCCCCCTTTTTCCTTTATAATGTATATATTGAAGAACTTGAGCTGTTTGACGCTTAGTGTTTTCTGAAGTCTGGATGCTGTTGAACCATTGTTCCATTAATGCCAATTAGATCCAGTTAATTGACGATGTTGCTTAGTTCTATATCTTTGCTGACTTTCTGTCTACTAATTCTAGCTATTATAGTCTCCAACTATAATTGGTGATGCTTAATTTCTACTTCAGTTTTTTCAAATTTGGGCTCATCTATTTGGAATCTCTGCTATTAGGTGCACACACATTCAGGATTGCTAAGCTTTCTTGGTGAATAGACCCTTTTATCCTTCTGTAAGTTTGCTCTGTCATTTGTAATTATCTTTGGTTTGAAATAATATATAACCACTTGAGTTTTCTTTTTTCTTTTATAATTTAAAAACAATTTTTTGATTTTTTTTCTTTTTTTATTGTGGTAAGAGATACATGAAATAAAATTTATCATTTTAACCATTTTTGAAGTGTATGATTCATATTATTGTGTGATCATCACCATTATCCATCTCCAGAACTTTTTCACCATCCCACACAAAAACCCTGGACCCATTAAACCAGTGGTCCCCAACAGTTTTGGCACCGGAGACCAGTGTCACAGAAGCCACGGACTGGGAGGAGGCGTGGGGGTGGGGGATGACAAATGATGGACAAAGGCTATAAATACAGATGAAGCTTCAGAGCACTATCACCATTTCTCTGGAGTGGTGCATCCTTGGAATGGCCATTCCGAGCTTTTCACTTGAATAGACTCTGTAAAATTGGAATGTGACCCTTTTGATTATTTCAGGTTGAGAAATATTCCATTACATGTATATACAGCATTTTGTTTACCCATTTATCTGTTGATGGACATCTGGGTTCCTTCCAGCTTTTGACTATTGTGAATAATGCTGCTAGGAGCAGGACTGTACAAATACCTGTCCAAGTTGCTGCTTTTGATTCTTTTGGTTTATACGTAGAGATGGAATTACTGGATCATAAGGTAATTGTTTGTTTAAGTTTTTGAGAAACCACTATACTGTCTTACATAGTGGCTACACTATTCTGCTTTACCACCAGCAATACAGGAAGGTTTCAATTTTTTCTCATAAACTTTGCCAATACTAGCTGTTTTCTGCTGAGTTTTGTTTGGCTGTTTTTATGTTAGTAATAGCCATCCTAAGTCACGGGTGGGAAGTGGTATTTCTTTGTGGATTTGATCTGCATTTTCCTACTAACTAGTGATGTTGAATATCTTTTCATGTGCTTATTACCCATTCGTGCCTCTTAAAGTCTTCTGCCATTTTAAATTGGGCTGCTGGTTTTTTTGCTGAGATACAGAAGCTCTTTATAAATTCTGGATATTAATCCTTTATCAGATTTATGCCTTGCAAATATTTTCTCCAGTTTGCGAGTTGTCTTTTCACTATGTTGATACTGTACTTTGATGCACAAAAGTTTTTAATTTTGATAAAGTTCAATTTATTTTCTTCTTTTATTGCCTGTGCTTTTCATGTCATATCCAAGAAATCGCAGTCAAATCCAATGTCATGAAGCATTTACCCTATGTTTTTGTCTAAGAGCTTTATAATTTTAGTTCTCACATGTAGGTCTGATTCATTTTCAATTAATTTTGTATATGGTGTAAGGAAGGGTCCAATTTTATTCTTTTCACATGTGGATATCCAGTTTTCCCAACACTACCTGTTGAAAAGAGTTACCTTTCCCTATTGAATGATCTAGCACCTTTGTCAAAAAACCAATTGACCACATATGCAAGGTTTTATTTCTGGGCTTTCTTTTCTATTCTGTTTTTGTATATATCTATGTATTGGTCAGTTTGGGCTGCTATAACAAAGTGACATAGCCTGGGTGGCCTACAAACAACAGAAATTTATTTTTCCCTGTCTGGAGGCTGGACGTACGAGATCAGGGTGCCAGCATAGTCATATTCTGGTGAGGGTTCCTTTCCAGGTTGCAAACTGTCATATCCTCATTGTATAATCACATGGCAGAAAGAGGGGTAGGGAGTTTTCTGGGGTCTCTTCCATAAGGGCACTAATCTCATTCATGAAAGCTTCATGATCTAATTACCCCCCAAAGGTCCCATCTCCTAATTTCATCACATTGAGGGTTTGGATCCCAACATACAAATTTTGGGAAGATACAAACATTCAGTCTACAACAGCCTGAACTTTCATGCTAGTACCATACTGTTTTGATTGCCGTAGCTTCATAGTTAGTTTTGAATCCAGGAAGTGTGAATTTGCCAACTTTGTTCTTTCACAAAATTGTATTGGCTATTCAAGGTCCCATATGAATTTTAGGTTCTATTTTTTTTTACTTATGCAAATATCACTGTTAGGATTTTGACAAGAATTGCATTGAATCTGTAGATTGTCATCTTAACAATAGTAAGTCTTTAATGCACGAACATGGAATGTCTTCCCATTTATTTATATCTTCTTTAATTTCTTTCAGTAATGTTTTGTAGTTTTCAACCTACAAGGCTTTTGCTTTATTAATTAAATTTTAATTGTAAGGTCTTTTTCTTTTGGTGCTATTGTAAATGGAATTTTTAAAAAAATTTCCTTGTGATTATTTATTGTTAGTATATAGAAATGCAACTGATTTATGTGTGTTGGTTTTATATGCTGAAAGTTTGTTGAGCTCATTCAGTAACCCTTTCCAGTTTGGCTGTCTTTTATTTGTTTTTTCTTGCCTCGTTACTCTGCCTAGAACTTTCAATATTATGTTGAGTACAAGTGATGATGTCAAGTATCCTTGTCTTGTTCCTGATTTTAAGGCAGAAGAATCTAATCTTTCACCAATGAATGTGATATCATCTGTAGGTTTCTCATATATGGTCTCTCATCACGTTTTGTAAGTCTTCTTCTATTTCTAGTTTATTGAGCGTTTTTATTATGAGAAAGTATTGAATTTTGCCAAATGCTTTTTCTACACCAACTGAGATAATCATATGGTTTTCTCATTCATTTTGTTAATGTGGTGCATTATACTGATTGCTTTTTGTATGCTGAACAATCCTTGCATTCCAGAAATAAATTCCACTTGTTCATCATCTATAATCCTTTTAATATGTTGATGAATTTAGTTTCCTAGTATTTTATTAATAATTTTTATATCAATATTTATAAGGGATATTTGTCTGTAGTTTGCTTTTCTTGTAGTGTCATTGTCTGGCTTTGGTGTCAGATAAACACTAGCCTTAGAAAGAGTTAGGAAGTCTTTCTTCCTACTAAAATTTTTGGAAAAGTTTGAGGATTGGTGTTAATTCTTCTTTACATGTTTAATACAATTCCTTAGTGAAGCTACTCATATGCAGTTCTTTCATTTCAGTTGGGAGGACTTCCTTTAGCATTTGTTGTATTTGTTATAGGGTAGGTCTAGAGGTAACAAACCCTCTCGGCTGGTGTTTATCTGGGAATGTCTTAATTTCTTCCTCACTTTTGAAGGACATTTCTAGCAGAGATAGAATTCTTGGTTTATAGCCTTTTTCTTTTAGCATATTAAATATATCAGCCCATTGCCTCTGGCCTCCAATGTTTCTGATGAGAATTTGGCTGGAAATCTTAAGAAGGATCCTTTGTATATAATAAGTTGCTTTTCTCTTGCTGCTTTTGAGAGTCAGTCTTTGTCTTTTGACCGTTTGATTATAATGTGCCTTGGTATGGGTTCATTCTACTTGGAGTTTGTTGAGCTTTATTTGTAGATACATGCATGTCATCAAATTTGGGAAATTCTTAACCATTATTTCTTCAAATAGTATTTTCCCTCTTTCTTCCTTTCTTAGTCTTCTGGGACTTCATAATTTTTATGTTGGTCCACTTGATGGTGCTCCAAAAGTCCCTTGGGCTCTTTCACTTTTATTCCTTTTTCTTCCTTCTCCTGAGACTCAATAACATTAAGTGAGATATCTTCAATTTTTTGTATTCTCTCTTCCACCTGGTAAAATCTGCAGTGGAACCCTTGGAGTGAATTTTTAAATTTCAGTTATTGTACTTTTCACCTCCAGAATTTGTTAAGTTTATTGGAGAGTGTCTATTTCTTTGTAGGTATTTTAATTTTGTTCATATATTTTTTGCCTGATTTCTTTTAGTTGTTTGCCCATGTTTTTTTCTTAAATTTTTGATCATATTTAAGCAGTTGTTTTAAAGTAATTAGGTCTGGTATTCCTCAGGGATGGTTTCTGTCAATTTATTTTAATTAATAGAAATTTATTTTGCTCTTTCGAGTAAGTTGTGTTTTTCTGTTTCTTTGTATGCCCTGTTTTTTTTTAATTATGTGAAACCTGGGCATTTGACTATTATAATGTGATAACCTAGAAATCACATTCTCTCTCTTTGTTTTGATTGTTCAATGGTGCAGTAGTCCATTTGGTTTTTTGAGACATTAACAAAAATATTTTTGCAAAGACTTTTCCTTGTAATATATAATCATTGAAGTCTTTTAGCTTGTGTTTAGCTTGTGTTCAGCTAATGTTTTCACAGAAATTTACTTGAATGCCAAGACCTGAAACAAACATATTACCAAACAAACACACCAAAAAGAAAAAGAGAATAACCCCCTCTCCTAATCTTTTCAGTTTGGCTTTGTGCTGGGCACTCCTTTACCAATTACCTTGGCTTGTTCTTAGCCTAGGGATCAGCCCAAGGTGAAAGTTTAAGGTATTCCAGAACTTTTCTGAGCATGTGTCTTGCCTAGATATGTGTGTGACTTTTTTAAATTCCCCCTTATATCCAGCTGCCTTTAAATGTCCTAATTTCCTAAAGGGTCTCACTTCAGCTTCTTCTTTGGTGTCTCCTTCAGGACCTAATGGCCTCTTGTATGTTTCTACATACAGTCTTTTGCCCCAAGCATCTGTGGGTTTGTAGTCTGCCTTGTAGGTTTTATGAGTAGTTCCTGCCACTTTTCTCACCTGTTTTCCAAGTTATGCAAAATGGGTGCCTTGCATAAATCCTTTATGTATTTACGAGACATATCAGAAGAGATGTACACAATAATTTGCCAATGAGGTCTGTTCTACAAGCTCTGATTTGTAGGGAGGGGTTGGAAACTGGGATGCCACCTGCGCCAACCCAATCTTGCTATCATGCTGAGGAGGGGGGTTGAACAAGGGTGAGTAAGAGCCCACAAAACTTCCCTTGCATTATGAAGATGGCTTTTTCCTTTATTGGACATTTGCTTGATTTCAGTAAACCTTTGACTGTTACCCAGAAATTCTGCAAAGTTTGTTCAGACAGCTTCTGGTTGTTCTTTCAATTTTTCTGTGACGAAATGAGAACTTGGAGCCTCCTACTTCACATTTTTGCTGATGTTGTTCCTACAATTTTTTTTTTTGATTAGTGTTTGCATGGTATATATTTTTGCATACTTTTACTTTAAACTATACATATTTAAAGTTAGTTTTGTGTAGACATTATATAGGTGGGTCATGTTTTTAAGATCTATTCTCATACTCTATGTCTTTAGATTATTGTTTTTTAGTATTTACACTTAATGCAATTATTTATATGTTTGGGTTTTGATCTACCATTTATTATTTGGTTTGGGTTTGTATCCTTGGTTTTTATTTCTTTGCTTCCCATTTCCTGTCTTCTTTTTGAGTTATTTAAATATTTTTAAGAATTCCTGTTTAATGTATTCATTGTAATTTTGACTATAGCTCTTAGTTTGCATGGTATTTGTTTAGGGATTACAATAGATATGTATACACTTAACATTTTATAGTCTACTTAGAATCAATAGTTTACCACTGAAGTGGAATGCAAAAACATTATTGCATATAGTTTATTTACCCTCACCTCTTTATGTTGTAGTTGCCATATATTTTACTTATATACATTAAAAACTACAATACATGATTTTGAATTTTTTGTTTCAACTGTCAAATACACTGTAAAGAACTAAAGAAGAGAGGAATAGTCTTTTATATTTACCCAGATATTTATGATTTCTGTTGTGAGTCCTTTATTCCAGATATCTTACATTTTCTTCTGGTCTCATTTACCTTCTGCCTGAAGAACTTTCATTAGCAATTCTTTCAGAGCAGGTCTGGCAAGAAATTCTCTTAATTTTCCTTTATCTGAGAACGTTTGTATAATGGGTTGAATTTTGTAGTCACCCAAAAGACATGTTGGATCCTAACCTCTAGTAACTCAGATGTGACCTTGTTTGAAATAGGGTCTTCACAAAGATTATCAAGTTGAAATGAGGTCCTGCGGGTGAGGGTGGGCCCTAATCTAATATGACTGGTATTCTTATAAAAATAGAAAATTTAGACAAAAAAGGCAGACATGCATAGGTCATGTGAATAGTCACAGGGAGAAGGTGGTCATCTACTGGCCAAAGGGAGAGGCATGTAGCAGATCTTTTCCCTTGCAGCTCTCAGAAAGAACCCAACCTGCTGACACCGGCATTTCAGACTTCCAGCCTATAGAGCTGTGAGTCAATAACTTTCTGTTGTTTGAGCCACCTAGTTTGTGATACTTTGTTATGGCAGCAATTGCAAACTAATATGGTCATTATTTTATTCTCATTTCTGGAGGCTATCTTCACTGAAAATAGAATTATGAGTTGACAGTTTTCTTTTAGAATTTAAACAATTTCATGCCAATTCCTCTGGCTTTTATAGTTTCTTATGAGAAATCTACAGTAATTCAAACTGCTGACCCTTGAAAGGCAGTGCATTGTTTGTCCCTGGTTTCTTTCGATGTGTTTTACTATGTTTTTAGTCTTCAGGAGCTTGCTTATGATTTGTCTAAACATAGACTTCTTTGATATTTCCTTCTATGGGGTCTACTGAGCTTCTTGAATCTGTAGAGTTTTATCTGGATCCATACTTGGAAGGTTTTGGGTCATTATTTCTTTATATATTTTTTCAGCACCAGTTTTTCTCCTCTTCTTAATAGATTCTGATTACTTGAATATTAGATATGAGTGTTACTGTTTTACAGGTCCCTGAAGTCCAGCTCATTTTCAATCTTTTTCTCTCTTTGATTTACATTGGTTCATTTCCATTGATCTATCTTCAAGTTCACTGACTACTCTGTCATTTCCAATCTTCTATTGAGCTCATCCGGTGAGTTTTTTTATTCTGGTATTGTATTTTTCAGTTATGGAGCTCTATTTGTTTTTTAAATGGTTCTTTCCTGAGAATCTCTATTTTTCCATTCATTTTGAGAGTGTTTATGATTATTTGTTGGAACATTCATATAGTAGCCACTGTAAAGTGTTTTTTAGATCATTCCAACATCTGTGTTATGTGTTGGTTTCTGCTGCTTGTCTTTTTTTAGGTGAGTCAAGATTTTCTGGGGTTTTGTATGCTGAGCAACTTTGGATTTTATCCTAGAGACTTTGAATATTGTTATGGGATGCTGATTTTTATTTGTATTCTATTAAACATGATAATGTTTAGTGGGCAATCAACCTGGTTAGACTCATGCCACAAGTTCCTGCCTTCTGTGTGTCATGGCTCAAAGTCAGTTCATTTTTTAATACATTTGCAGTGTTATTTGAATCTCTCTTGTGTGTGTCACCTAATAGTCATTCTGTGACTTAGACAGTGTCCTACTTGTTAATTCAGTTCTCAAAGACTTTGGTATGCTGACTAGAACCAGGAGTTCATAAATGACTTTATGGTGTTGCTTCTTAAAGCTCTTCCCTCTCCTTAATATTTTCTGGTTATCTGGGGTTTCCATTTTCAGTTACCTGGCTGGAAAGCTGGGGCTTTAGTTATCCTGCTCTGGCATGCAATTTTGTAACTATTCCCAAGTGACGTGGGTACAAGCCATGGGTGAACAGAGATTAAAAAAAAATAGAAGCAATGGTGTTTTGCCCTGCCATCTTGGGATCACAGCTTCATCAATTGAGAGAAGTTTTCTTTTCTCTTAGAGTTTTGTTTCCTGTAGACTCCAACTAGGATCTCTGCTACCACCATCAAATGATTGTTTAGGGGATAGGATATAAATGAATGGAGAAAAGAAAAAACAACCTGAGGATTTCCTCACTTTATCTGAACGTGGGGAGTTCCCTTTCCCACTCTTTAAGCTAGAACCAGAGGGCTCTCCTTTAATTCTGGTCTTCTTCCCCTCTCCTACCTGCCTGCTGGTATTTAGTTTTCAAGGTCCTCAAATAGCAGCTTCATCCAGGGGGTTCAGTTTTTATGCTTGCATTTAGTGGTAAAGACAGTTTGCTTACTCCATCTTATCCAGGATTAGATTTATGTGAAATCTTTTTTGATGGCCCTTTTTTTGATTCCTGGTATTCTATTCATATTTCTTCTCTCTCTGTTAAAAGAAAAGAAAGAAAAAGCCTACACAGCCAATAACTATTCTTGCTGTATCTTATGCAAATAATCAGGCCAAATATAATGAGCCTAAAATTTATTTTGCAAATAAATTTGTCCTACTATGATTTTGCCTTAATAAAAATGAGAAACTAGAGAGAAAAAATTATGTTTCAGAAAAAATATAGTGAACTCATCATAGACTCTAGCCTTTCCTGTCATTTTTGAGTTTTATTATTTAGCTACAATTTTTTAGATATTGGTCCTTCTTGGCTTAATTTTTCTCCTCTCTAAGGGACATGATCTCCTAAAAATGAACCTTTCTAGTGATGTGGGATTAAATAAAAAAAATAACCATAAACTCATGTCTTTTACAATGCTTTCTCTAAAAAATTTTGAAGAAAGAGGGGGAATATAAAAAGAAAATCAAAATCTCAGGGCCACCCCCAGCTCCTTATACAGAAGAGAAGGTAAAGGCCTCAGGCACCTGTGAAGAACTGGCCCCCACAGATCATTCATTAAGGAAATTCCTGGCTGACCTCCCGTAAACAAGGACTTACAAGTTGTAACTATGTCTAGCACCTAAAAACCAAAGCCTATTCCATTCCACATTAATAGAGAATTACAAGTTTATCTTTGCAGGTAGCAAAACTGAAGACACACAGAGTCAAACATTCTTCCACCTAAGCAGGGACATCTACATAACTGATGCAGCCTTCACTTCCTTTTTCCCTTCTGACATTCCCCTTATTTTGTGTAAAATGTAGATTTCCTGGGCCTCACAAGAATGTAAGCACTTTGCCTCATCAGCACCCACACCCCCCTTCCTTCTCTGTATACGTTTAAAATGCTAACGTTTCCAACTTCCCCGTCAGAAAAAACATGGCATGGCCTCAGCTTTGGCTTAATAAATCTCCACTGATTTGAGACTTTTGTCTCGTCACTTACTTGCTTCAACAGAATCAAGGCAGTCGGACTTGAGAGTCTGTGCTCTTGTCCCCATACCTGCCTGCAGTGACAGAAGCATGTACAAGGTACAGCAGGAGCTCTCCAGGCCTCGTAGAGTCATCCAAGTGCCTTGAAGAGAGTCGTTAGGCCTCTCACATTTGCATCCCTTATAGCATCCAGCCCATTGCCTTGCACCCGACAAGTATTAAGTGCATTTTTATTGAATTAAATTTTCTGGCTAATGGAGTGGGATTTAAGGAGCACAGGCAAGAATGAAATTCTGTTGCTATCAACCAGCAATGGTTGTCTCTCTCTATTCAACAGACAGGGTGCAGCGGAAGGCAGCCCCCAGGTGTTTTCTTCCGTGTTTGCTGATGAGGAAGGACTGAGCAGCCGTCTGTGCAAAAAGTCCCAAGAGGCAGCTGCCCACCCGACTAGACTTTCAAGGTACTGAAAGGCCCTTGCTCCCTGATCTCTACCGTGGTCTTTTCAAAGAGCACAGAATTCTAGCATCTCTCATCCAATTAAGTAGGAGATATTTAAGGTTCTTATTAAGATGTTACTCTGTCGAGAAAAATAGACATTTAGCTGTTGCTAACCAATATTGCTTTTTCTCTAAGTAATTTCTTAATTATGCTCATTTATTAATGCTTCAGTACATGTAATTTAGCAGGCAAGTGAGGAGGGGAAGCATGACCACATAGAGATCAAAGAATGTACCCTGACTAAGGGGTCTGGGTAGCAGGAAGGCACTTTTTTCCACTACTGAGCCCTGATGGGGACATGCTCAGGAAGGAGAATGGTGTGTAGAAGAGACAAAGCCCTCACCAACGATGTGTGTCTGTGTCACCCCCTCGACTCTGCTTCCTTTACACACCTTAGGAGTCTGCTTTCCTTGTCACGTCTTTGCTGCTGTAGCCCAGTCAAAAATCCAGCTGTCACTGGGGATTTGGGATTTGACACTGGAGAACATAATGAGCTCATAAAGCAATTAATGATTCCCACTAATCCGTAGCCATTTTTAAACCGTGACATGTACTAGACCTATTTACCTTTATTGACAAGATATCCCATTATAATTTTGTGTACATTACATTCAAAATGTATTGACTTTATTTAATCAGAGTACATCTTTAAATATACAGTTTTACATAAATTCTAGACCATACACCATGAAGAAAGTGCCAATATTTAAAGAGATACTAAAACTTTCTTCTGGGTTTCGACTTCATTTTTCTAGTCTTCACTGGCACCGTTTCCTTGAACTAGAGGCTGTCCACAACTTAGATCTCATTTTTCACTAACCCTGACTTTCAGCATCAGTCATGCTGGCCGCATCCTTGTCACATGTGTGTGCCCTGCCTCTTCTGTGTTCCTACTTTTCACCACTGTATTCTCAGGGCTTAGCAGACTGCCTGTCATTCAAGTCTCTGTTGCATAGCAGCTTGAAGTCTTCAAGCAGTGAGACTATGTGGTTTATGACGTGTATCCAAGTGTACTGCAGATGGCCAAAGGATATTATTGGAACGAACATTTTGGAAATCCTATTTGTGACTTCCTCTTGCCTGGGCAACGCTCTTTGGAATCTACTTCTTATGGAAATCGTACCTGTCTTTTACAATACAGACTCAGACTTGATCTTCTTTATGAGACTTCCTTATCTCAACAGGTTTCCAAAATGTGTTCCAAGAAACGTGACTTTTGCGACATGCTAATGAGGTGCTACAGACAAAGAGAGATTTGTGGTCAAAGAAGTTTGGGAGATATTTTATTAAATAGAGTCTTATCTGCAGATCTTTTCAGAATCTTTTTTATGTCAATGGATATTTTGAATCTTCAGGAAATGAATACAGAATATTTCCCAAGAATTTTGATGAGAGATCTCTTTTCCCCATAGAGTATAGGTTAATAGAAGTGTTCTCTGGGCACATATGGGGAAATTTGCTGATTATTTATTTCTTACTCCTTTGAACTCTTATGGAAATTATGGTCTGTTGTACACTGTTTAGCACTTATTTAGTTACTAAATATGTTTTCCTACCTATTTCCCAGAGGATTTGTAATACGTTATTCATTAAATCAAAGTACAAGATAAGACATTTAATGTGGATCTAAATAAGGTCAAAATGGAAGAAACAGGAAATTTTAGTGACAAGAATGAAACAGATTACAATACTTGGTGGTAATTGCCTTCACTCTCCAGGAAGTACATGGGAAAATTAATGTGTCATAGAGGTGCTTATTTCTTGCAAAAATTGTAGAAGGCAAATTTAAAATACTTTCTAAAACCAATTTCAAGGAAGAATATAACACAAGTATTTTTACATAAAGGACATTGAGGAGTAAGTTATAAATTTCTTTGCTTACCTTTTTTCCAAAGTTTGCAGAGGCTCTATGTAAACGAATGGGGCTTCGACTGAAACGCATGGAGAAAGTAACATTACACTGTCATTCAGCGGAGGAATTTCTGTGAGAAGCTGAGGTAACAACCAGACTATTAGGGTATGTGTTTAGCTGTGGGTAACAGAAACTCAGGGTAAACTTGATTTCAAATAAGCAGAATCTTGATTTCCCTTTTATTTAGTGGGCAAGAGGTACAAAGCCCAGGACTGGTGCCCAGCTCCCCCCACAACCCCAAGGCCATCTGCAGACCAGGATTCTTTTCCTGTCTTATTGCTTCACAAATCTAGAGCGTTGCCCTTGTGGTCACCACCCAAGATGGCTCCGTCCCACGTTTTCAGTCTGGCCAGTGGGAAGAGAAAGCGCGGGGGAAGAGCACACCGTCTGTCTGCTCATACCCCAGTGGCTTGTACACTGTCATATGGCCAGACACAGCTGCCGCGGAGACCAAGACATGTGGTTTTATCCTGGCTGGTTGTGACTCTGGTAAAATAAGAAGTCTCTGATGAAAGAAGGAGCACTGAGGCTGAGCGCAAGAGTTCAGGCCTGTAATCCTAGTACTTTGGAAGGCAGAGGCAGGAGGATCCCTTGAGGCCAGGAGTTTGAGACCAGCCCGAGCACCAGTGAGACCCTGTCTCTACCAAAAGAAAGAAAGAAAGAAAGAAAAATTAGCCAGACATGTGGTGGTGTGCACCTGTAGTCCCAGCTACTTGGGAGGCTGAGGCAGGAGGATTCCTGGAGCCCAGGAGTTAGACGTTGCAGTGAGCTATGATGACACCACTGCACTCTAACACATAACAGAGTGAGACCCTATCTCAAAGAAAAAAAAAAAAGAAGGAACAATGAATATTAGGAGAAAATTAGTAATCTCTGCCACAGCTAGTTTCCAGCTTTCTTTTCTAGTGTCAAAATTAACAGAGAAAGTAAATATGTACTTTATAGCATGTCTTGAAATGTCTTAGATAAGCTCCGGATAAACACTACATTTATTTTAAAATGAACTTGTAAAAACTATGGTTGATGTGAATATTTTATATTGCTTGATAAAGGAAAGGTTCAACATTCGACCCCAGAGGCAAGGGAGGAAGGATGGGTGTTCTGCTGTGGAAGGGCCACATACCCTTCCATCTCCGGCCGAATGGCAACCCACGCTGGCATTGGCACAACAGTACGAAAGGCACAGAGCTGCTTTAGGAAGGATCTTGGATTAGTCTCCAGCTTTTTCTCTACTCTAGAGAGGAAGAATTCCCAATTCTAGGCCATACAGATAGTAGTACTTGACATTCTGGAGATACCACATTGGCCTTTGCATCAGTCTAACCATTACCACAGTAGTGCTGCATTACAAACCATGTCAGAACTTAATGGCCCAAAACAACAACCGCTTATTCATCCCACAGTTCTGTGAGTCATAGATGCTGGCTGAGATCAGCTGGGCTCTCTGCAGCAGCAGTCAGATGTGGGTCCGGCGGCTTTTGCTGGCTCCTGGCCGGCTTGTTTCCATGCCTGGCCTTGGCTGGGAGAACTGGGTGACCTGGCTCTGCTCTCCAGGGTCTCTGACCCTGGGCAAGCCAGCTGGGCAGAGGCAGGGGTCCAGGCGGGAGAAAGGATGCCTGCAAGGGCTGGAACAGTCACCCCTGGCCATTTCTATCAGCAGGAGCAAGTCACAAGCCCAGTCAAGAGTTAAGGTGTAGGGAAATAGACTCCACCTCTTGATGGGAGGAGCTGTGGAGGCGCTTTCAAAGGCCTGGATGCATGGAAGAGTGGAGATTTTGTTACCTGTCTACCATCATTATTTACTTTGATGCTTTGTAGTTTTAGTAACAATATAATGCCTTGGAAAGGTTAAGTCATTTTACCTTAGTATGAATAATTTTCTAGTTTTTTTCCAGAAAGTATGAGGACTCCAGGTAACAGGGGTTGCTCACTGCCACCCCTGGGTTACATTGAAAAGGCAGGGATATATAATGAGGAAACTACTGTTACTTAAGATATAAATTACAGAGTTCCAATTTTTGCTCTAGGTCATCTCTGTTGAGACATAGGTATTATAGGTTGGCAGAGAAACTGATTTCTAGTAATGCTATTGGTGAAGGCTCTGAAGTGAAAGTGCTTGGAATAGAATTCTCACTCTACTCCTTGTGGAAAATCACATGGTCAAAAGATTTATGACACTGGATACATTCTAACCTTTGAGCCTCAGTTTCCTCATCTGTAAAATGGAAGTAATAATTGCATCAGTCTCATAGGTCTGTTTGGGAACCTATAAAAGATAATGAATGAAATCTTAAGACAGTACCTGGCCCATGGTAGTGCTCAACAAGGATAGCTCTTTTTTATTATTATCACTAACATCCTGCAACTGAAGGGTAATAGTTCAACTTCTCTGTGAATGCAGATAGATTGGAAATTCAAAATAAACATTAGGACTTTCAGTAGAATGGGGCAGTTTGAAGGCACATGCTTACTGCCACTTTTTCCTTTTACAATAGAAGGATAAGACAGCCGTTATTTTGGAAATTGAGATTCCAGTGAAAAAGTGAGTAACTGGATCACATCCAGAGAAAGTTGAAGCCTGTGATGGAAGTACAGGCAGCCTGTGTGTGCTGATTAGGAATCAGACACATGGACTCTGTCTGAGTGCAGGGGCACGCATTTCAGAGATTTGGTTGGTGGTCTGTAAGCAGAGAGAAACCTCTTTGCCCCAAACTGGAGACTTAGGACATGGTCAACATCGTGACACTCCCAGGCACAGCCAAGGGGGAATTGCATCACCAAAATTGGGGATTCAGTGAAAAGTCGAGGACTGAATGGTAAGATTGCTGGCCTCCCCCTTCCAGCGGGACCCAGGAAGAATGCCCCAGGATCACCAAAAGTAGAAGTAACCCTCCAATGTGGAAGACAAGGAGCATCCATACAACAAGACATTTAGAAGCAACAGAAACAGCAAAAACATAACAAAAAGATGTAGCTTGGATTCTCAGAAAGTTAGCAGATGTTAAGGTTAGGAACTAAGAATAGGAAACAAAAGAGTCAAACAGTGAATAAAATAGTAGCCCTTGGAAATTTAAAAGACATAGATACAGAAAAGGTTAGTAAAGGGATTAGAAGATAAAATTGGGAAAATCTCCCAGAAAGTAGAACAAAAAGATAAAACATGGAAAGCAGGGAAATCAGGTAAGGAGATTACATGAAGATTTCAGAAAATCTATTCTCAATTTACCAAATTCTAGGGAAAATAGTGTCAAGAAACAGCAGGGAGAAGTTTATCAAAAGAATAAACTAAGGAAATTTCTCAAATTGAAGACTACGGGTTCCAGATTGGAAGGGCCACCAAGTCCTTCGGTACAATGGACACTTATTTCAAGTTATATAGAGTGTTATGCCTTTCTAAAACTAATGTGAAATTTTAATAAAAGTAAAATATTAAAAAGAAACAAAACTAGTATGTCGAAACCAAAATAACACAAATACTGAAAGACCGTACTGCTTCCCTGATTTCACCTGTAAGATAGGTGGCGAGGTTTATGCTTGCAGTTAAAGAAGCAGAGCTGGGAGAGGGTCTTACAGCCACAGGATCCAAACGGTGCCAGACAGGACACAGGAGAGGAAATATGCTGGCTTGAGCCAGCGGTGAACCTGGGTCAACCTGAGAGACCTGAAGAGAGAGAAGCATAGACCAGAAAATTTGTGAAAAAATAAGCCTGAATGGAAATGGGTCAAAACCAGGAAGCAAAAAAGATTCACGAAACCAGAGGCCAGAGCCATGGCAAAAATCATGACTATACTATAAAGCACGTCAGATTATGTTGAGAAAGGGACTCGTAAAATGCTCAGGCTCGGCTACCTTCAATGTCATGTCTATAAAGCACAGGGGTTAAGAGTCTGTACTTTGAAGCATGATAGGTTTCTCTTTGAATCTGGGCACTCTCCTTTACTAGCTGTGTGACCTCGGGCAAGTTGATTGAACTCTCTGAGCCTCAGTTATAAAGTTACCTTGAAGACTTATCTAAAACACTTAGGCTAGAATCTAGAATATGGTACATGATTAGCAAATGACAGCTCCTTTTCATTATTTAATATTAATTGGGTTTGATAACTGCTAATGCTTTATATATATTTAAAGTTTTGATGTCAGTTTCTTCATCTGTAAAATAGAGATCATATTGGTATTTATTTTACAAAGTTATGAGCATTAAATGAGCTAATATACGTGGTGTTTATATCACTTAGTAAATGCTAAACAGATAATATTGATGATAGCAACAACATTGCTGTTACTTAAATCATTAAAAATCATATTTTGGGGTATTTTTTTGTCCAGCCCTTCCATTGCAGGGCAATGAAATATTTTGGCCACTAATTGGTGGTCTCTTTTTCTTTAAGCATTCTGTAACTTTTAGCGTCTGGTAGCCAAGCACACTAAGTTCCTTTTAGACCACGGAACATTATGAAAACAGTTTGTTTCACAGTATTACAGGTTTTCAGTAGATGGAACTTATTATTAATATTATTATATAAATTTAGGAATATAATACATTAAATCTGGAATATAAGAATAGAAAGAAAAGCATATTTTAAAAAATGTAACCTCATCACCTGAGTACAAACACTGTTTTTTGGAGTAATACTTTCAGGAATTTATTCTATTTATCTATTTATATGAGCATGAGGAGGTATGTGTCCGATTTTTTTTCCTAACTCAAAGACCATGCCATGAGAATATTTCCATATTCTAAATATCATTTCCAATGCTTACATAATGGGGCCATAATTTATTGCTTTTTCGTTGACAGTGGTTTAATTTTTCTTGATTTTTTTGCGTCTTGTAATTTTTGATTGAAAACTGGGCAATTTGTGTCGCATAGCCATGGAAATGGGCCCACTTTTTTGTTGTTGTTCTTAGACCCTTGGTGTGGGTGGTTGAGTCCATTAGGTGAGCTGGGGTTCGGTTTTCCTGTTGCTATAGTTACTTTTGGCACACCCCAGATTTCAAATTCCTCCAGCTTTGGGCTGCTGCCACCTTGTGCTTAGTGTGAGACCTGGAGTGGGGGCAGGTATTTTTCAGGGACCTGCTCTTCCCTCAACTTTCAGTAGCTCCTACTCATCTGCAAAACCAGGGAGATCTCTCTCCATACTCTCGCCCTTCTCCCTCTAGCTGTTTGTTATATTTCTTGTGAGGTTGAATATTTTACCAAACTCTTGGGCATTTGCCTCCTTTCTGTCTCTTTCTGTTGCTGTGTTTATCATTGCTCTGCGCATCTTTGCTGATTTATTATTGATAAGCACCCTTATCACATACGCAGTTGAAAGTTGTCATGAATTTCACTTTCAGAGAAATGTGGTTTAACAAAAGTAAGCAAGAAGAGTGTCGCATATTTAATTCATCTATAAAACTGTGTCTCATGCACCTGTAAGGGACCTCTGAAGAGGCTTCTCCCTAGGCTGGGCACCTGGGTCAGATGTGTGCACTGTCAGTGGCCCGTCCACAGCTTTCTGCATCATGGCTTCCCAGCCCTGAGAATCTTTCTGGAAGACCCCAAACCTGAGCCGATCTCCAGCTAATATGCATCTACCTGTAGATTTGGTTGTCTTCAGTTTATATGGGATAAAAGAGGCCATTTTCTTCTCTCATCTCATTCTAGTTCAGCTAAACAGACTCCACATAAAACTGAAACTGTCTGAGAATCCTTCCTTCTGCCTCTATCTGACTTTGGAATCCACCTAACAATGTTTTCACCCTGTCTTAGGTTCCTTCATTCCTCGGATGAGGGTGGGCTAGTTTTAAATAACCCTGACAGTTATTTCAATGTCTGCTATGGTTTGGATATTTGGTCCCTCCAAACCTCATGTTGAAATTTGATCCCCAATGTTGGATGTAGGGCCTAATGGGAAGTGCTTGGGTGATGGGGGTGGATTCATTGTGAATAGCTTGGTGCTGTCCTCGTGATAGAGTGAGTTCTCACTCATTATTTCCCACGACAGCTGGTTGTTAAAAAGAGCCTGACGCCTCCCTGTCCTCTCTCTTGCTTCTTCTCTCGCCCTGTGATTGCTGTCCACACCAACACCCCTTCACCTTCCACCACGGGTGGAAGCAGCCCGAGGCCTTCGCCAGATGCAGATGCTGGCACCATGCTTCTTGTACAGTCTGCAGAACCTCTTTTCTTTATCAATTACCCAGCCTCAGTATTCCTTTGTGCCAACAGAAACGAAGTAAGACAGTGCCTTTCCTTTTGATGCTAATGGATAACCATGTGAACTAGAAGCACCGACATTTCTCATAAGCAACATCCATGAGATATAAAGTGTTCATTATTACAATATTTTGAATAGTGTATTTGAATGTCTTTAATTGAAATATTTGCCATCATAGTTCATTCACAAAATGAGTGATAAAATTGAACCTGAGAAAGGCTGTTAAGAAGGCCAAGTAACAATTTTATCAGGAAAGTGTTTCCATAGAAATGATTATTGTTGCTGTTTGATTGTGTTTTTTAAAAAAATTATTATCATTATTTTATATTGATGCATAATAGATGTACATATTTTGGGGGTACATGTGATAATCTAATGCATTCATAGAATTTGTACAGATCAAATCAGTGTACTTGGGACATCTATCACTTTAAATATTTGTCTTTTCTTTATGCTAAAAACATTCAAATTATTCTCTTCTAGCTATTTTGAAATGTATAATAGATTATTATAAACTATAGCCACCCTACTCACCTATCAAACACTGGGTCTTATATCTTCTATCATACAGCATACTCATCCCCCTTTGAGAAATTATTCCAACTTCTTTCTTTACTTTTTAATATTTATGTTTATATTGTATTTACTATCTATATGGTACATAGTCTCAACTAAAGAAGTCATTAATAAAAGTCATTAATAAAATAATGTATTATAATGTTCTATTGTAATAATAAAAAAACAGAACAATAATTTCATTATAACAATTGAAAATTATAATATATATGTTTCAATCATATCAAGCACAGGAATACATGGGAAATCTTTTCTAGGCTTAGTGCTTAGAAAATATGCACATTCTGGAAATTTCCAAACAAAAGTTAACTTATCTTTTTTTTTGGTGAATACTACTTTGATAATCTAAATCTTTCCTTTCTAAGTTAAGCACCATCATACAAATATAACAGGAACTGAAGAACATAACACATTCCACGTGGGTGATTTCATATTTCTTTTGCTTTTTTTGCATTGAAATTATTAATGAAACATTAAGCTAATGCTTTTGCATTCAAGTACTTTAGAGGTTTATTTTTAAATGGGAAAGTGGGAAGAACAGCATCTGTACATAGCTACCCACCTCTGCAGTGAGGAAGCAGTGTGAAACCACAGCTACGTAACTATCAAGGGTACTCTTTTTAAAACTGATAGTCAGTGAAATATTATAATTATATAACTGAAAATGTGCACGGGAATCTCAAACTTCATAAGAAGTTCCATGTCCAAAGCACTTGCATAATATAATTGTTTTTCTTATGTCCTCTTAAAAAAACTTCATATGAATATAGTTATATATGACTTAATTGTAGGGACATAACTAAACTTCAAAGCAAAACCTCATTGAAAACCCATCAGTGTATGCATTTGAATGTTAGAGTTTATTATATCTTGTTAAGGGACTCCAGGGGAAAAATGAGAGAAACTGCTGACTGAGGGAAAAATACCTTCAGAATAACTTTTCTTAAATATTTCATGTACAGAACATTTGAAATAGTGTAAAGTTACATGAGGATTTTAGCTTTCATTCTTGGATTAAGAATTGTTCCATTGGGGTCATAAATGAAAATGCTATAAATATAATACCAGTCTTTGCAGGTTGCTCCCTTTATAAAAGCACATTAAAGTAAGTCATAACTTATTATGATAGTGCCAAGTTTTATATTTCTACAAGAGCCGATTCAATATTTTGCTCGATATAAAAAAAATAAGAAAATAAAAACTTTAGGGCTTAGATCAGTTAAAGAAAAGGACCTCAATCAGGAAACAGCTCTTTCATAATTTCTCAGCACCAACATGAATTTAAAGAAGTCAATATCGTGTAAAGTAGGATTTGCTTCAGGACAAAGACATGGTACTCTCTCTGTTATGAGAATTATGAATGTGGTTATTTCATTTGGAGATTGCATTCAATAAATTTGTATTCAATTGGTTTTGTTCAGTTGAAGATATCAGTTCCTTTGAAATACCGACCATCTCTGTCCCTATGGAGACTGCAGTACTTATCCACAGTGGGAGCTAATTGGCTATAAAGGATGCCTTTTGATGGGCAGTAGAATGAACCTCATTAGTGCAAGCCAGAGTCTGCACAAAAAGATACATATTGGTGTCACCTTTCCTTCAAGTGAAGCTCCTTGGCTAATTACGCAGATAAAGTGAGGGGTCCTTTGTCTGTTTTCATTGTGTCTTATTTTCTGGCTACATGTCTGCATACCAAACTCTTCATCACCAATGTTTACTTTTAATATGAAGAACAATTATGCACAGAAGGATGTGGTCTTACCCAACAGTCACACGTGTCTCAGTCAATACACTGACAATCGTCTTGAGCAACCTGTCCTTGGCAAACGTACATGAGGTAACTGCCTGCAGTCTTACCTGGGTCCAGACGTCTGCTCAGTAAGTGCCTGCCACTAGTTGAGGCAGGCCCTTGTATAAAGTGCCTCAAATGTTCACAAGGACTTTTTAAGGCAATATAGATATTTCCTCTATAGACAAGAAAACTGAGACTTGGGAAGTTTAGTAATTAGTGAAGTAAGTGGCAGAGTCAGTGCTTGATCTTAGATTAGACCTCACGATTCCTACTCTGTTCCCTCAATGTATAGCTAAGACAAACCCAATATTGCGGTTTTTACCTAGTAGAATAACAACAGGAACAGCTAACTATTGGAAATGTTCCATTTCTTTTCCCCAGTGTTTAGCATCTACCTTCAGTGGTTTTGTTCTATTGTTTCTTCTCAGCTTCCAGATAAATGCATTTTAAATTGGTCTGGTTCTCCTCTAACATTTTAACTTTATAAGAATTGAATAATACTGAAATATGCTACTTTAGACTCATTGATATCTTATCGTGTTAACGTATTTATACTTATTACTACATGTTAAAGGATAATTGTGTCTCCTAAAATTCATATATTGAAGTCTCAACCCCCAGTACCTCAGAGCGTAACTGCATTTGGAGATAAGGTCTTTTTTAAAAGTATATATTGTATATATTTAAGATATACAACATGATATTATTGTACACATAATAGTAAAATGGTTACTACAGTGAAACAAATTAACACATCCGTCATCTCACATAGTTACTCATTTGTTTTTGTTTGTTTTTGTTGCTAGAGCAGGAGATAAGGTCTTTAAAGAAGTAATTAGCTAAAATGAGTCCCCTAGGGTGGGGTCCTAATCCAATGTGACTGGTGCCCTTGTAGCAGAGGAAGAGGCACCTGGGTGGGTATGCACAGAGGAAAGGCCACGTGAGCATGCAGCGAGAAGTCAGCTCTCTGCAAGCCCATGAGAGAGGCCTTAGGAGAAACCAATGCTGCTGACACCTTGATCTTGGACTTCCGGGCTCTAGAACTGAGAGAAAATAAATTACTGTTGTTTAAGCCACCCAGACTAGCGTATTTTGCTACGGCAGACTCTAGCAAGCTAACAGACTGCATAATATGCTATTTATGTATAGACCTGGTATCGTTTTAGCAGAAGGATATAAATGAGGTATTTGGAAACTGGTATCTTTTGATTAAGTCCATTTGATTCCTGAAGAAGGGTGCTACATACCATCTATTCTAGAAAAAGGGAGAGAGGGAATCCGAGGAGCTTCGCACACTTGTTAAATGTGAATAGTACCTTAAAAAGGAAAAATTCCAAACAAAGAACCAAAGATTCACAAGCCCTTTCTTTCTTGAAAAATAGATAAATGATTTGCATCTTAGTTCCTGTTTTTGATATAAATAAAATGTGTAATACAAAAGATTGATGGGCTTTTAGTTCAGACTGAGGAAAATGCAAACACACTTATTGTGACTTTTGCTTTCTCTCCACTCTTCACACTCTTGACACTCTTGACACCCACCCCAATTTTTCCTTGGTCCTTGTTTACACCCTAATGGATTTTTTTCAGAGTACTTTCTGCTGGGAATGTCTTTTTTCCTGAAGGTAAAGGCTAACTTCATGATGTCATCTGAGTTTCATCTGTGAGCCAGGAAGGATTTTGCCTTTCAAGTTAAGCCTCTGGCACATTTTGCTTGCTGATACATGCCCCAGTTCAGTAACGTGCAGAATGAGAACCCTCTGCAGACTGTTGCAGGAGGCAGTAGGCAAGGGTGGCAATTGTTGACTTCCCACCCAGAGTCTTCAATTCTGCACAGTTGGTTCGTATTGCTCTTCTACCCAGATCCCCATTGTTCTGCTCAGAGACACAATCATAGGAAGCTTCCAAAAATCCTAAGTATAATCAGTGGTAAACCAAAGACAAAAATGGAAAAGAAGAGCTGTTTTGCAAAGGTTGAGTTCATGGGGGTTCCTTCTTCCCTTTGCTTTGGGAGATCCTCTATCTGCCATGTTCCTGGAAGCCCAGAGGAATGCCGCACAATTTCCTAGTTCCTCACTTTCCATATTTTTTGTAATACAGGAGGGGAAGGGGCAATAGAGAAGGAGAACAAAACTCCACTGAGCCAATTCTTAATCTCCCTTCTAAGGCTGGTTCGCAGACTAGCAGTTCTAGGACACGAACTCCATGTCCCCAGCTGGAAGTAATTATTTTTCTTTTCTGGATTCCAATATTCCTCAAAATGCAAATGCTCTCATGGTCCTTGCCACTCTGTTTTACATCACAACAACCTGTAGTGCCACTTAGCGAGCTATTGTCTCTCAGCTCCAAATCCTGCATCCTCCAGTCCTCTGTGTTGGCTGTGTTGTGCTGCTGGCTGGGCTGCCGCTCTGCAAGCCACCGCGCTCCTTTGCCAGCTGCTCCCCATCAGGCTGTCTAAACAGGGAACAATGGCAGGAGACTGGAAGGCCAGAGGAGGGAGGAGAGAATTGCTGTTTCCTGTTAGCTTCCTGTTTCCTGCAGCAGTGAGCTATAGGCAGCAGAAGTTCATTCCAGTTGCAGCAGTTGGGTCCATTGTTCAGTTTTCCCAAAATTTGCAGAACCAGCTTTATTGTGCTTATGTCGGAGACACCAGCCAAGCAGCATTCTGTCCTCAGAGGTCTGTCTTCCGGTCTCACTGGCCTTTAGACTTCCAAATTTTAACACTTCCATCCTTTTTGCTTGTTCCCCCAAGCCTAGACCTGTTTCCTGCAGCTACTCATTCTGTGCTACTTTGGTGTTCTCTTTTTGCCTTTTCTGTTCTTATACACACAGTTAATAGTTCTCTTTTAGTGAATTCTTCCTGTTAAAATAACAGATGTGATTTTTGTCTTCCTTTAGGAGTGCCCATGTTCTCTTCTACTGATTCATGAGTTCATGAAGCATACAAAATAATAATGGAAATGATACTATCATTGTTTATTGAGCAATTATTATGTGCCTTGCTCAGTGCCAAATCTTTACAGGTAGTCTCATTTAAAGTTTCTTCACAACTTTATAAAACATATTTTGTTAGCCCCATTTCACAGATGAAGAAACCAAGCAAGGCTCAGAGAGTTAAGGATGAAAGGAATTAAGCACCTGCCTCATGCCAGAATCAGGGTTTGACCCTGGCTCACAGCCCAAGATCTTAAACATTTTCTTAATTCATTTACTTCATATTTCTACTCTAATTCTATGCTCCCTGCCCCTATTAAGATCCCTTGTGCACTGCCTTTCTAACATAGGCATGCTGGGAATGATTGCTAAATAATGAGTACATTAACTAATTAAACTGGCTAGGCTTAGGGTGCATTCATCCAGAAAGTAAAGCTTACACCTACTTGTAGTAAATTAAATCTTGTGGTCTAGAAGATATTTACCTCAAGCCAGTAAGAAGAGTGTGATGCCAGGTCGACCGCTAACTCATTCATCTTCTTGGACCCCTGCAACCCTAAGTGTATATATGGGGTTTGGATTGTAGGCTCTTGGAGGCCTCTCTAGATGTACAGCTGACCCTTGAACAACACGGGTTTGGACGGCACACGTCCACTTATGGGGGATCTTTTTCAATAAATCTCTCCCGCCTCCCCTCCCACTCCTCCGCCTCTTCCACCTCTGCCGCCCCTGGAAGGCAAGACCGACGCCTCTCCTTCCTGCTCCTCCTCCTCAGCAGACTCAATTGAAGATGATGAGGATGAAGACCTTCATGATGATCCACTTCCACTTAAGAAATAGTAAATGTATTTTCTCTTCCTTATGATTATCTTAATAATGTTTTCTTTTCTCTAGCTTACTTTATTGTAGGAATACAGTATATAATGCATATAACACAAAATATGTGTTAACTGTTTACATTATCAGTAAGGAGTCCGATCAACAGTAAGCTATTAGTAGTTAAGCTTTGGGGGAGTCAAAAATTATATGTGGATTTTCAGCTGGGTGGGGGCTCGGTGTCCCTAATCCCTGCATCTTTCAAGGGTAAACTGTATTAATTTATTTTATTTTTCTGTCAACCTGGGTGTGGAGAGAGGGGGAATTCTGTCACTTACACTATTTCAACACATGCACACAATTTGAAAGGATACAGTTTCAAATACTACACTGCAAAATAACCTATAGAAACATAAAAGTGGCTGGAATGAAATGTCCATGCTCCATCAGTTTGCCGTCTTTAGCACCAGTGCTTTCCAAACTGTAATGTGCATATGAACAACCTGAGGGTCTTGTGAAACTGCAGATTCTGAGTCGGAAACTCTGGGATGTGGCCTGAGAGCCTGCCTTCCCCCAAAGGTCCGTATCGTCATCGTCCCAGTAGGAGCAACTGCAGTATCGCTTGTTGATCACTTACTAGTGCCAACTACATTAGCTCTAGTCCTCACAAGAATCCTGTAATGTCGTGATTATTATTCTCCTTTTTAAAATAAAGAAACCAAGACCAAAAATAAGTTGGGTAATGTGGCCATGATCTCACAGCTGAAAAGTGATAGAATTGGAATTCAAACCCACGTCTCCTGACTTCAAATCTTTGGCTGTGCGCTCATCAACAGCGCAGCACTGCGACCAGCGAAGCGGTTAAAAATAGGACGTGAGGCTTCTATCTGTAGGATTAGTACTGTAAGATATCAGAACAGCTACTTTTGGTAAATGCTTTGATACCTGGAAGTTAATCTGCTTTGAAGGGTTTCGTGGAATTCATTATTTAAATTTTAAACTCTTATTTATACCTTGCCTAGGAATATCACAACCATTTCAGTAGGGTTAAATAGTCCAGGGTATTCGTTATAACTGAGAAATTCATTAGAAGAAAACTGTGATGTAGATAAAGGGTGTATACATACATACATATATATATATACACACACACATATATATATATTTATATTTTTTTCTGTCAAAGTAGAAAAAAAAAACAAATGCATTTAGTTGGGAATTGGATGTGAGCATTAGTGTGCCATTCTAATTAAGGGTAAATTTATATTAGCACCAATGACTTTTAACTGCTCTATCATTCATGGTCTACAGGCTGAAGCCAGATTAAGGGGAAAAAAATTATTTCACTGGCAGCCCCAAAAGATTTCCCCTATAGATGTAGATAATGAGTGTTGCCATAGATACAGAATAATTATGTCACCTGAATAGAATCTAAGGGAATTGGAAAACAAGAGACAAAGAAATAAGCTTAATTATTCAGTTTTTGAAAAATCTCTACAGGCAATTTAACAGTAAAGTAGGGTGACTAAGGAACACATACATTTCATGCCCATATGCCACAGAAATAACTAATTGGGCACAATGTGCCAGTACTAATTATAGAAATGATTGCTGGAAGAAGGAAGGCTGAATATAGAGTAGCTGGCAACTCGATGTCCTCTTGCTATGTGGAGTGCGCTGAGTGTTGCAAGTGGCTGATTGGTTGTTTTCTTTTTTGCATGAGAATTGGGTTGTAACTGGTTTAAATTTTTTTTTTTTTGATAACTTCCTGATTACTGAAGAGGTTGCTGAGGCGAAGACAGCAGATAAGCCTCTGAGGATGAAGCAAAGAGGAAAAAATGTGACTTGGTAGTTCTCACCCAAGAATGCTCCCGTGTGTTTTCTTTGCTCCGATGTAAGAACCCTCAACCCCAGGAAAACAGTGGTGCGAACAATGGAGCCAAAAGTTACTCATGGCTTTAATGTAAGATCCACCCACCAACTCACCTAGCTTCAAATCTCTCCAAAACACTGCCTGAAATCCACCAGGGAATCAATTTAAGTTACTGAGCAAACATCATTGAAGACTAAGGTTATCAAGAGAAGCTGTTATTCACGCCTCAGTCTGAATTGAGTTATGTTGTGTTCCCGAAACCTGACTGAGAGAAAAGAAACTGTTGTAAGTAGGGGGATGTGGTAGGCAGGACTCCGAGATGGCCCTAAGACTTCCACACCCTGGTGTATACACCCTGCCTATTCCTCAGTATTATATGACAGTGGTCCCCAATCTTTTTGGCACCAGGGACTGGTTTCATGGAAGACAATTTTTCCGGGCATGAAGGATGATTTCAGGGTGATTCAAGAGCATTACATTTATTGTGCAGTCAAAACTCTCTACTAATGATAATCTGTACTTGCAGCTGCTCCCCAGCACTCGCATCACCACCCAAGCTCCACCCCAAGTCATCAGGCGTTAGATTCTCATAAGGAGCCACAACCTAGATCCCTCCCGTGCACAGTTTACAGTAGGGTTCATGCTCCTGTGAGAATCTAATACCACCACTGATCTGACAGGAGGTGGAGCTCAGATGGTGATGCAAGTGATGCGGAGTGGCTGTAAATACGGATGAAGCTTTGCTCGCTCACCCACTGCTCACTTCCTGCTGTGTGGCCTGGTTCCTAGCAGGCCATGGACCAGTACTGGTCTGTGGCCCAGGGGTTGGGGACTGCAGCTGTGTGGTGGATTTTACTTCCATAATTAGGTTATATGACATGGTTGGCCTTAAGGTAGGGAGATCAACCAGTTGGGCCTGACCTTACCACAGGAGCTCTTAAATCTGGGTCTAGAAGTCAGAGATGGAGGAAGTTGGAGATTCAATGCATGAGAATGCCCTAAAGATGGAGGGGGCTGAGTGGCAAGGATGTAGGTGACCTTTAGGAGCTGAGAGTAGCCCCTGGATGACAGCCAGCCAGGTAAGGTGACCTCAGTCTTATAACCACAAGGGTCTGAATTCTGCCAGCAAGAAGAATGGACTTGGAAGCAAAGTTTTCTCTAAGGCTTCCAGATGAGAACTTAGACTAGCCGACCCCTGGATTTCAGCCTTGTGACACCTGAGAGATCCCAGAGAACACAGCCATGCTGTCATGTCTTTTGATTTACAGATGCATGCACTCAACAAGTGGGTGCTGTTTTAAGGCACTGAGTTGGTGGTAATTTGCTACCCAGCAATAGAAAATTAGTACAGGGGTGTGGAAGAGGGAGGAGCCAGAGGGGACCTTTGAGTTGTGGACCAGGAGAGGACAGGTGGGCTGAGGGGGTGGGCAGCTGTAGTTGGAGGAAAGTACACACATGTATGGTGGAGGCAAGTGCTCTCAGGTAGGCAGTGAGCACTGGGAGAAAGACAGAGGTCTCAGACATCCGAGTCCCTTTTGACTCTTCTCTCTGGCATTCCCCACGTTCAGTTAGTCTGTGATGCCAATCACTTCACAGGGATTCTTCCATTCAGTTCCTCATTTTAAGCCCTCGATATTTCCTTTCTGGAATTCAAGCCTTTAGTTGGGTTCTAGTCCTGATTTACCAGTATTTATTGATTGGATTTGGGTGAATCACTGTGTCCATCTAGACCTTAGGTTTTTTTTTTTTTTAATTTTTAAAATAAATAGATGAACAGGGACTAGTAGGTATTTCTTGAGTCTCTTCCAGAAATAATGTTTTTTAATCAGAGACCACCATCACTGCCCTGGACTGGCCTTCCTGCCTCTAGTCTCTCTTTCAATTCATTGTACAGGTCTGATCGCATCATTCTCTTGCTCAAAACATTTAAGGTCTAAACTCTTCAAGATGGAGAGGCAAAGAGAAAAATCATTCCTTCTGCCCTCTGAAGGTTTGCTGGAAATAAATGACAATAGACAGATTAATAGGAGAAAAAGGCAGACAAATTTACTTAACATACATAAGCATGTCGGAATCACAGGTGAGTGGTTACCCAATAACCCAGTGAAGTCCAAGGCTTATATATGCTTCTTCATAGGGAAAAGGGAAAATGTGGCATTTATGAAGGGTAGTAAATGATTTTTAGGGGAATTGAATGGACCCAGGAGACAAAAATTAGCTTGTATATGATTCTCTTTGCAAACTGAATGAGATCAGAGAACAAACAATGGTTTGAAGCAAAGTTTGTCTAGGCTGTAGGTGTGGTGTTTAATTTTCAGTCTCTTCCTCTGTGATATGAGATTTAATCTCCTCTGATTAATGAGATTTCAGAGAAGGCATCAAAGGCAATTGTATTCCTCTTTGGGGAGTCCAATATCTAGGTAGATAAGGGGATTTCAGAGAACAGCCTTTTCGTGTGCTTTGGGAGAGACAGAGGGTTGAGAGACATCAGCAGGGAGAAACCTTGTGGCCACTTCTTTACTTCAGTACATCCATGTGCCCTATTTGGGGGTATCATTTCTGAGCCTCAACAATGTCATTCAAAAATCTTTCATGGACTGACATCAAAGTGGCATTTCAGTGTCATAGACCACTTCTCATCTTGAAAGTACTTTTAGTTCTCTGTGGTCAGGATATTTCACTATTCTCAGATGTAATTCCAGGTTTCCTGTCCTCTCACTTCGCTTGTTTTCTTTAGGATGAAAAACTTCTTCATCTGAGGTTGGCAGTAGAGCTCAACTGATCCATTAAGGTCCAACTCAAACAGTACTTCTTCCAAGAAGTATTTCTACCCCCTCCAACTGGGGATAAGAGCCACTTTCTATGGATACTCATTTGACTTATTTTGTAACCTTTCTGGATAGCAGTCTTCCTTTAGAAGAGTATCATTAATAGTAAATATATATAAGTGTATGTGTATGTGTTTATATATAATGCGTATATATGTATCTTTATATCTGATCATCTCCAGTTGATTATAAGCTCTCTGAGGAATGGAAACTTATTTACCTAATCTCTATATTTTCAATAGCATTTGGTAACAGGGCCTTGCTCAGCCAAGGGTTGAATGAAATAAGAAATACTAATCATTTGCCTCTGTGGTGCATCTGGCCTGTTACAGTGAACATTTTGTAAAAGACCTTTTGAACTACTTGGTGTTGACCTTTGAGATTAGAAGTTTATCCAGACAGCTTGAGTTTCTCTTTTCCAATTTTTTATGTGTGTGTGTGTATTGAGATACACACACACACACACACACACACACACACACACACATATATGTGTCATTAATACATCATTTAGAATTCAGCTTCTAACTTTTTAGGTAACATAAATCTTAGGCATATCACCCATTTTGCAAAGACAGAATCCCTTATATTGATTCTGAATTTGCTTCTTTCTGGCCTTCCCAGCATCCTCCTTCTATCACAAATTTGATGTTGATAGAAATTTAAATGATTTCTCTCTGACCCATGACTGCACACTTGAGTGTAGATCTTCCCAATCTTTACTCAGGAGTGATCCTTCTTCTCAATTGACCACTACATTTTCCTTTTTCTGATCCTTTTCTAGTTTCACCTGTAGCTTGTTTGAGAGTTGACACAGGTGTGATTTTTTATAAGTATCCATTCATAATTATGAAACTGCTCTGTGTCAGGGGCCAGCAAAATCATTGAATAAATGACTGTTGAACATCGTGTAAAAATTACATGATATTGAATAAACATTTCAAAGAGGAACAAAAATGTCTAGTTTTGAAGGGACCTTGTCAGTCCATCAATAACTTTTCCATGTGACACACAAATAAACAGCTTGAAAGCTGGCGACTCAGCTGTCTGTAGTGGCTGCCAAGGAAACAGATGGTGGTAATGCAGGAAGAATGGTTTCTATCACTTGGCAGTGGGCTCTTTGGAGTATACACCAAAATGGAGAAGGAATTGACAGGCACCAGAGTACCTAAAGCAGCCTTTATGGTTACCACTTGTCAGCCAGGATACTTCAGACACACAGTCATGAAAAACCCTCTGGACTCACTCTACTTTCTTCCAGGATCTCAAAGGAATTTTCTAGAAAAATTGCTTGAGTGACAGATGGAAAAACTAAGGTCTTGAAGGAAAGATGACTGAAGATGACTGGCTCTAGATCAGATGTTGAATCATTTCCAAAATCAGCTCCCTAGAAGCTGAGCTTTCTGTGTCCTTTCATTCTAATACTTTCATAGGAACAGCCAGGCCACCATGCCGACACAGTAACATCATGTATTCCCTGCTGTACTTGTAGCAATTCTTTTTGTCTTCTGTCTTTTCTTTGTTTTTACAGGAAGAAACCACGCAGAAAAGTAAAGCAGTAGAACTAGCAGATGTTAAGAGAGGGAGGCTTGTTCTTTAGGGTTTAAGAGTCCGTGATTACTTCCAAACTATCCCAGTGCATCTGAGTCAGTCGGTTTTCAGCTCAGCTTGCTGAGTTGCAGAGGGAAGCAGGTAGAGTTGTGAGGAAAAGAATCTACAGTGGACACTTGCCACGGCAACTGGGTTTCCTGAACCTTAATACTTCCTAGTGGGATACACTGTGTGTCTAAAATTGACCCTTGAGCCTTAAAACTGAAGAACTGAGTACAAAATTAATTTCCAATTTGCTTGGTTTTGTATCCCAAGGTTCATAATCGGTCATGACTCTATAATGATAATGAAAATAGTAGGACTAAATTATTGATAGTAATTCTGGTAATTTTAAGTATGGAAGGAGGAACGAGTGGCTGAGCTAGTTTTGTTTATCTCATAGTTCCCAAACCCACACTCCTCAGCTGTCCTCTGTGACATTTGGTATTGAGGCTGGGCCTCTGCAAAGTATTTCCCAGACACCCTTGCTAGCTGACTTTGGGTTAAGTTCTGCCAATAGAAGACACTACTGGAAGAGATTGGATGGTGGAAGAAATGGACAGTGACTTCACTCCCTATTTTGTCCTGTTCCCATCAGTGTCGCTCCAGCAGTGGCTCTTGGCTCCGGCAGCCTTTTGGTTCCAGCACTGTTGGTATCGGCCTCATTCCTCTGCCCCGACAGCAATGGTACAACTTAGCAGTGACCCCTCCTTATGGTCTGAGCCCCAGTAATATGGTGCTGAATTCTTGACACCCTACCTACTCTTTCTTGTTTCCTCAGCTCTCTTCAATACCATATCACCAATTTGCTATAGGAAATAGCCAAACCCCTGCGTAAATCTTGACTGAGAGGGTGGCAAAACGACAAATTAACTTGGAGCAGGAATTCACAGGGAAGCTCAACAGGCAGAGTTTGGCTCAAAATAAGGGAGGAAAGACTTTCTAACTATAGAGATTGTCCCTTAGTGGATGGAAAGAGCTCTTTTTAGCTGGAAGCATTCAGCGGAACTAGATGACTTCTGTCAGAAATGCTATAGCAAAAACAATTAGACATAGTTTGCCTAGAAGACTCAAAGGTTTAAAATATTGGTAATACATATGTTATAAGAGTAACATGCATGAGATTACCATGCTGGTCTGGATATAAATTGGTACAGCTTTCCTGAAGGGAAATTTGGCAATATATATTCAATTACTATTTCATTCTAGAAAGGGGTACAGAAAATAAATGTGAAATGACTATATTATGTGTCAGGGATAATGAGTACTAATTAAAAAAACAAGCAGGGAAAGGTGCATAGAGCATGTAGCTTGGCATTTTAGGAGGGGTGGGAGAGGAAAGTTGTTCTGGAGCAGCAACATTTGAGGAGAGACATGAATAGCAAGACATGTCAGGATCTGGGGAAGAATGGTCCAGGGAGAGTCAAGAGCAAGGGTTCTGGGAGGAAAGGGCTTGGCTCAAGGAAGGTCAGGAAATGGGGGAAGAATGGAAGGAGGTAATGTCACAGGGGCGTTGGCAAGCAGGTTCCGTCGGGAAAGATGGGCAGAAGTGAGATCATTCCATATTTTTCTAAGTGGCATTAGAAGCCACTGGACCAATTTTAGCAAAGGAGGGCAACAATCTGACACGTGTTGTTATGAGTGTCCTAAAAAAATATTCAACCTTTGACCTAGCAACTCCACTTTTAAGTATTTGTTTCAAGAAAAGTATCAGAAAAAAATGTCTAAGGATTTATGGGTAGACAAGAATGTCCACGAATAGCAGGTAACTCTTTTGACCAATTACTACTAGCCAGACATTATTCCAAGCCTTTTATGCATATTAATTTATCTGGTCTTCATAATTTCTCCTTGACAGAGATATTATTCCTATTTTGCAGATGAGGAAACTGAGGCATAGAGAGGTTAAATATCTTGCCCAAACCACTAAATAGCAGAGCCCAGATTTTAATCTAGGAAATCTGGCTCCACAGTCCACAATTTAATCACTTGGTCAAAAATGGAAACGTACTTATAAACATTCATTGAAAAAAGGGCAGGTCACCTGAATTTAGATAATCTAATTATAAAAGTATAAATACATGTTTGGATTTGCGTATGTGTGTGATAAAGTGTGTGTAGTGGATATTTCTTCTTTGTAGTCCCAGGATTTCTTCCTTTATTTGGGAACAGCCTTTGGGCTTTGCAGAAACAACCGTTTCATCCCTCACTTTGCCCCACAGCTCTAAGGGAGGTTCAAATCAGAGCATCTGGCTGGGGTTTCTTGATCCACTGGCTCCAGGGGTGGGCACTGGACCCAGGTAGGCCTATTCTGTACTCACCTCTCCAGGACTATCTCCTACCTTCCCGGCCTGAGCTGACTGATCAAGGGAAGAACATCTGGCCCATGCTGGCCAGTCAACATTTGTCGTTGGATCTGAGCCATTTTGGAGGCAGCCAGCCCCTGGGGAGTCTGTGTCCTCTGGCTGCCAGACTGGAGCCTTCAGCCTGGCAGCTCAGCATTTCCTTTGATTCTCTGAATGATTCCAACCCCTGTCAATGAAATCCTTGGCTTTGTTTACTTAAGCAAGGATTGTTGCTGATGCTTTCAAACAAAATAACTTTATCCCATCTTGCCTGGAAAGATGCATATCAAAATATTAACTGTGAATGAAGGAATTCTGCATGGTTTTTGCCTTCTTTACATATATGACAAATACTCAAATGTGAGGTTAAAAATATGTAAACTGATTTTGCTGCTTGTTTATTTATATAAAGCTCCCTGAGGTCTAATTGAAGCCAACAGAGCCCAATGCATCCATAGGCCAGACTTAAGTAAAGAGGCTATGGTAGCTGTAATAAAAACATATGGGATGGTGACAAAATATGAGTCATGGAAATGCCTGAGAGTGAGATTAAAACTTAGAAAATTTCAGACCAGAGAGTGAAACAGTGGAGAGAAGAGCTGGATATGGGAAGGGGCCTCATGACGATTCATGTTTTGAAATCCTGGCGTTATTGTTTGTGCTATGGCTGCTGTAATAAGCACTCACAGAACTTCATGACTTGCTTACTTAAGACACATTATTAAAACCAATTAGCTTTCATGATCTGTGTTGTTAGAGACACAGTGAGTTTGCTATACTTTGCCTGTGTTGGAACAACATTGTTTGCTAGGGCATTCAGATTTTAAAGGGATTGAATACCAACAAAATACACAAACCTATGATGTAAACGAGTTATGAATAAAAGAAGTGCTAGCTATGGAAATCAATGAACAAAAATATATATTTCAGTCATTTCTAAGCAACGGGCTACACTGCTTATTGAGTTAGACATTTAGCAAAATCCTAAAATCCATCATAGTCTTTATTCCTGCTAAGTTTCCTCAGGCCTTCCTGAATTGGTTGCACAAGCAGTTACAGGATGCTCACTCCGTATCAGTCATCACACTAGGCAGTGGGGAGACAGAGTCGTCTAAGACTCAGTCCCTGCCCTCAGTACACTCACATTGGGGTATGGAAGACATGTGAGACAAATTTCAATACACATCAAAATGTTTAGATGTCCCTACATAACAGAAATAATTATATATTTTTTTACTATGCTCAGGCCCTGTGCCTTCTGCTCTATAGTCTCACAGCAATCTCTGGTAGCAAGTGCTATTATTATTATCCTTGTTTTACTGATAAGGAAATAGGACTCAGAGAGTAAAGTAACTTGCCCAAGGTTATAACACTTGAACATGGGACTCAGGATTACACACACACACACACACACACACACACACACACACTCACACAGAATGTATCTATAGCTTTTAACCACTGCTTGTAATGCTCTCAATCTATGTACTGCTGAGGGGAGATTAACTCTATCTGAAGGGATAGAAAGTCAGGATCCGTTATGAACAGAATGATTGTATCCCCCATATTCATAAGTTGAAGCCCTGAGCGTGGCATTTGGAGATGGGGATTTTGTGAGGTAATTTGGCTTCGCTGAGGTCATAAGGGTGGGGCTCTTACGATGCGATTAGTACCTTTAGAGAAGAGTCACCAGAGATCACGCTTGCTCTCCTCAGGAGCATTCACTGAACAAAGGCCGTGTGAGCACATAGCAGGAAGGCGGCTGTCTGCACGCCAGGAAGAGCCCTCTCCAGCACCAGACCATGCTGGCACCCTGATCTTGGAGCTTCAACTTCCAGAACTGTGAGAAATATATGTCTATTTTTTAACTCACCCAGTCTGTGGTATTTTGTTATAGCACTCTGACCAGACTAAGACAGAATTGTGTTCTGAAAAGAGACACGAGGGTGCAGTCCTCCTCTTCTTGGCTCAGAACGCTTATTTCTTGTCACTGGTCAGTTCTTTAGGATGCAGGAAGTTTATTGGGAATGTGGTCAACACCTACAGGGCAGCTCAGGAAGCAGGACTGGGCTGAGATGCCATAGCAACAAAGGCCTCAGTTGGTCTTCTGCAGAGCCCTGGAGCCAGGATGGTCTTCCAGAAAATGCGAGAAGGGGAAACTTTATATCCCTGCATAGGCCAGTCCTTGAATGGCAGCTGGTTATGGGAGGGACTGTGATCTCGAGGGAGGCAGCTCTTACCAGGGTAAGTTCCTGAGGGGGTCCCAGCTGAGGGCTGGGGTTGTCCACACTGTCAGCTACAGAGGATTGTGGGCTCCTGTCCTGGAAAGGGTCTGGGTGGGACACCGTGGCATTCCCTATAACCCAGCCCTCCATCTCCTGAGTCCCTAGCTATGTTTTCAAATCCAAATCCAACCTCCACTTGCATCTGTGTGCACTTTCATCAGTGTTCGTATCACTCCTGAGAGTTATAGAGTAAAATCCAAAATAGCCTAAGTGTTTATAGATTCACAGAAACTAGTGCTGATTCGAGCCTCATATTTTTACCCCTGCCCTCTCAACTTCAACTTTCAGGAGGAAAAATAAGATTGGATTCTCCACGTAATTTTGCATAGGCAAATTACCGCTATTAGTAAGAACAATCTGGAGCTTCCGAAATGCTGGCAAGTCTTTTGTCTATAAACTCAAGGCGAGATTTTCAGAACTTTATGTAATAAGTGGTGAATTAATGGTGCCGATGTTCATTCATTTTACACTACTGTAAAATTAGATCTCTGCCTTTTTGTTTTTTAATGCTGTGATGTATCTTCCTGACATTTAGCATGAGAGAAGCATTCTTCTGCCAAATTTTCTGACATCATTGGAATTCATGTTGATGATACTTGGAGCAGGTTGTTTTTTTTTTTAACCCTTCTCTTTTTTGTTTTTGAATGGGAATCATTCAAAAAACATTTACATCACTTATAAATGGCATATACTTACTTTAGATGCTGAACGAGGATTTAATCTAGAGATCTTACTCTCAAGAAAAATATATTTAAAAATATAAAATTGTTATATGAATAACAGTTTAAAAATCAAGGAACAATAATTTTTTTGATAACTTTATAATAACAATGATGTTTGAAGTGTAAGTATTGTGGAGGCAGGCCTGCAGAATGTTCACGAATGTCCCTACAGACCAACCGCACCTGTGTTGGGTCATTACAGGGTCACAGGAGCAGCAAACCTGTACGCATGACACAGCTGAGCAGCCAGGAAGCAGCCTGAGACTCATATACACTGCATATCAATGCAAATCTGTTCAGGTTTTAATAGGCCTTCTCTTGCTGTGGGTTGGCCAGGGGAGCAGTTGGGACAGGACAGGAAAATACTTTTCGTCAGAGTTCAAGCTCACATGTAGTCCTGGTCATCAAGGTGTAGAGTCGGAAAATAGAGACAGCTGGGCTTCTTTCTGTTTGCAGTTGGCCAGATTCACTCTATCAAGATGTACAGAGTCTGGGATAAAAATAAGCATCCCAATCTATTGTTTTAAAATGAGAAACAATACTCCCAGGTAGATCAGAATGTTAATTTATTCCTGCATGCTCCCCTTGTAGGAGAATTTACCATTGTAAATTTTACCACTGTAACATTGTTACAATGAATTTACCATTGTAACATTGTTCTGAATAGTGAGCTGACATTAATATCCAACCTGATACCCAGGACTTTCTTAGCTTTATCCTTAATAAAGAGACTGGGAATCTGTGTCAGCCAATCAGTGGTGGGTGGTGATAGAGGCGCAAAGACCAGTTCTTGCTGCTTGATTCATCTTGCTTAGTCTTCATCCAAAACACTCCTCTTTTTTCCAAAATTAAAAAAATATGTAGATTAGAAGGCAATCGATATGGCTATTGCTTCTTTTCATATTCTAAAATGTTTTTCCAAAGCTCCAGCAAAGCAAAACCCACAACAGAAACAAAGTCCTTAATTAAAATATGTAATTCACAATACAGTAGATTATGTTTAACAATTATTTTTTTGGCCAGGAGAAATAATAAATTATTGGCTACCCACAGTTGTAGAAAATAAATTTTATTGACATTTCTTTATAATATAAAATGAAATTGTGGCTAAAGAGTCTAAAATGTTCATTTGAGGCATCTCTAAACCATAAAAGAAACTATGAAATAATATCATTATGCAATAACTTCACAAAGATAATCATGGTATTTAGTAGAAAGTTATCTTAAAACAGGATACGTAATGCCAGCTTCCAGTTGCATGAAGACTTCCTGAGATGATTTTAGATGATGTCTGACACACAGAGCATCCAAAATCTTGTTTTCCTGGCTTTACCGTGTCAAGCTGAGCATGGTGACGCGGTGGCACATGCCTAGAATCACAGCTACTTGGGAGGTTGAGGTGGGAAGATCGATTGAGCCTGGGAGTTCTCAGCTAATCTGCATATTCTCTTTCTCTTGGTCTCTATATTTCAACTGCATCTTTTCATTTTTCCTGGAAAAAAGAAAGTTGCCTTGTGGCAACAGCTACCAATAAAGTCAAACCCTGAGAAAATATCGTTAGTTCAATCATGGAAGAAGGACTGAGAGCCCGAGAAGTTAACATTTGGTGGTGGGGCATAGAGGGAGAAGAGGTTAATCTGTCTGTTGGTTAAAATCTGGTGCCCTCCTTTTTATAGAGTAGTTAGGAGTTCCAGGGTGAGTAAATACAGAAAATGAGAAACAAGCTAAAATATATTGTACAGAAAAGAAGGGAGCCATATATACCGTAATTTTGAGTCCTAACTTCTTCTCGGTGCTTATGTATTTGTAAGTTCTAAAGATTCTGTATTAAATATATATAACCTTTGTGATTAAGAAGAGTTTAAAATTTAAGATACAATTTAAAGTAGGAAAAGCCATGAAATCATGAACTGAGACTAACAGTGAAAATATTCCACTTATAAAGTTACAAAACTGGGGAGATCAGAATCACTATCCTATCTAAGTAGACAGGAAGAAAAGGCCACTAAACTGCTTTTATTTTATTTTGTATCCACGGTGCCTAGCTATGTGGCAGGCTCACATTAGGTACTCAAGTGTCCTAATGGATGACTAAATGAATACATTAAGGAGGCTCTTGCTCAAGGGCACGAGTCAGTCCCACAGGAATTTTTCTTCCTGGTTAGAAATGCCTTTGCTCAGATTGTCCCCCTAGGGTCTAAGGATTTTGTCTCCTTCCCTGTAGCCTGGAGAGGGTTGGAGGCTTGGAGTATCCTAGAAAGGGGGACATGACACAGTGAGCTGCCCTGTGTATGGGGCATGCTGACTAAAATGACGATCTGTTACACATCTTTGCCCAAGTGACGCCAGAAATATTGCAAGAACAGAAGGGCAAGTTCAACCTGTTGCCAAATCTATTTTGTATTTTCTGCTTGTCAAAAATGAAAGTCTATGCAACCAAGAGCACTCATTCTTCTGAAAGGAAGTGATTAGGACAGAAGAGGCTTGTGTCTGGGAACAAAAGTTTCAAAAATACCAAGGATGACCACAAAATATGCAAATTTTAACATCATCCTTAGTTCCTGGCAAAAGGGGCGCCTGTCTATAGGGGACCCCACTCTGGCTTTCCACTGACTACAAACCTCCCTAGGGGATGAGAATTCTGTAGGGCTAAGGGTTGTTTCTACCAACAGTCTTTGTTCCCTCCCTTCTAGACCACACTGTGGTGTCCCCTGCCTAGAAAGCTCCAAACTCAGTATCTTTCCAGTATCTTCTAAGGGTAGACCATGCTGTGGGTGTGTCCATGCCAAGGTATGGGCAGTGGCCATGGGTAGTTGTTTGCAGTGGTGAGACTGAGAGTGGAAGCCCGCTGGGGTGTCCATGTCTACGTGCAAGGCACTTCGTGCTGTAGGTGACTGTGCGACACCTGCGTGTAGGTACAGGATCTGCCTGGGTGGGAAGAGCCACACGGCTGTCTGTCTGTCTGTTGGCTGGTTCTCCTACCTCTGCTGTATTCCCGAGTGGGACTACTTTTTACCGTCCCTTTTCCTTTCAGGAAAGGTGATTGGGTCGTAAAAAATTATACATTAGGGCATGGTGCTCTTTATTTGCTTTAGAAAGAAGAAATAAAGAATTGGACAAATTATGTTTATAATTTTTAAAAAGAGCAAAAAATAATAGTTTGGTTTAAGCCATTGGATTTACCGTTCAGTGATTATTTTTGTGATTGGTGTTCTCCCAGGCGAAGCTAATACGTGGCCCAGCTCTGCCTCCACAATCCTTTCCTTGTGGCTTCTCCTCTCAAGAGACCTGGGTTCAAATGTAGCCACTCCTTGGAGAGGACTTCTTGTCAGCCACGTAGGCCAGGGAGCCCCAAACTTTCTTGGTTCACGGTGTTTCCGTCACTTTTCCAGGGATCCCCTAGGCCCAAAGAAATCCCCAACAGTTCTATTTAGTAAGTAGTTAGGTCCAATAACATAATAACTCTTTATGTCCTGATAACTTAATAGCCATTTGGAAAAAATGAAAAGAAAAATAATATATATTTTAAAATACTTACATGACTACAATTATTTGCTAATGGGATATTGGTCACCCATTGGGCGTTGCACAACTTCTCAAACCTTGGAATCAGATTGGGTACTACCACTCTCACTTTCCACCCTCTATTGATTTGTGGGCACCACTTGCTTTCACAGCAATTGCAGAAAATCCACTTTGGCAAAGATGGATATTACCAAAAGAAATGTAGTGTGATCTCATGTTGAAACTGCAAGCTCTCTTGATCTATCTAGTAGATTGCATGGGGTTCAACAGCTGTCAAGTCTATCTGTGTTTCCCTCAAAGATGTACAATAGCCCACAGCACCCTTGTGAGTCCATTCTAACACCCTGTGGTCCTTAGTGTACAGTTTAGGAACCACAGGTATAGACATTTGTCAAACCAAGAGTATGGAATAGCTTGGAAATGATGGGTGATCATTTTCCCTGTACACTCAAACAAGTTATGCCAAAAATGTATTACCGATTTTTATAAGTATTAAGATAAGTGTTTCATGAAGACATTTAAAAATGATTATATGAATCATGGCTTTTTTGAAAAATACTTCTGCAAATCAATAGATAATGATGATAATCTGACACTTATACAATACTTGAAGTTTACAGAGGCTTTTGCTGTATTTTGCTGTGTTACAGGAAGGAGAATGATCCCAGAGAGGGACTATGTCCTCCTTTGAGCCTTTTGTGGTCCCACCTACCCATCCCAATCTACCTCGAACACTGCCATGAGCTTTTCCTGATACACATGCGATTGTTCTCTCTCCCTTTCCTAAATATCCACAGTTGTTTGCTTGTAATTTCCCTGGGGGAGCTTTCCGTAGTCTGCCTTGGGTTTAACAAACTTTGTTACTTTTGCGTTATGACTTCTTGGATCACAAACACTTTGTTGTCACAAATCATGTCTAATTCTTTTAAATTTTCTCAAAACACCTTAATCTACAGCATCATTAGCTTTCCAAAACTATTTGTGGAATAAGTGAATGAACAGTCGAAGGGATAAGAAATTCCTGCAGACCTTTCATAAAAAGGACAGATATTTGCACTAATCTGGGCTGAAATGAGAAATTGTTTTAGTTTCATCACTTTTAGATCTATGCTCCAAGGGCGACTTGGCCTATTTTAAGAAGGAATAAAAGAAGAGAGAACAACTAAGAACATTGTTACTTTAGTGAAAATAAACCTGTAGCTTTCTCAAGCCCACAAAAAGCACCAGGAGAGTATTTAAAGCATGGCAGTTTCTTGGTAAACCTGAGAGAAGGAGAGTCATCTAGAAAGTGTATTTCCACCATTGTAAACTTAAGTGGAAAACTGGACTCACTCTTCTGCCATGCATTCAAAGAGTTTCTTAGCTATTTTAAAAACAGTAGATGCAAACACATAGATTTTTTTTTATTTCAGAAATGTTTATTAAATAAATGATTTAGTACCTTAGCAAAGATAACTGTAATCACTAGGGTTTGTGATAATTTCAAGACTTGCCAAAATTAAATTATGTATATAACAAAATTTTTTTTTTGGTGGGGGACAGTGTCTCGCTCTGTTGCCTAGGCTAGAGCGCTGTGGCATCAGCCTAGCTCACAGCAACCTCAAACTCCTGGGGTCAAGCAATCCTCCTTCCTCAGCCTCCTGAGTGGCTGGCACTATAGGCCACATCACCATGCCTGCATAATTTTTTCTATTTTTAATAGAGACTGGGTCTCACTTTTGCTCAGGCTGGTCTCGAACTCCTGGCCTCAACAAATGCATAAATTTTTATGGATAGGGAAATGAAACCACTAAGAGACTGAAACTTTAGGCCCTAATCACACTTACTTTCAAATGCCAAGCATTGGATTCAGGCTTTCTGTCTTGCAATATAATTTACAGACCACTGTGAATACATGAAGCAAATATTGCTTTCAAGTTCCTATTAATATAGTTCAGCAGAGCGTGATACCGAAAGCAGTCAAAATTCAATGTTTTATATTTATGTTCATCCCATAACACAGTCAATTGTCTACTGAGAAACATTTTAAATCAAAACATTTAATTATTACTCCCAGCTGAGAAGTGTATCAGCCTCAAAGGTAAGTCCCTGCTGGTACTTTGCCTTCGTCTGCAAGATGGATTACTGGGAGTTTGGACTGAGGAGCAGTAAGGAATACTGAACAGGCAATTAAACGAAACATTTTTTTTTAGCTCTTCCTGAATTAGAGGTTTACTGATTGGATGCATTTTTGTCTTTAAAGTGATATGGACATTTTTCTGAAATACTAAACAAATTCACATGAAAATATAATTTAAAAATACTCCAAAATCAAATATAAATGACTTGGATTTTTAGCCTCTCTAGTCAATCAGAATCCCAGCAAGAAACAGAATTTGCCACAGATGTTTCAGAGAAACGTTACTGCAAGGACTGCTTCCAGAGGTGCAGGCAGGGCAAAGGGCTGATTAAGCACGTAGACGCTATCAAGAGTGAGAAGCTGTTACCCTCCCCCAGCAAGAACTGGAACTGGGTTCAGGGGCTGCCTGGTGGGAGCTGGAGGGATGTAGCTACTGGCAAATAAGTGGCACTAAACAGGATAAGAACTCGGAAAACAACCCATTTTCTCTCTCCAGGACGGCTCTCTCCGCTGCTGCCTCTCGCTGGCCCATCCTGACTGAAAGCTGGCTGACAAGGGAACCCTGAAGGTACAATCTCTAGACTTTGCCTCCAGGCAGAGAAAAAGGTGTCCAGTGGGAAGAGGAATTCCCATAGCCTTTTATTCTTTCCGCAGATCATTAACATACCAAATGTAAAACTGTGGGACGATAGTGTTTAAAGTATATTAAGTCACCTAGTTCATTATTTTTAATAGGTGAGGAAACTGAGATTTAGGAAAGAAGTTATTTGCTCTTACCAAGAGCACTGTATGTGTCTCTGCTCAGGTTATTGATGATATACAGGAATGGGCAGAGGTCTGTGAAAATGATTTCAAATAACATATTTGAAGAATATGTGTCTGTATGTGTACAAGTGTGTAAGCCTTCTATTTGTCACCGAAAAACGTTGCATGGTGTTCTTCCAGAGACATTTCTAGGTCATAAAAGCTGAAACACATGGACTGACTGGTTCCTGGAGAGATTTTATTGACATTCCAAAATGTCAGAAGCCAAGATCCTTTCCATCCTGTCTCAAAGGATCCGAGGTTTCTCCTCCTCATTTTATACCCTCTCTTATGTATAAATGAAGAGAAGAAATTGTTCTCCACCCCCCCCCCCCCATAGATAAGGTATAACTTGTCACTTGTATAGAAAGTTTTCATCGGTTGTCATCACATCACCTTTGGGTATAAATGTAGGGGACCAACATTATTCAGGTTAATTTTCTAGTAGTGAATATCACAAAGAACTAGTTCCCCTGACATAACCTAGGGGCTTCATTTTTCATTTATATATCTATCTATCGATTATCATCTTCATCTAACTACCTATTGTACAAAACAGGGTAATTGGAGTGACATCTCAGACCCTTCACAGTTCTTAACAAAACTCATATAAATATGCACCATTTTAGTTCCACTCTTTGATGAATTTTGACAATAGCATGCATCCCTGTATGCCACGACAACAACCACAGATATGTATTATTTCCGTCACCTCAAAATGTTTCGTCTTGCACCTTCATAAGCAATCCCCTTCCCCAGATCATCATAGATCTGTTTTCTGATTAGTTTTACTGTTCTGTCCATGGAATCATACAGTATGTAGTCTTCAGTGTATGGCTTCTTTTGCTCAGCATAACAGTTCAAAGACTCATCCATGCCATTGTTTATATCAATGGTTATTGCTTTCACTTGCTGAGTGTAATCCATTGTACATATATATACCACCATTTGTTTACTCATTCACCTGTGGTTAAATGTATAGGTTGGTCCCAGGTTTTGGCTACAATGAAAAAAGCTTCTATGAACTTTTTGTACATATTTTTATGTGGGCATATGCTCTCATTTCTATTAGTAAATACCTAGGATTAGAATTATTGGGTTATGGGTGGGGGCAAGATGGGCAACTAGAGACATCAGTTGCCAAATCATCCCAAATAAAGGAAAGAGTTTTGGGTGAGAAAGCATAGCCCAGGTGAAATACTGAGTTAAAGGAGCCAGAATCTACCCTTACTGGAGATCCCATGGGAAGAAGTGGCAGAGCGGAACAAGAAGTGAAATTTTGGTGGAGACTGGTCGGATTCAGAACCCAGTGGAAAGGGTAGGTGGAAGTGTTTACTTTTCCTCCCCTCACATCTGTGGCAGTTTTAGAGCTTCCAATCTGTCAGAGATCCCTTTTGCCCTGACAAATCTAGGTTCTGCTGCCATGGATAAACTGGGAGTTTCTTGGGAACAGAGAATGGGCTGCAGGCCCATGTAGGTTGCTTCAACTTCCCTCAATGCAAGGAGGCTTGAGAGCAAGTTTGCCATGTTGGTCCCAGTCTGGTCCCCCTCGGACTCAAGCACGCCATCTAGGGGCCTGGGTACTTACCTGCACAAGCCAAAAGGAAGTGAATCTCTCCCTCTCTACACTGAGGCCTACTTCTGCCTCTCTACAATGAGTTAGCAGAATTCCTGGCAGAGGGGAATAGGTGAACAGAAAAGCTGTCTGTTTAGAGTTGAGGAAAGAGATTCCAGATGAAAAGCATAAGAACTCTGGTAACATGAACAAGCAGGCTGTTTAGACAACCCCAAATGATCATACTAGCTATCTAACAATGGACTGTAACCAAAAAAATTTTTTTGAAATGTAAGATATGGAAATCAAAATATGAATCACAAGTAAGCTCAATGAGATCCATGAGAAAGTTGAAAACTAACATGAAGAAATAAATAAACAAAAATAATAATAATGCCATGAATGAAAAATTCACTAGAGAGATAAACAGTTTAATAAAAATATAACAGACCTTCTGGAAATGAAAAAATCATTTAGGGAAGTACAAAATACAGTGGAATGTTTTAGCAACAGACTAGACCAAGAAGAAGAAAGAAATTCAGAGCTTGAAGACAAAGCTTTTGAATTGAGTCAAAAATGAAGAAAAAAGAATCAAGAAGAATGAACAAAGTCTTTGAGAATTATAGGACCATATAAGATGACTGAACATAAGAATTATACGTATTCCTGAAGGAGAGAAAGAAAAAGCAAAAAAAAAAAAAAAAAAAAAAAAAAAAAAAAAAAAAAAAAAAAAAAAAAAAAAAAAAAAAAAAAAAAAAAAAGGAAAACCTGCTTGAGGGAATAATGGAGGAAATTTCCCTGCTCTTGCTAGAGATTTAGACATCCAGATACAAGAAGGTAAATGAACTCTTGGGAAATTCATTGGAAACAGGACATCTCCATGGCACATAATCACCAGACTGCCCAAAGTCAAAGTGAAGGAGAAAATTCTACAAGCTGTGAGAAAAAAATCACGGAGTAACTTACAAAGGAAAACCCATTAGACTAATAGCAAACTTCTGAGAGGAAACCTTAGAAGCCAGAAGGGAATGGGGTCCTAGCTTTAGTCTTCTTAAACACAATAACTGTCAGCCAAGAATGTTTTATCCTTCACAACTAAGTTTCATAAACGAAGGAGAAATAAAGTCTTTCCCAGACAAGCAAACATAAGGGAATTTGTCACCACTAGAACTGCCCTACAAGAAATCCTTAAACGTTCTCTATACATTGAACAGAACAATCAACACCCACCAGTGTAAAAACAACAAAAAGTAAAAACTAATAGCTCTTACAGAATTGTGTCACAAGAGAGAAAACAAGGCAACTAGCTAGCAATCAACATGATGACTGGTATAGTATCTCACGTATCAATATTAACATTGAATGTAAACAGCCTATAAGCTCTACTTAAAAGATATAGATTGGTGGAGTGGATTAAAAAATACAATCCAGGGGGGAGGAGCCAAGACAGCAGATGAGAAAAGCTGCCAGTCAGAGTGTCTCTGCAAAAAAGATGAATTTTAGAAGGAAGAGAAAAAAATAAGCTAGCAGAGAAACATAGATCGGGTGAGGGTCGGAAGGAAGGATGCCTGAAACTACAGGAGACTCCACAGGAAGATGTTCCAGAGGAGAACTGGAAGGAGAAAGGTGCCGAGAGGCTTGGAGACCAGCGACAAGGGTAGGTGGAGCGGTTAACTTTCCCCTCCCTTGCATCTCGGACTGCTGGTGGGCTCCTGAGCGGTTGGAGAGACCTGCCGACACCAGCCCAGAGACAGCTGCTGCCAGTGAGCAGTGGCCTCTTGCGGACTCAGCGCCGGGCTCCTAGCCCCCTCAGGGCACCTCCCCGGGTGCAGACCCGAGCCTATCGGCAGACGCCATAGTGCTTATTCTCTCCTTCCCCCTCCCTACCCGTGGGTACACAGAGAGACAATTTAACCGTCACACGGAGGCATCTCCAAGGAACGTGGCCTTTCCTTTTGGGGCCCTACAGCAGACTGAGGGGTACTCAGACTGCAAGTTCCCTACCCACCAGCCCTCCCAGGTGCTACTTGCCTGGGGACTCCAGGAGAGTGGGGCAAATCCCGAGGTGGAGTGAAATAGATCCAGCTTGGGCACCCTGTAGGTGATTCAAGACCAGCACCTCTCCCCCTGGTAGGGTCAGGGATTGATCTCCAGGGTCCAGGGGACAGGCCTGCAGACCAGACCCTGTACACCCAGGTCAGGATAGCACTGCCCCAGGGCACAAAAGAGAGATCTGTGAAAGAGCCTACTGAGGAGTGTGTGCCTTCAGGGGCAGATCAGCATGCCGGAGTGGCAACCCTCCTCCCAAAAGAGGGCTGTGCACCCAGCTCAGGCAATGATCCTGGGTAGGGAACCTCCCAGCCCACGTCACAGCCAGAGGAGATCCATCGGCCTGAGGTCCCGCTTGCTAGCAGAGGCCTGGAAGAGGCCACGGAGAGGGGGAGAGTGAAGGGGAACGAGACCTGCTCCAGAGTGCGGGTCTTGGACAGCCCCACCCTCCAAGCCCAGACTTTCAGCTGAGTGGAGCCATTTCAGCCCCTCCCAGCAGCTTTGCACAGAAACAAAGAGCAGACCTTTGACCCCTGCTAACAGCAGTTGTGGAGCCTGAGGGCATGCTTACCCAACCCAGCCCCACCCAGACTCACTCCCAGTCCTGCTCCCACTGAGGTGGAGAATAAGGACACACCTGGAAATCCCAGGGCCCCACCCACCACCTGAGGCACAAGAGGACCTCTCTAGAGGAATAAGAGCTAGCTACAGGACCCAAAAACAGCACTGCAGCTCGCTCCTCCCTGCAAGTGCCACTTACTGACAGGGAGGTCATCCTGCACACCCTTTTACTGCATCTGCTGATTCATCATAAAGGGTGAGGTCGAATCTCACTCACAAACACCACCTACTGGCTCAGAGACTAAACAGGGCATGTCATTATCCAAACAAAAATCTAAAGGCAAGAAGGAACAACTGATCCAGATGGGAAGGAACCAGTGAAAGAACTGTGGAAGTATGAAGACTCAAACGGAAAGCACACCCCCAAAGAGGAACAACAGCTCCCCAGCAATGGACATTAACCAAACTCAGAACACTAAAATGACAGAAGAAGAATTTAAAACATGGATTATAAGAAAACTGAATGATATGAGACAAAAAATGGAAAACCAACACAAAGAAACCACAAAAAAATCCAGGACTTGGAAGAAAAATTCACTAAAGAAATTGAAATATTAAAGAAAAATCAAACCGGTCTCCTAGAAATGAAGGATTTATTCAGGGAACTACAAAACACAGTGGAAAGCCTCAAGAACAGGGTAGATCAAACAGAAGAAAGAATCTCAGAGATTGAAGACAACTCCTTCCAATTAAACAAGTCAGTCACAGAAATTGAGAAGAAAATTAAGAGAAAAGAAATACGCCTACAAGAAATGTGGGATTATGCTAAAAAACCGAACATAAGGGTGATAGGGGTTCTGGAAGGTGAAGAAGAAAACACTCAATGGCTGGATAAGCTATTTGAAGAATTAATAGAGGAGAATTTCCCAGGCCTTGCTAAAAATCTAGATATACAGGTACAAGAAGCTCAATGGACCCCAGGGAGAGTCAATGCAAATCGGAAGACACCACATCACCCAGTGATCAGATTGACCAAAATAGCCACTAAAGAGGCCCTTCTAGGAGCTGTTAGGTGAAAGAAACAAGTAGCATACAAAGGAAAGCCCATCAGAATAACTCCAGATTTCTCAACTGAAACCCTCCAAGCAAGAAGAGACTGGGGCCCCATTCTCACTCTTCTGAAACAGGATAATGCCCAGCCTAGAATCTTGTACCCTGATAAACTGAATTTCATATATAAAGGAGAAATAAAGACATTCTCTGATAAGCAAAGACTGAGGGAATTCACCAAGACAAGACCAGCTCTCCAAAAAGTACTCAAAACAGAATTACACAAGGATCGGCACAATAAACACTCTTGAATGTGAAACCACTCAAAAGTTAAAGATCAAAGGCTAGATTCCACAATGGCTCAACAGAGAAAACAAAGCAACAAAATACAACCCAACAGAATGAATAGTAATTCACCCCACTTATCGGTTATCTCAATAAATGTGAATGGTTTGAATTCCCATCTCAAGAGACATAGGCTGGCCGAATGGATAAAAAAAGAAAAAAAAAAAAAAACAAGCCAAGCATCTGCTGTCTCCAGGAAACGGGTTTAGACTCAAGGTAAAGGGGTGGAAATCAATATTTCAAGCAAATGGAAGCCAAAAGAAGGTTGGCGTGGCAGTTTTGATCTCATATAACTTGGTTTTTAAATCAACAAAAGTAATGAAAGACAAAGGGGGTCACTATATAATGGTGAAGGGTACAGTTCAACAAGAAGACATAACAATTCTAAATATGTATGCACCCAACTTAGGTGCACCCAGATTCATAAAGCAAACTCTACTTGATCTAAACAAATTGATAGACAGCAACACCATAAAAGTCGGAGACTTCAACACCCCAGTGACAGCACAGGACAGATCCTCCGAACAGAAAATTAACAAAGAAATAATGGACTTAAACAGAACTCTAGAACAAATGGGCTTGACTGACATTTACAGGACATTCTACCCAAAAACCGCTGAATACACGTTCTTCTCATCAGCTCATGGGACATTATCTAAGATTGACCATATTCTAGGACACAAAGCATGTCTCAAAAAATTTTAAAAAATAGAAATCATACCATGCATCTTCTCAGATCACAGTGGAATAAAAACAGAAATCAACCCCAACAGAAACTCTCATCTCTACACAAAGTCATGAAAATTAAACAACTTTCTGCTGAACAATTCCTTCATAAATGAGGAAGTAAAGGTGGAAATCAAAAGATTCTTTGAACTAAATGACAAAGGTGACACAAGCTATCAAAATCTGTGGGACATAGCCAAAGCAGTCCTGAGAGTAAAGTTTATTCCCATAAATGCTTATATCCAAGTCAAAAAGATCACAAATAGACAACCTAATGAATAGACTCAAAGAACTGGAAAAAGAAGAACAGACCAACCCCAAACCCAGCAGAAGAAGGGAAATTAATAAGATCAAATCAGAACTAAATGAAATTGGCAACAGGGAAACTATATGGAAGATTAATAAAACAAAAAGTTGGTTCATTGAAAAAATAAACAAAATTGACACACCTTTGGCTAAACTAATGAAAAACAGAAAAGAAAAATCCCTGATAAGCTCCATCAGGAAAAAAAAGGAGAAGTCACAACTGATGCCATGGAGATTCAAGATATAATTTTTGAATATTACAAAAACCTTTATGCACACAAACTGGAAAATGTGGAAGAAATGGACAAATTTTTAGAAACACACAGCCTCCCTAGGCTCAACCAGGAAGAAATAGAATTCCTGAACAGACCAATATCAAGGACTGAAATTGAAACAGCAATAGAAAACATTTCAAAAAAGAAAAGTCCTGGACCAGATGGTTTCACACCCGAATTTTACCACACCTACAAAGAAGAACTGGTGCCTATCCTGCACAAATTATTCCACAGTATCAAGAAGGATGGATTCCTCCCCAACACATTTTATGAAGCCAACATAACTCTGATACCAAAACCAGGAAAGGACACAACAAAAAAAGAAAACTACAGACCAATATCCCTTATGAATATAGATGCAAAAATTCTCAAGAAAATTCTAGCTAACGGAATCCAGGTGCTTATTAAGAAAATAATCCATCATGACCAAGTGGGCTTCATTCCAGAGATGCAGGGATGGTTCAACATATGCAAATCTATAAACATAATGCACCACATAAACAGAAGCAAAAACAAAAACCATATGATTCTCTCAATACACACAGAAAAAGCAGTTGACAAAATTCAACACCCTTTTATGATAAGAACACTTAACAAGGCCGGGCGTGGTGGCTCACGCCTGTAATCCTAGCACTCTGGGAGGCCAAGGCGGGTGGATTGTTTGAGCTCAGAAATTCGAGACCAGCCTGAGCAAGACCGAGACCCCGTCTCTACTAAAAGAAGAAAGAAATTAATTGGACAGCTAAAAATATATAGAAAAAATTAGCCAGACATGGTGGTGCATGGCTGTAGTCCCAGCTACTCTGGAGGCTGAGGCAGGAGGATCGCTTGAGACCAGGAGTTTGAGGTTGCTGTGAGCTAGGCTGACGCCACAGCACTCACTCTAACCAGGGCAACAGAATGAGACTCTGTCTCAAAAAACAAAACGAGCAAACAAAACAAAACAAAAAAGAACGCTTAACAAAATAGGCATAGACAGGGCTTACCTAAAAACGATACAAGCCATTTATGACAAACCCACAGTCAACATCATACTGAATGGGGAAAAATTGAAAGCATTCTCACTTAGAACTGGAACCAGACAATGTTGCCCACTATCTCTGCTTCTATTCAACATAGTGCTGGAAGTCCTGGCCACAGCAATCAGGCAAGAGAGTGGAATTAAAGGCATATGAATGGGAACGGAAGAGACCAAACTTTCACTATTTGCTGATGACATGATATTATATCTAGAAAACCCCATGGATTCAACCAAGAGTCTCCTGGAATTGATAAATGAATTCAGTAGAGTCTCAGGATATAAAATCAATACACACGAATCAGAGGCTTTCATATACACCAACAGCAGTCATACTGAGAACCAAATCAAGGACTCAATTCCCTTCACAATAGAAACAAAAAAAAATAAAGTACCTAGGGATATATTTAACTAAGGAGGTAAAAGACCTCTACCGGGAGAACTATGAAACATTGAGGAAGGAAATAGCAGAGGACATAAACAGGTGGAAAACCATACCATGCTCGTGGGTCGGCAGGATCAACATTGTTAAAATGTCTATACTACCCACAGTGATCTACAGATTCAATGCAATCCCTACTAAAATACCAATATCATTCTTCACGGATGTAGAAAAATTAATTTTACACTTTGTATGGAACCAGAGAAGACCCCGCATAGCAAAAACAATTCTGGGCAATAAAGACAAAATGGGAGGTATCAATTTACCAGACTTCAAACTTTATTATAAGGCTGTAGTAATCAAAACAGCTTGGTACTGGCACAAAAATAGAGCCATTGACCAGTGGAAAAGAACTGAGAACCCAGATATAAATCCTTCCTCATATAGCCACCTAATCTTTGACAAAGCAGACAAAAACATACACTGGGGAAAAGAATCCTTATTCGATAAATGGTGCTGGGAAAACTGGATAGCCACATGTAGAAGACTGAACCAGGATCCACACCTTTCACCTCTCACAAAAATCAACTCACGTTGGGTAACAGATTTAAACCTGAGGAGTGAAACTATTAGAAATCTAGAGGAAGATGTTGGAAATACTCTTCTATACATTGGCCTAGGCAAAGAATTTATGAAGAAGACCCCAAAGGCAATCACAGCAACAACCAAAATAAATAAATGGGACCTGACCAAATTAAAAAGCTTCTGCACAGCCAAGGAAATTGTCACAAGAGCAAACAGACAACCTACAGAATGGGAGAAAATTTTTGCATGCTACAAATCTGATAAAGGGCTGATAACTAGAATCTACCTAGAACTCATGAAAATGAACAAGAAAAAGTCAAACGACCCTATCGAAAAGTAGGCAAAGGACATGAACAGAAACTTTTCAAAAGAAGACAGAATAATGGCCAAAAAACATACGAAAAAATGTTCAACATCTCTAATCATCAGGGAAATGCAAATCAAAACCACAATGAGATATCACTTCTCTCCAGTGAGACTGGCCTTTATCAAAAAGTCCCAAAACAATAAATGTTGGTATGGATGCGGAGAGATAGGAACACTCACACACTGCTGGTGGGACTGCAAACTAGTGCAACCTCTGTGGAAAGCAATATGGAGATACCTTAAAGAGATACAAGTAGAATTACTATTTGATCCAGCAATCCCATTACTGGGCATCTACCCAAAAGATCAAATGATACTCTATAAGGAAGACACCTGCACCCGAATGTTTATAGCAGCACAATTCACAATTGCAAAGGCGTGGAAACAACCCAAGTGTCCACCAATACATGAGTGGATTAGTAAAATGTGGTATATGTATACCATGGAGTACTATTCGGCTGTAAGAAACAATGGTGATATAGCATCTCTTGTATACTCCTGGATAGAGTTGGAATGCATTCTACTAAGTGAAGTATGCCAAGAATGGAAAAAACAAGCACCACATGTACTCACCATCGAATTGGTATTGACTGATCAACATATAAGTGTACATATAAGAATAACATCTATTGGATTTCGGGCAGGGGGGAGGGGAGAGGAGGGAGGGGGAAGAGGGGCAGGTATTTGCATACACAAAGAGTGCAATGCGCACCATCCAAGGGATGGGCATGCTTGAAACTCGGACTTGGGGGGGAGTGGGGAGGCAAGGGAAACGTACATAACCTAAACATCTGTACCCACATAATATGCTGAAATGAAAAAAAAATGCAATCCAAATATATGCTCTCTGCAAGAAACCCATTTAACTTGTAAAGATTCTCATAGAATCAAGGTATTGGGGGAGAACTATTCAACACAAATAGAAAGCAAAAGGGAGCAGGAGTAGCTATTCCTATATCAGATAAAATAGACTTTAAATCAACAATGGTAAAAAAGACAAAGATGATCATTATATAATGATAAAGGGATCAATACACCAAGAAAATACAACAATCCTAAATATATATATGCCTAACACAGGAACTTCCAGGTTCCTGAAGTACATACTAGACTCAAGGAAAGAAATAAGTGGCAAAATCACAATAACTGGAGACTTTATAACTCCATTGACAGAACTAGACAGATAATTGAAGCAGAAAATCAAGAAAGAAACACTGGATTTAAACCTTAGAACAAATGGACCTAACAGATATTTACAGAACATTTTACCCCAAAACTGCAGAACATACATTCTTTTCATTAGCACATGGGACATTTTCAAGATAGAGCATACATTAGGCCACAAAACAGGTCTCAGCAAATTCAAAAATATCAAAATCATACAATGTACCTTCTCAGACCACAGCCGAATAAAAGTAGAAATCAATTCCAAGAGAAACTCTCAAAACTACACAAATACATGGAAATTAAACAACCTGTTGATGAATGATCATTGGGTCAATGATGAAATGAATATGGAAATAAAAACATTGTATGAATTGAATGACAAAAGTGACACACACTACCACAATCTCTAGAATATAGCAAATACAGTGCTAGGAGGGAATTTCATATCACTACATGCCTACATAAAAAGGCTGAAAGATCACAAATTAACAACCCAACATCGCACCTTAAGCAACTAGAAAAAGAAGAGCCAACCAAACCTAAAGATAGCAGAAGAAAAGAAATAACAAAGGTCAGAGCAGCACTAAACAAAATGAATCCCCCCCCCCCCAAAATACAAAGGTTCAAAAAAGCAAAAAGTTGGTTTTCTGAAAAGATAAACAAAATGGATAGACCACTAACTAGACTAACCAGGAATAGAAGGTAAAGGATTCAAATAAGTTCAATCGGACATGGAAAAGAAGACATTACAACTGATTTGATAGAAATACAAAATGTCATCTCAGACTACTATGAAAACCTCTTTGCAAACAAACTAGAAAATATAGAGGAAAAGAATAAATTTTTGGAAATGCACAACCTCCCAAGCTTGAATCAGGATGAAATAGAAACCCTGAACAGACCAATAATGAGTAATGAGATTGAAACAGTAATAAAAAAATCAGCCAACAATGAAAACAAAACAAAGCAAAAACAAAAACAAACAAAGAAAAAACAAAACCCAGGAACAGATGGATTCACAGCCAAATTCTATCAGACCAAAAAAGATCTGGCATGTATCCTGCTGAAATAGTTCCATAACATCAGGAAGGAGGGAATCCTCCCTAACTCATTGTACAAAGCCAGTATCACCCTGATACCAAACCAGAAATGTACACAACAGCAACAACAACAAGAAAACTAGAGACCAACATCCCTCATGAAGATAGATGCAAAAATTCTCAACAAAATACTAGCAAACTAAATCCGACAATACATCAGACAAGTAATTCACCATGATCAAGTGGATTTCATCTCAGGGATACAAGGATGGTTCAACATATGCAAATCAATAAATGTGATTCAGCACATACACAAAATTAAAAACAAAAAGCATGGGATCATCTCCAGAGATGCAAAGAAAGCATTTGATAAAATCAGCACCCCATCATCAAAAAAGTCTCAACAAACTAGGCATAGAAGGAACATATGTCAAAATTGTAAAAGCCATATATGACAAACCCAACATCATACTAAATATACTTAACAAAGGATGCCAAAGATCTCTACAAGGAGAACTGCAAAAAATATGAAAGATGAAAGAAATCATAGATGACAGAAACATGGTAAAATGTCCCATTCTTATGGATCAGAAGAATCAACATTGTTAAAATGTTCATACTGCCAAAAGTGATTTACACATTCAACACAATTCCCATCAAAATACCAACATCATTTTTCACAGATCTATAAAAAAACAGTCCTAAGCTTCATATGGAACCAAAAAAGAGCCCAAATAGCCAAAACATACTAAGCAAAGAGAACAAATCTGGAGGCATCACATTACTTGACTTTAAATTATATTACAATGCTGTAGTAACCAAAACAGCATGCTACTGGTGTAAAGGTACCATCCATAGACCAATAAAACAGAATAGAGAACCCAGCAGAAAATCCATATGGCTATGAACAACTGGTTTTTGACAAAGCAGACAACAAAACATACACTGGGGAAAGGATGCCCTATTGAATAAATGATGCTGGGAAAATTGGATAGCCACATGCAGAAGGATGAATCTGGACCCCTATCTCTCACCATATGCAAAAATTAACTCAAGATGGATTAAAGACTTAAATGTAAGAACTGAAACCACAAAAATTCCAGAAAAAGAATAGGAAAAACACTTCTTGACATTGGCCTAGGGAAAGAATATATTACTAAGACCCCAAAAGCGAATACGGCAACAACCAAAATAAATAAAGACACTTAATTAAACTAAAAAGTTTCTGCACAGCAAAGAAAATAATCAACAGAGTAAATAAACAATCTATAGAATGGGAGAAAATATTTGCAAACTGTACATCCAACATTCATCAAAGGACTAATATCCAAAATCTACAAAGAACTCAAACAAACCAGCAAGAAAAAACCAAATAACCCCATCAAACAGTGAGCGAAAGACATGAACAGATTGTTTTCAAAAGAAGATAGATAAATGGCCAACAATTATGAAAAATATGCTCAACATCACCGTAGGTTTCAGGGCTGTGGACATTTGCTCCACCCAGGTGCAGGGGCAGTGGTGGCACGTAGTTGGGTGTAGCTCACAGTGACTGGTTCTGTGGCTGTTGTGGTGTGCTGTGTGCGCAGTGCCATGGCAGCTGGGCAGGTATTGAGGTGCTTTGTGCACAGTGCCACCCGTGCATGCAGCACACGGGGTCGCAGTGGCTGAGTAAATCACAGTGGCTGAGTAGATCTCAGTGGCTGAGCAAGTCACAGGACTGTGGCTGGCTGTTGGGTGGGTCGTGGGACCGCGGCCTACACACTTACTAGTTTTTAAAGTAGTTCTTGTGTTTACCTTTGTGCTCAATTGTGTTTTTTGAGAATAAAAACAGTTTTGCTCTTTCATTTCCAGTCTATGTACTTCTTCATTTTTGTCTTTCCTTATTGCCTAACTAGGATCTCCAGTACAATGTTTTATAGAAGTGATGTTAATAGAGCGGACACCTTTCATTTTTCCCAATCTTAGTGGAAAAATATTCCATCTTTTCCATTATGTTTAACGTTAGCTGTAGGGTTTTTTATGATTTTTTTTAAAAAATCAGGCTGAGAAAATTCCTTCAATTTCTTGTTTGCCCAAATCATTGATGGGTGTTAAGTTTTTCAAATTCTTTTTCTGTATATATTTAGATGATCATGTTTGTTTTCCATTTTTAGTCTGTTAATATAGAGAATTACATTGATTTTGAAAATATTAACCAAACTTTTCAGTCCTAGGATAAAATCTGTCTGATAATAATTACTGTCCTTTATATGTTGCTGAATTTGCCCTACTATTATAATATCTTGTTGAGAATTTTTGTGTCTATAGTCATGAGAGATATTTACCTGTGGTTTTCTTTTTTTGAAATATTATTTTTCTGGCTTTGGTATCTGGATAATGCTGGCCTCATGCCATGTTTTTGAAACTACTTTTTCCTTCTGTATTTTCTGAAAGATTTTATTTTAAGATTCACGTTATATACTTCTTTAATATGTGATAGAATTCATGAGTGAAGGCATCTGAGCCTGCAGTTTTCTTTGCCAGGTTTTAAATTATGATTTTGGTTTCTTCAATAGGTATGGTATATTTGCATTTTCTGACTTTTGTGTCAATTTTGATAACTGATTATTTTCTCAGTATTTGTCCATTTTCTTTTAGATTTGAAATTTATTGTTGTAGTATTGTTCATGTTTTCTTATTATCCTTTTAAAGTCTAGGATCTAGAATGATGCAACCTTATTGATCTTGGTTAGCCTAGTTGGGGGTTTGACAATTTTATTAATCTTTACAAAGAACCTACTTTTGGATTCAATGACTTCCTATATTGTTTGTTTTCTATTTTACTAATTTTTATCATTTATTTCCTTATTATTTTCTTCTTTCAGATTGCTTCGTGTTTAATTTACCCTCCTTTTTCAGCCTCTTAAGGTGTACACTTAGATATACAATTGATTTTATACAATTCTTTTTTAATATAAGCAATTATAGCTATAAATTTCTCTTTGAACATTGCTGTAGTTACACCCACAAATTTTGATTTGTTGTGTTTTTTTACCATTCTATTAAAAGTATTTTCTTCATTTTCTTAAGATTGCTTCTTTGATTCATGGGTTATTTAAAAGCGTGCTGTTTAATTTTCAAATATTTGGGATTTCCCACTATCTTTCTGTTATTGATGTCCAATTGAATTTCATTTGGTCACAGAACATATTTACATGGCTTTAGTCTTTTAATATTCATCCAGACTTGATTTATGGTCTGGTGTATAGTCTATCTTTGTACATGTTTCAAGGATATTTTAAAAGAATGTATAGTCCACCATGTTTGAGTATCATGATAAATTTTTATCTATGAAGTTTAAGTTGGTTGATTGTGTTATTCAAGTTTTTGATATACTTATCGATTTTTTGACTACTTGTTCTATCAATTACAGAGAGAAGAATATTGAAATCTCCAACTGTAATGGTGGGAAACTCCTTCTTGAGTGCCTTTGAGCGTTATTGTATTTAAACAATTTTGTCAAGACTTTATAAATTTTATAAATGTGGATAGGTTAGTAAAATATAAGCTAGTTTGCTATTATCAGAATCACAACTCCTGTGTAGATTACTTTTAGTATTTTTTAAGGAAGATAGTTAACAATATTTCTTATCTGTATTCTTTTTACTTAATACCACACATCTAGAAATTAAGGTAATAAAGCATTATAATTATAATTATAAAAGAAATACTTTTCAAAATTATGTTGCAAAATTAATGAAGTATGCAATTTCTGTAAATGTGTTTCCTGTTGTGGAAATGAACGAGAAGAAAATAAGAATCAACATGAGAACAAAGAGAGGTTATTTATTTAGAGTTTGCTATACAAATGGAGTCAGCCACCATCATTTGCTTTTAGCAAAGGCTAGCAAAAGATACTGACTGTCCTAGTCTAGAAAATACTGAAAAAGGCAGAGCAGAGACCTATGACGGTGTAGTAAGTGGCTTGAGGCAGAATTGATGACAAGATGGTATTTGGGCTAGATACTGCTGGGAAACAAGGGGTAACAATTTGCTTGGTGGCCCTGGGGTCTAGGAAAAAACTGATATTTTCATCTGTTTGGTTTATGTACTGGCAGGATGGGAGTGTTACAGGCTAGTATAGGGTGTGAGAAGACCTTTGAAAATAAATAAGGCTTTCAGTTGAAAGGTTTGAACCCTTCCTTTGCTTCTGGCTTGAAAGACTATTGGAAACATTTAGATAACAGCAGGATCTCCCCAAACTTTAATACACTCTGCTGAAACTCTTTTTCCTATGCCAATGGAATTCTCAGCCCACAGAGTATCAAGTATGGCATCAAGAGCAGCATCTGAAGTATGCATCAAATATAGTACAGAAAAGAAAATATATCCAGAGCAGACACAATTTGATTATCACTGTGGGAGACCTCTGCAACCTCAAGAAACAGTCTCTCTGCAGTCTACATTTAATATCACAATTTCATTTGCAGAGTAAGTCCCTAATAAATTTGTAGAGGTAGTGCCGTTGAGCAGGAAGAAATGTTTTTAGTCAAATGTCCAAGGGTTACAAGTAAGGACTAGGTGACAGGGAAAATATGTGGATAATTTGAAGTACTACCACCCGTGTTGTAAGTTTATTCTGAGGAATAAAGAGATTGGGTAAAGTTGGCAGGGTTTAATGCAGAAAGAGCAGTGCCCTTATCTACCAGGAATTGATAAGAATAACTGTCTATATTCATATGGATAGCTTTTATAACTTTATAAAAATATATGTAACGTACATATTTATAACTGTCTATATTAATTCATCTTGAGTGTTTAAGGATAAGGCAATATACCGGGTGCTTTATTCTTCCTCAAAGCACGATCTTAGATTTGAGTTGTGAGATTTTTCTATGTCTTGGTTTTTCTTTGTTAGATGGGACAATCTTTTTTCCAGTATCCCTACAGGTTACAATACTTGCAGTGTCCTTGCTAAAAGGTAGTCAGTTGAGAAGTGGACCACAGAACCGCTTGATCTGTAGGCACATCGGTGTATTTGGGGCTTGTTTCATTTTTCTTCTAAAACTCTTTTAAAATGTTTGGCTAAGTGTCAGAGTCCACCTAAAGGCCCTATGTCCCACTCTAATTTCTGTTTTTGAATTAAGTCTCCAATTTCAGGTTTAACTCCTTTGACAAAATGGGACGAATGGGCTGCTGTTACATTGGCCCCTCTTTTAACTCATAAATGTCAAAAATTATTTCATAGTCTATCCCCCAAATGTCCTATAGTTGCAACTTTTCTCCCTTTTGCAGAGAAAATTATGGTACAATCTATTTTTATTGAAAATATTTTGAGTACAGGTTTTTAGGCAACTTTGCCCTACTTTTTGGGCTCCTTTTTGACTGTCAGATTTATTGTGGAAAGAGGGATCCTTTAGGTGCCTTTCCAGGTCAGTCTAATCAGCTTTTGCCATCCAGCATTTAGCATCTGAGGTTCCAGCCAACATGTGTACAGGTTGATACAGGTCAGGTAACCTTGGATTACCCAAAAGAACTTGAAATTCTTCTATGAATAGTTGCTGGTCTTGTCTGGGTGTAGGGAAATCCTATTTATAGCTCTTATTTCAGCTTGAGTCCAAGATTTAAATTCTACAGTGTCCTGCATACCTGGCTCATAGGAGGGATGAGTCCTTAGATGCAATTGGCATTTTGGGGTACTAGGAGAGTTGTTGGGAACAGGTAGGGGTTCTGGACAAGGGTAAGAGGAGAAAGGAGGTGAGAGGCAGAGAGAAGAGGGCTATGTGAAAGGAGGGAGAGTTGGATACAGGGAGGCAACTAGAGGAGGTGGATTTATGAGGAAAATGAGTCTAGTTTGTGCTTGGTTCAATTTGTCCACTTGCTCATTAGCTTTGGCCAAAGAATCCATTATTGAAACAAGTTTTAAGTCAGAATTTTGTTTGGAGAACTCCGCGTACTAATTAAGACATGCTGCCCATTGGGCTTTTGAAATCTTCTTCCTTCTTTTCTAAAGTACCTCTCGAATGAACAATTCTGTTGGAATCAAATGTTCCTCAGAGTGCCACTGAAGGCCCACATCGTCCTTGGTGAAGTTATGACATTTAGAAAGACAGGTGCAAGAATGAGGCTGTTATCAGAGTATGTATGAACAGCAAGAGTTTTTCCTGGTGGAGAAGAGGATTTAGACTGAGACGACCCCAAGATTGCTGGGGACGTTCAGTCAGAATGCAGTGCTGTGCAGCTTGTGTCTCGGGCCCCCAGTGTGACGGTTGGCCACCTCCAAATGTGGACCCGACCGTCTGCACCGCCCAGGAGGCAGAGAACCTGAGAGAACACTCTCCCTGAACCCAAGCTGAGCTCTCAGGACACAAACTTGGGGCAGAAGGAGAACCTCATCCAGTTTCATTGGTGACCCACAGCGAAGTGTGTCCTAGCATACGCTGGTTCTATGAGAACTGCAAACTCATGGTCTGGGAAGTAAAGTTTTCTGGAACAACAGGATTATAGGGTCTAGGCCTGTGTTTTTCTCTGTGATTGTCCTTTTTATAATGAATAATGCTTTTAAACTGCATAACACAAAACAACACAAAAGAGAGAGAATATAGGGTGAAAAGTCACAGCCTAATTCCACGAAGGATGCCAAACAAATGAGAATTGGTAACAAAACCCTGGCACCAAACTGAGAGTGAATAGCTGTGAGATACAATAGGAAGGGAATGGAGTTCAGACCTGATGCTCACCTCCTAAGTCAGCACAGACTCCACCAGCCACAAGCAGCAAATCCTAAGTCAGCACAAACTCCACTAGCCATAAGCAGCAAATGACAAGAGTGCTCTGCAGGTAATGCACCTGGTCAAAGGCTGGGCCTATGGCAATGGATAGCGCACACTATCTTGGTGAAACCTTCAGGGAACTGTGGAAATCAGTGAAGACCACCTATATGAGAACAAATGCAGGCTATGTATTTAGTGCTTGCTATAGAAAGGAAGTCAGCCGCTGTCACCTGTGTTTGGTGGAGACTCACAGGTAGGCAGGAGAGTGGAAAAGCATTATGGTGTGAAAAAGGGAGGCTTCAGGTGTGCTCTGACTACAGGCTGCTGCTGGGGAGAAGCAGGAGGTAGCTCACTGGAAGTGGGCATGTTCTGTGATGGGTATGGGGAGCGTGTCTGGCTTTCTGTTTGGTCCTAGGTTGCAAGTCATTGATGAAGTACTGAGTGTTCTGTCTTGCAGACTGTGGGTCAGAGTTCTACAGTCACGTTTGGTCTGGCCATTGACTATTTTGTATATTTAGTCTCTTACAGTTATGTACAGAACTCTAAAATATCATTTTATTTTTTTCTTATGCTATTGAGGGACATTTTCAGTGTCACGATTAAGTAGATGACAACAATGACAAACCTATTTGCTTCATACAGATAACAAAGTATGAACAATATTTTAGCTAAAAGTTTATACATATTTTAAAATTAATACAACAGAAGAAACCCAAATAAATATTCAGTGTGAAAACACTGATGTCAAGGAAGTCCTTACAGAAAAACTCATTTTTGTATCCTCCAAATATCCTAAAACATTATTTCAATGTCACTGCCGTTTCTCCTCGAGGCAGTTTTAAAGTGAATAAGTGATCCTGCCAGGTGTGATCTAAACCTCTTTATGGAGAGGAGGGTGACCTATTTTAGACTTTTGCACCCCTGACAAGTGTTCTACCGTGTGACTAAGTAGCGAGGAAACCTAGAAGGCTAAAACTACAAGGGATCTTTGGAATATTCGCTTCTTCCCTGCAGCCAGTAAACTGAATTTTTACATCAGATGAAATCTTAGCATCCTCGATATTCTGGCTGACATGTAGCCTCTTAGCTCAGTGTCCAGAGAAGCCCGACTGTCAAGTAACAGTGCTGTGGGGACCTGGTGCTGCACCGCCGCGGTTGTCACTAGAGCAATCTCTGCCCTCCTCCCTCCAGCTCTTGCAAGTCTTTCACACACACCTCCTCTAACACCTCCATTTTCATTTAAATTTCTCCAGGGCAATGCAAATCAAGATTTTTTTTCCCCCTGAGCTTGACATAGAAAAAGATAGTTCACCTTATCTGGCTCCCAGCCCTACCATGACTGACTAGTTTTAGTGTTCGTGCCTTTGACTTTTTCAGAATCCATTTCATCTTAAAAAGCACAAGTTTGCTCATGTGAGAGTGCATTTTAAGCACTCAACAAACACAAGGCAATATGAGTTTTGAAGCGGTTGGGTTTTATATGTGGCTTGGAAAGACTTTTTTAAAAAAAGAAATGGGACAAGGAAACCCAAGGAGACCAATGTGGTGTTCGTATTATTTTTGCACATGAATAAGTGCCTTGAAAAATGTCCTAACCATGTGCAACTGGAATCTCGGTCCCCTCTTCACCAATGAGAGTCATGTAGTAATTGTCATCAGCAGCAGGTTCCAGGATCCCTGTCTTATGCAGATGGAATGTGTCTCTTTGTGATCTGATTTCATCACTGCAAACAATTTAATACACAATGGTGGAGAAAGATTAGTGTAACAGAAAAAGTTAAAAACTCCCACTTTATGCATGATAGAACATGATCTCTGCTATTGGTTTTAAAATACATCAGCAAGCAAAATGGGGGAAAGAGATGTAAAAAGATTGGCAGAATGTCAATGATGGTTGAACCAGGTGATAAAAGTATTTGTCACGTGATTTCTTCTACCTTTGTATATGTTCAATTTTTTTTTTTTTTTTTACAATAAAGGTTATAAAACACCGCCCACCTTGGCAAGGGGAGTATGGACAGTATATACAACAAATAAGGCAACTGGTCTATGTGATGTGATGTGGGATGAACTTAGCAAGGACTCATTGCCTGGCAAGGGTAGAGTCCCCTAATCAAGCACCTGGCTCTCCCTGGTTCTGAAGTCAGGGAGGCTCTCTCTCTCCTTTATTAACCTCTATGGCCACCTGAGTTGAGCAATCTAGAAGATGGCCTTTTGGGGACTGTAAGATTAGTGGCCCACTTTCTGTTGACATGCATTCAGAGTCTAGACATTGCTGTAGAGGTTTAGCAAACACAGCACTGGTGGCCAGGCTTGGGGTCTTGCAGGAAATACAGCTCCATTAAAAATTAAGTCGGCTCTGTGTCTGCTTCCTCTTTTGCACTCCACGAGCTAGGAAACGAGGTAGAAAATCCCGTCAGGAGGCTCACAGTCTTGGAGTGGAGAATGCAGCCCAGGAAGAGCTCATTGGCTTCTCTGTCAGACTCTGCCTCAGGAAGGTCACAGAGCGTCTGGCAGTGAGGAGCATCACTCACCTGCTTCTTGTCCCAGCACAGTGAGGCTTCCCACATTGTCTCTGAATGTCTTTTGTCGTTGTCCTCCCCTTTCCCCCTCAGTCAGGATCCAACTCAGGCTCACTCAATGCCTTTGGATGTTATATCTTCCAATCTAAAGCAGTTGCTTCTCCCCCCACCTTTTTTTTTTTCCTGAGGACATTGATTTTTTTTTCTGAGGAGACCAAGCTAATGGTCATACACAACAGTGCTACTTAAAACGCTGGTCAGTAAAGTGTTACAGGTCCATGAAGGGAGAAGTTTTCTTCACTGACCAAGTATTGCTATGAAAACTGTCACCCGAATCATACAGCCTGTGTAGCACTGTGACATCGTTGATTTAGATTCTTATTCCAGCTCCTGGTCTTGTTGTGGGCTTATAACAAACAGTTACATAGATCAGTAGCCGTCTGCAACCCGCTGTGTGTCACACTGCTGTAGAACGTTCTCTGTATTGGATTTGGCTGATGTCTCCACCTGGTGCCTTTTAGCTTTTTCTTTCTTCTGTATTTCCCATAACTAGAAGTTGGGTATAAGGCAGTACTCTGCATTTGAAGCACAACGCAAGCCCCAAATGGGAGCCACATACGTGATTTAAAATTTTCTAGTTGCCACATTAAATATATAAAAGGAGACAGGTGAAATTAATATTAATGATACATTTGATTCAGCTTAGATCCAAAATGTAATCGTTTTAACATGTAAGCAATGTGGTAATTATTAACGAGCTATATTACTTTTTTTTCTTCACTCTAAGTCTTCAAAATCCAGTGTATATTTTATACTTACACCACATCTTAATTTGGACTATTCACATTTCAGTTGCTCAATAGGCACGCGTGGCTAGCGCTACCGTATTGGGCAGCGCAGGTCTAAGGTCTAATTGCACTCAGATAAACATTTCAGAAGCAATTATTCATAGCTGGTGCTGGGTTTTTCACATCACATTGTATCAGATGGTGTGTATCAGCTTACTCTACGATTTAATAGAAATATCATTTTCTTATCAAAGAACTGTTTGATATCTAAGCACCAATAGAATCCCTTGTGCCAACTAAAAGGAAGTGGTTAGGAAAATATTTTAATTGGTTGTAACAGAGCAGTGAAGGAAGAGCAGAAATTAAAGAGGACGGCCTTAGATGACACAAAGTCCTCTACAGGTATTAGTAAATTTGAAGAATTGTAAATTTGACAACATGGGGTAGAGTTGTTTAAATATTTATGTCCCACAATTGTCTCATTAATATGTCTTAATGTAGAATAATGAGCAGCTATGCAGTAGACAGTATGTATATCCTAGCAGTGCTAACAAGGTACAGAGTTTCAGCAGGAACTGACACTAATTCTGTGCATCTTTCATTGTCAGGAACATAGCTGTTTCTTCAGTCTCTGCATAAAAAAAAAAAACAAACCTTATCATCCAATAGCGTTTAAAATTATTTCAGTAAAATTGGTGGATGAGTTACACATTGCCTTTAAAAAATATATTTGACTATGTTTTCTTTCAATGTATGCATTCACCACTTAATGATATAAAAAGTGTTTGGGTAGCAATTTTGTTAATAAATTATGCAATGCTGTTTATCATGAGTCCAAGTCAGAGGTAACTTAGTTCCCACGTAAAGCTGGTTCCCGCTGAATTTGACAGGAGACCAAATGGAATTGAGCCCTTCCCCTTTCTCGAGCTGTTCTGACTGGGATTGGTTTACTGCCCCCACCTGGGGCTGCCTTTCTTCTGGGCGTCCATGCTTCTGGGTGGGACGTGCAGGACAACATCATCGCGGTCTCTGGCCAGCTGCCTTTCCTCAGCAAAAGGAGGGACACTTAGAAGGCTGAGCCCGGGGAGGAAGGCTCAGTGCATAACTGGGGCACCAGCCTCCCACTTCATTCCTTGTAGACCTCTAGAGATCAGGCCATATTTGGGGGGCCCAGAAGAAGGCACTAATACTTTTCCTTTCTTATATACATGCATTTATTGGGTATTTATTATCTCACTCCTCCAAAGGGTTCAGCACTCAAAATTCATTATGCTTTGGAGCTGGTCAAGCTCTCTGAGCACTGAGGATTGCCAAGGATTTTACTGGGAGCCTGAGAAATAAAAGGTGAGGAACAGCTGTCTGCCTTTGTTGAGTTCCCTAGCTATAAAGTGGGAATTGAAACTTCCTTGCTGTTAAAACCTTTCAAATTCCTTGGGTACAATTGCATACCTAATCGTAAAATATTATTTTGCCTTCTTTCCAGTGTTTTGACAGTAGCTTCAGTCCAATGGCATAAATCAACACCCAAGGGATGAGGATATGAAATCTGCCTTCGTTCAATGAGTGTGTGACTCTGGTTACAGCCTCTGCCGTAAAGCCACATAGTGCCCTCCCTGCCAACTGTTTCTCATTTTCTCAGCATAGAGCGTCTGCTGCTAAAGGCAAAGGAAAATCAGTCGGAATCAAAAATACATAAGTTGTTTTTTAATTATCATATGTTGTAAACGAGCTTATCACTGTGTGAACATTGCTCTTAGCAAACTGGTATGCTATATATATATATATATATAGAGAGAGAGAGAGAGAGAGAGAGAGAGAGAGTATACAAAAATATACATAATCTCCTCTAAGTTGGTATAATGCTTTCCTTCCATGGGCTAACATGCATGACCTGGCTTTATATTTCAGAACAGAAGGAACAGAGTGGTTGTGGAATGATTTAAGATGGTAGCCTGTGGCTCAGGAAGAGACAGTACAGGGCAGTGGGGAGTGCAGCAGCTTTGATTCAAAAGGCCCAGCTGACTTCCTCAGCTCAGCCTGTGGGAGCTGGTGAGACGGGGCAAACACAAACTCTGTGTGAGAGAGTTTCATTCTTTGTACAATGGTGGTAAGGCCACCTTTCTTGTAGAAATGTGAGGAGGATGGAATGAAATGACCTACCACTTCATCCGCCTTGTCTCCATGTCCTTCCATGGAACCTACCCAACAACACCTAGCTTGACAGCAATCCCATGCCTGATTTCTACATGCCTACCCCCAGCTGACTGGCCTGCTGGAGAAGGCCTCATAGCCCACATTTTGGTGCCCCTACCAATTCATGCTCTCCAAGTTACGCTGGGCGCCTTGGATTACCTGCCAATCCTCTGTTTTCCTCGTCAGACTTGTCTCCTTTCTCTGTCCCTTCTATCTAAAAAAAAAATTAATGTCTTCAAACCCTGTCTGCTATGACCTAATTCCAACTCTTAGCAAATGACTTTGCCTCTTACTGTTCTTAGAAAAGAGATAAAGAGGAAGAGAAGAAGATAACGGGAAGTCTCTGAACTTTCTCCGCCCTGTCCTCAGACGTGCGCCATGCCCATTCATCCTTTCCCCTTCTCCCTTCTCGCTGCGGGAGAGTGGGCCCCTTCTGGTCGCAGCTAATCCTTTCTCTCGAGTTCTGGATCCCATCCCCTCTACCTCCTCAGGACCTAGGCTCGTAATCATTCACTCTTTCCATCCTCTGTAATGGCGACACCTAATTATGTCCAGTGTCCCCATCTTAGCAAAAGAAACCCTCCCAGACCTGAGTTCCTTCTCTTCCCTTTCCCATCAAGCTTCCGGGAGGAGCCCCGTTTCCTGCTTCCCTTTTACTCCCTCTTCAATCCACTGGAATCTGACTTCTGCTCCACGTCCTTATGGAAACTATTTTCCCCACAAGATCATCTATGATCACCTGGTTTTAAAACCCAGTGGTCACTTTCAGGTCTTCACTTGTTTAACTTCTCTGTACTCGTGAATTATTTAAAATAATTTTTCTCTCAGTTTTGAGATTTCACACCCTCTTTGGGTTTCCTCTTACCTCTCTGTCTACACACTCTCAGCGTCCTTTGCCGCTATGTTCCTATAATGTGATATTCCCCAGGCTTGTATCCTGGGATTTCATCTCTCTCAATCCTATGCCATCTTCCTGAGTAAGTGCACCAACTTGCATGGTTTCAGTTAGGAGTAATAAATCTTGAAGCTCTGTCTCCAATCCAGCATCTACTCTGACTTCTAAGCCTCTACAGACCTCTGCCCAGTAAGCAATTTCACATAAATATATCTCTCTAAGCCAGTCAAGCTCAATGTGTTTATATTTAAAACTCTTGTCTTCTTCCCAAACCATTTTCTTCCCCTGTTTTGTCCTATCCTATTAGTGACTTAGGATAACCTTCCATTCGGTTGCTGAAACCAAAACATTTGGAGGCTGATTTGGGATCTTCTCTTTCTCCTCAAGCCAAGCTCCAAGTCTTACAGCTTTTGCCTCTTTCTTTCTCCCCAAAATTCCCCCATTATCTCTGCACATCCCAGCCCTGCCAGCCTGGGGCCTGGCCAGCGCTCAGTCCATTCCCCTCTTGTCCCTCACAGCAATCTTTCTACAACCTGAACACCAGCCTGAACATCTCACTCCCTGATTAAAACTCTTTACTTATTCCACATTGCTTTATTTATACATAGAAGACACTACATAATCTGGTCTTTTCTTCACTTTGTGGATTAAAAATTTTTGATTTCTTTCCATCTTGAAATTTGTGATCAGCCAAACTGAACAATGGAATGTCCCCAAAATGCATCATGCTTACTGACACACGCTTGTGTACGTGCATTTTCTTCTTCTGGGAGTACCTTTCTCTTCTCTTTCATCTTCCTAACACTCACCCACCAGATGTCAGCTTCCAGCTAACCTTCTCCATGAAGCCTCCTTGGCCCTTTTCCTCTCTCCTCCACTGACTGACTATCCCCCGTATGGACTTTATCTAGCATCTGCTATAAATTAGGTGTTTAGTAATGGATAGTCATTGTTATTATTGTTGTTGTTATTTTACTATTGGCAGACCTAGACCTAGAGTTTAAAGTGTTGGATTCTAAGTCCAACATTATTTTCACAGTGGACTATATCATTGATACATTTACCAATCCACTTCTCATGAAAGCCTTTGTTGTCATGCATAATAATTATGAGCTTTAAGAGGTCCCTGATCATTTGGCAGGTTCTTTAATCCACCGTGTGGTGAGCATTAATCTTAATTCTGTGAGGAGACAAAGACATTGCCTTTGTAATCTGAACAGCCATTAGAATAAATTAATATCCACCCTCATGTTGTTACATGAAGACTGAAGATGTGTGCTCATAGGGTCCTAACAGTAGTATTGTAAGAATCTAGAGGGCCCCATGGATGGGGGAAATCCTCTTTAGTGATTGCAAGAAATGCTATTGAAAAAAGGAATAGGAAATGTTAAGTCAGATATCACCCAAACTTAAATCCTACAAACTATTAGAATTACTCTGGCTCCTTCTAAGACTTAATAGTCACAAAACTAAAGAATCCAACAAAATATATGCTGTTAGTTTGCCCACATATTCAGGTGACCTTGATTTATATGGAATGTGTTTTCTCTATGTTTGAGATCAAATGCCTATGAATTCTAATTTTTATCTAAAATTTGTATTCTTTGCTTGTGAGAAGGTGAAACTTCTTGTTTGATTAACACTACATAGTATGTTTCCAAGTTGTCAGGACTGTAAATATTCAAATGAGAGGAGTCATTGTACTTCAGTAGCATGAACAACCTTCGTTCTGGCTAATGAGCACAAATATAAAAGCTTCATTATCACTGCTGTTTGACACTCCTTGGAGTGTTGACAGAAAGAAAGATCCATTAGAAAGTGAAGGAAAAATACAATTTCTGACCTGAATGAAGACTGACAGTTCTTAAAAAAGAATAGATTATTAACTGATCCCCAAACATGTGATTAAGTTTGCAAAAATTGTTTTTAAGAATGATTCTTGTCATTATTTTTTACTGTTATTGATAGCAATAGACATGATAGATTGCATGATCTCAGATTACTCATAACTATTAACATATATAAAAGCACAGGCACTATTTATGGACTGTATTTTAATAATTTATTTTCTAGATAGAAATATGTGACTGATGTGCTAGGTTAGGGAGTATCTTCGAAACTGCTGCCAAAGCAAAGCTTGGTGGTGGCTCTAGAAGATACACTTGCATATTTGGTCTTCTGCTGGGTCCTGGGATTGCAGAGATAACTGTGGCCTGGTCTCTGCCTTACCACTCCTCTTATGATACCTAGAAGTTATCCATGTACATTAACAGAACCATGGACAAGGTCAGAGGGAGCTCCAAGACCAGCGTGATCAGCTGCCAGAGTGGTCCTAAGGAAATAGCTGACTTAGGATAATGAAAAGCTCTTCACCAGGGATACAGCAATAGAAGTGAGTGAGAACTAGATCATGAAGAACATCATTGTCAAAATCACCTAATAATTTATTGTCTAAATTGGGGCACTTTGGATAGTAAAAGGGAGTTATTTAATAATTACATTGGAACAACAGGCCAATATTGGATAAACAAGAACAAATGATCACTCTACTTACGTACCATGCTCATGTGATGATGAGTAGCTGAATGGCTTTAATGTTGAACAGTGACATAAATAAATTTGCATTCTTAAAGGTCATTTTTGATGGTAGCATGGTAGATAACAAGGAAAGAAAAGAGTGTGAACACAGAGAGATCACTTGGTTGACTTAGAAAAACCATCCCCTAGATATGAGTGCTAAGAGTCCCCTCTAAGACAAGGACCATGAGAAAACACAAGGGACGATAAATTTGAAAAATATTTAGAAGTCTGAATCAGTAGGACTAGTGACTAGATTTGGAATATTAAGAGGAGGGAAGATTTTAGGATAACTGCAGGTTTCTTGGTTGGGTGACTATGTTGATGATAATAAAGGTCACAGAAGATCAGCAGATGTTGATGGGGGGAGAGCATAAGATCAGTTTGGGCAGACTTAGTTTGATGTTTGTGGGACACAGTCTGGTAGAAATGTCTAGTAGCTAGTTGAAAAGAGAGACATGTTCAAAGGAAAAGTTAAGGCTACAGATGAATGCACAAAAGTATTATAATTACAAAACTACTTGGCCTCGATGAAATGTTCCTTTACTGTAAGTACTTGCTTGAATTCCTGGAAGAGTCCCTTTGGTTTTTCAGGTTCAATTTTTTTAATGTGAATGTATCTACTCAAAATACAACTCTAACAATGCTTTCTATTGCATTCTTGTTTTACAGCAAATGCCTTTTTTTCTAACTATCTGCTTGGAGATTATGTGTTTGCTTTCATAGCTCTACTTCAACACATTTTGCATAGGTCGTTTCCAAAACAATCACATATGAAACTTGTAGGATTATGGTATCCCGCTGACAGATATAGACTAATGCTGTTTAGCAGCTTTGTGCCTGAGGGTGTGGAGCGCACTCCACATTCTCTTCTATTGTTTTGTCTATCATTGTCACAGAGGCACATTCAGGCATGAAGCAATCCAACTAGGAAACGCTATCATAAGCTCAAATATACACGCACTCATTGATTGACTGTTCAAACAGTTGTTAAGGCCCTACCATGTTCTCGGTGCTTTGAAAGGTAGGACTCAGCAAGCAAGAGGTGCTCTCTCAACGCTACCTACAATATAATATGATTACAACATTTACCTTGGTTGAGCAGATGTAAGGTTGTCCTGTACAACTCTTTCAATTTCTACCTCTGATCCCGCTATGAGCCCATTTTTCCATTTTTTCCTGGGTCATGGTTTTCCCAAATTTGAGTAGTGTAAAACTTAATTAGCGGTCAATATTTTTAAGGAAGAAATATTTAATTTTGTAATGAGTTTGATCGTCACCCTCCCACTTAGACTTTTTTTAACATCACCCCCAACTCCTCTAGGATAAAATCTAAACTCTCTGGCATGTCATAAAAGATCCATCCTTATGTGTCGGGCCTGTCTTTCTAACTCTTTGATCTCTGCCTTCTCCTGCATATCTTGCTGTCCAGTCCTGTCGGCTCCTTTACTCGCTTAGTCAACAAAGGCCCCTTTTATCTCGCACTCTGGGTTGTGCTTTGCTGCCTCTTCCTTGTCCCCTTCTTGTCTGAGATAACTCTTACCTGTCCTTCAAGACTCACTTAGGGATCACTTCCTCTGAGAAACATTGTTTCTTTCTAAGGCTGAAGGGCTCCTCCTACTTGGTTTTTTTTTGTTTTTCAAGGTCACATATATGAACCAAAATAAAATCTTTTTATTTATTTATTTATCTTTTTATTTCAGGATATTGTGAGGGTACAAGACCACCTCCTGCTTGTTTTTATAGCAATCTGTATTTACTTCTAGCCCAGCCCCTACCATGCCTTATATGAACTATTTGGGGTTAATTTGTCTCCTCTCAGTAGACAGGTGCCTGGGGCCAGGAACCATGTGTTCATCTTAATATACCCGGCACCTTGGTCAAGACCTGTGTTAGGTAGCTTTGAAATGATTCCGAACACTAGGTAGTGTGCTGTATGAAGGACACACGTTTTGCTGTATAAAACTTGCAGTGTGCTCCCCTACCCCTCGAGAATGTGACTTTTTATCAGACCCTGCTTGTAAGAACGTGGAGCATATGCCCCCTCCCCTCAGAAATATGACATCATACCTTATCAGACCCTATATCTGAGCTACTGACCTCAGCTACTTAACTTCAAAATATATGTAAACTCAAGAGTTTAACAGATGCTTTCAGAGCCCTGGCTGTGACAGTCTGCACCGTCAGCTGCTTCTCTGAGACAGACAGCTCAGGCCATGCCAAGGCCACACCTGTCAGCCTTCCATCAGGTCTCCAAGGCCTGGCTGCCGACACCAGCACCGCCCTCCAGCTTGGGGGACTTTATCTGTCATCGTGGATCTCTGCTGTGTTGGATGCCATCTCTCCCTAGGAACCTCATATAAGGGTACATCTCAATCTTAAATTAGACTTTACTTTCCACAGAGTACTGCTTCCGTCTTAGTTGAGCAACTAGGGTTCAATAATTCTGGAACTCACTTACTGTGGGGTTGATATGCCCTGTCTATCGAGTGTGTTCCCTGTGAGTTTTGTTCTCATTATTCTCCCCATCTTTAAGCACTGTGAACCCCCCAAAAGATTCTCTTCATATGGCACTAAACCGTGTGACTCATGAAATCATGTTTTGAGTTCATGGCCTCCAGCATCTTGCCCTCCAGAATGCTAGTGCTTTCTCTCTCCTTCCCTCCCCTCCCTTTCAGTTTGCCCTTCGCTAAACCAAGTTGATGAGAGTGTCTCCCTCACCCGTGTGGTCCGGGCATCCTCACAGTGCAACATTTAGGAGATGCTTGTGCAGTTTGCCATTAGCCTTCCCTCAACTTGCCTTTTTCTAAGTCCTTTCTAGAAACACTCTTTGCTGTATGGCCTTGTTCCTAAGCAAGAACAACAATGGGAGAGACAGCTTCTATATGAGTTCTTGAGCTGACTCAGACATGAGCATGGAGCCCTGGTGAGCTTTCATCATGCGGGCATCTGTCTCAAGCTTTCCTAGCTTCAGATAACTTGTTGCTGGCCCAGCTTCCTGACAGCCACACCTCCCAGGGGGTGGAGAAGACAATTAAGAAATGGCTACATTGGGCACAGTTTTGATCCAAAGAAGGAATTTATTTGTGAACGAGAAGGATATGATGAGAGCCTAAGGACACATAGCCAGGCTATCGTAAAGCGAGGAGGCTCCATGTTTCGGAGTAGAATGTTTAAAATGCACAGTGCTAGTCTCCACCTTTAGGAGATCCGTGGGGTTTGAGGTGCATCGTCGAGCACACCAGGGAGGTGATCAGAAGACAGACCCTGACTTTGAGAAGCATGGTGTAAAAAACACTTGCTGCAGTCTGTGAGGGAATGTAAAGCAGAGGCTTTTGGGGTTGACTCTCTTGGGTTCCTCCACCTCTATTACTTACTAGATGTGCTACCTTGGGAAACACCCTTAATGCCTACGGGTTTGAGTTTCCTTATCTTTAGATTAAAAACTTTTCCAGAAACAGTGCTAGAATTACTGTCTTCCCACCTCACAAGGTAATTTAGAGGCTCTAATTAGGTTTTCAAGGGGGCTTTATAAAATGTTAAGCTCTCTAAAGTGATAATGTGCATTTTAATGCTCTGTGTTTTTGGTTTGTTCCCACAACAACTCTACATGGTAGGATTTCCAAAGTTTCAAAGAAAAGATAGCTGGGTTCTATGCCACAAAACTCCAGAGGAAGAGGGCTGGAGAGAGTCAGTGGCTTTCAAAGATGATATTCTGCCTGGGTCACACTGCTGTTGACCCCAGCAAATAAGAAAGAATCCACCCAACATGGTAAGTCAGGCAGCTCCCCAATGAGTACAGCTTCTTAAATCATACATACAATAGAAACAAGGAAGCAAAATAACCAAAGACAAGTAAAACTTGAAAAAATTATGTCAGGGAGAATCTGTAGCAAAAATAACTGAGACTTGCAAAGGAGTTAAAAGAATATCCACAAAGGGCAATATTATTTATGTTCAATGTATTAGTTTTCTATTACTACATAAAAATTTATTTTGAACACCCATTTATTATCTTGCAGTTTCCATGGCTTAGTGAGGTCCTCTGCTTACAGTCTCATGAACCTGTAATCAAGGCATTGGCCGGCGCTGCAATCTCATCCGAGGCTGGAATCCTCTTCCATGCTCATGTGGTTGCTGGAAGAGTTTGTTTTCCTGCAGCTGTAGAACTACAGTGGCTTGCTTTTTCAAGGCCAGCAGGAAAGGGAGTCTCTGAGCTCAGGGATGGCCTAAAGCCTCTTTTAAAGGGCTCCATGGATTAGGTCAGACCTATCCAGGGCAATTTCTCTTTTGATGTAACTCAGAGTCAACTGATTATGTACCTTAATTACATCTGAAACATCCCTTCTGTTTTGCCATATAAGGTAACACCATCTCAGCAGTGACATCCCATCACTTTGGCCATATTCTGTTGGTTAGAAGTAGGTCATAGGTTCTGCCCACTCTCAAGGGGTTGATGAGATTACCCACAAATGTGACTCAGTGAAGGTCACAAGGATGTATTTGCCACATTTGGGGAAAGAAGACCTGGCTGCATTCAGTGGAATGTTTATCAAGCACACAGGATACACCAGGCACAAGGACACTGAGACGAGTAGGTCACTTTCCCTGCCTTCCTTGAGCTAGCTTACAGTTTAGTGCAAAATACAGGGCAGAGACTTGAGGCCAATGAAGAGACAACAGAGATCTCTGTCTCTTATTTTGTGTCTAACTTCTTATGAAAACACTGTGAGGGGAATGATCTCCAAATTGAAAAGAAGAGACCGGGCGGGGATGAAGCACGAGGTAGATAAAGGAATACTCTAGAAGCACTTAACCACCCTGAATGCACTAATGCCTACTTTCCCAATAAATATCGTTGAGGGTAGGGAGACAACTTACAAATAAGGACACTGAACGGCTGTCAGTGATCTTTGAGCAATCAAGAAAAGGAGAAGTCTTGGAAGACTGAGCTAAGAAAATATTCTAATGACAATTTATGCAGAAAATATTGTTTGGAAGAACTGTAGGTGTAGGCATGAGGCCCAAGCTTCACAGACCTGGCATGATGCTTAAGGGTCGATCCCATCATCCCTCAGACACTGAAGGGTTGAAGTCTTTCTGCAAAGAGAATGCTTAAACTTCTCTTTGCTGCTTAAAGCATAGACTACCATGAGAAATGAGATTGTAGTCCAGAAAATCTGAATCACTTCATTGAGGCTTATTATATGAACGGATGCACCTTCTTCCTTTCTCCCAGTTTTGATGCTAGGAAAGTAAAGGATGAGGGAGGGGAGGAGGGAAAGAAAAAGCGGGGGTGGGGAGAGAGGCATTAAAAGTTGAAGAGTTGATGTATATAACCAATCTTTGGAAACAGATCTTATGTTCTGCTGTCTTTGTAAGTGACAGGCATTTTCAGACCCTGAATTGCAAGCTTAGCGTTTCCCCAAGAATAACCTAACAGAGCACTCAAGATAATTCCTCAAAGGCCAAGGACCTAAAATATCTGCCGCGTGTTCTTCTATCTCTATTCCCCGAGCAATCAGGAATCATTCTTCAGCGTCATGAAGAATATTTTCTTTGTCGCCGCTTTGCAGGCAATACAAGCGCAGCACAGCTGTGCCTGCACTCGGCCTCTGCACGAAGCCACCTGACTTCCTGCCCGGCGTGGAGCTCGGGCGCACCACTGCTCACAATCCAGGGAATTTGCTTCAGTTGGTAGAATTTGCAGCAATGTGTCCCTCGAGTGTCCTTGTCCGAAATGATTTTTCTCCTCCTGTAACCTCTCTGAGTCAGCTCCCTCTGAAAGATGGTGTGAAGCAGCCCAGGAGGTGTGACGGTGCCCAGAGGCTACAACACACAATTCAGAGGGTTGCCGGAGGGGAAGCTGCTTTACGCCAGGCCTTGACCTCTTGGGATTCAGAATAACTGGGCTCCATTCCAAGCCATGCATCCCTTTCCCTTCTAAAGCTACCCACACCTCAAGTTTTAAAAAGTTGAAAAACAAAACAAAACAAAACACCTTTCAGATTCCTTTTTCCCCTGGTAGGCCTCCTTCCCTATGCTGGGAGAGGAGAATTCACATAAAGTCTGAATTCCTCATCAGGGCCGGCTGGACCCTGTGACAGTCTCGCCTCTCAGCCTCCTCTTCTACCAACTTCTCGAACAGAGCCGGAACATTCAACAGTACTTGTGGACCCCAGATAAATTCTGCTCTTTTAGGTCTGTGTAAAAGTTCCCAGTTTTCTCAGGCAGGGGCGTCTCTTCCCACTTGCCTCTGCTGAACTTCTGTTCGTGAGTCCAAACTGACTTCACCGTTCCTCACTGTGTATCCTTTGTATCCTTCTCTAACCCTCTCAGCTCCCCCAAACCTCAGGCACTGTGTCTTCTCTGCTCTCTGTCCCAGAGCGTATCGTTTTTATTACAAAGATCTGCTTTCCTGTGTGGCTTTGCAAACTAAAAATAAAACCCTCAACCCTCTGCTGACTGAATGGATCCCCTCTTGGGCAAGGGAACCCCAGGAAAACCTTAAAACTGAGTTCTCGGCCCTGAAAGGAAGGAGGTGGGGCATGCCTCCTTATACCCCCTCTCTTTGGGAGTTTAGACTCATTGCAAACTGGACCCTAGGCCATGCAAACAAAGGTCGCCACGCTTGCAGGCCACCAATTTGCTTAACAGATCACTTTGAGTATATTGTGGCCTACTCTTTGATTAACAGACCCCCTTATCTTAAATCTAGTATTCCTTCCTGTGGATTCCAAGCCTTTACATGAAACATTATTTTTAACCAATTATAAATCAAAGAATCTCTCTTTTTAAAATTTTTTTTTTAATTTCAGCATATTATGGGGGTACAAATGTTTAGGTTATGTATATTGCCTTTGCCGCACCCAAGTCAGAGCTTCAAGCGTATCCGTCCCCCAGATGGTGTGCACCACACCCATTAGGTGTGTATATATCCATCCTCTTCTCCCCCTCCCATCTGCCGACACCCAATGAGTGCTATTATTATATGTGCATTTAGGTTTTGATCAAGTAAAACCAATTTGATGGTGAGTATATGTGGTGCTTGTTTTTCAATTCTTGTGATACTTCACTTAGTAGAATGGGCTCCAGCTCTATCCAGGAAAATACAAGAGGTGCTAGATCATCGTTGATTTTTGTGGCTGAGTAGAACTCCATGGTATATGTATACTACATTTTATTAATCCACTGATGTATTGATGGGCACTTAGGTTTTTTCCATATCTTTGCAATTGTACCCCAAAGACAATCACAGCAACAGCAAAAATAAATAAATGGGACCTGATCAAATTAAAAAGCTTCTGCACAACCAAGGAAACTATCACAAGAGCAAACAGACAGCCTACACAATGGGAGAAAATTTTTGCATACTACAAATCTGATAAAGGGCTGATAACTAGAATCTACTTAGAACTCAGGAAAATGAACAAGAAAAAAATCAAACAACCCTATCAAAAAGTGGGCAAAGGACATGAACAGAAACTTTTCAAAAGAAGACAGACTAATGGCCAACAAACATATTAAAAAATACTCAACATCTCTAATCATCAGGGAAATGCAAATCAAAACCATGTTGAGTTATTACTTAACTCCAGTGAAAATGGCTTTTATCAATAAGTCCCACAACAATAAATGTTGGCATGGATGCGGAGAGATAGGAACACTCCTAAATCAAAGAATCTCTGAACCCAGCAATGACTTGTAAGCCTGCCCCCTCTCCCCAGATGTCCCACCTTTTGGGGCCAAACCAATGTATACCTTCCATGTATTGATTAATGATTTTACCTGTAATTCCTTTCTCCCTAAATTGTGTAAAACCAAACTACAACCCGACTGTCTTGGGACCACTTACTTGAGGCTTCTTAGATGTGTGGGTCTCTGGGCCAGTGGTCACTAACATGTGGCTCAGAATAAATCTCTAAATTATTTTATGGAGTTACTTTTTTCCCCCCATTAACAGCTTTTCCAATGTATTTAAGCACAATAAGAAGTGGAGCTATATTTTACTTTTATATCTCAATCCTTAGCATGGTGCTTTTACATAGCAATAAATATTTGTTAAATGAGTGATGGATGATGCTCACCTCATGTAAAAAGAGATAGTGGGGAGGGCCCAGGAGGTGGAAAGTCCCCAAGCTTAACACAAAATATTTTTCTTTATATTATATCTACAATAAAATGAACTCCGTAGACTGAAGAATATTATGTTGAGAAAAGCAAACCTCAAAAGAATTACTGTTATTTTATCAGTGTTGATCCCAAGATCTGGGTATGTTGTTGAGGCAGGAGACAGATTTTATGACTTTCAAAGGCACGTACTGTGAATTCTTGAGAGAGTTAAGAATCCAGAACACATACTCAGGATGTATGACCATGAGATCCATTGCGAAACAGCTTATAATTGACACAGTGGAAAACATGGAGCTGGGTAAGGTTTTGTAAAAAGGAACTGAGACATCAAAAGTTGTGTTTGTGGCAGATTAATCAGGAAGTGACTGTCGAGTGTGGTCTGTCCCTCGTTGCCTCCCAATGTAGAAATTCCTTCCCCTTCATCACTGATGTAGGACTTTTTACCTTCTACTTAAACAATTCTAGTGACAAAAAAACTTAGGATTTTGTAACAAATATTAATAGTTCTGACTATAAATATATTTTTTCTTGTATTCACTTGAAAGCTGTCTACCTACAATTTCTATTTATTGGCTGTAATTTTAAATCTCTGGGACCACAAAGACTAATCAGTTTTACGTATCAGGGGGCAATTCAATAACTTCTTCCTTTTTGGCAGAATATCCTGGCTAACGTGTGTAGACTCTCACTAATTTGTCAAAGTCCTCTTTAAAACACCATACACATGATAGTCTAAACTGCGCCGTATAAAATATAGCTCCCGTTACTCTTAATCTAAGTTTCTTTTACTTATTAAAACTCAATATGAAATTTATTTTTATATTTTGGTTGCATTTATTATTCCTTTGGCCCATGACAAAATCCAGAATTACAATTTGAACCTGCTGCCCAACCAGGACTTGCCAGACTTTCATTTATTCATTTAAAATTTAAAGTCATGACTTTATCTCCTTTCATATCTATTTTGCTAGTTTCACCATAGCTAGTCTATCAAAATAATGTCAAAACTTCATATCAACATTGCATGATGGCTTTGTTTGGTAATTGGATTTGATAAACATATTTTCTAATAATATGCCATCATCCAATTCCATTTACCAAACATTTTCAAGCAGTCCAGATGAGCTAAACACTGAAGAGGTGAAAATTAACACACTGACTGCCACACTGGAAAAAAAAAGTTTTTCCCTGGGGCCATGGAGTTTTATTATAAAAATAGAATAAAAACTTCAAAAACAAAACTATCCTTTCTAATTTAAATGAAAAATTTATTATTTTTTGTTGTTTTCTGTGTGTGAATTGTATGCAACTCATGCGGCTCTAGAATCAATTTTTGCATTGCATGCCAATTGAGTTGTATGTGACTCACAACATACTTATTGAATTTATTTCGGAGAATTAAGTCTTCATGTGCCTCACGAGGCACCGGGCTCAAAATTAGTGTGAGTTAAATACAACTCATATGCCAGTTAATGTATTAAATAAGTGGGTGAGGCCGAATGATTTCTGCCCACCAGGAATGTGAAATGCCCCAGGGGAAATAGTTATTTACATAAATAACCACAACCCAGCTGCTACATGGCAACCTCCGTAGAGCATGAACAGGTCTGTGGGAATGGAGAAAGAGGGGGCATTTCATTCTCTCCTAGGAATTGGGAAAGAGATTGTGGAAAAGGTGGCATTTGAAGTTAAAAGTCGTGAATGCTGAATAGAATTTCACCAACGTGAGCCCACTATGTAAATGGTATTGTAGGCCAAGGGAACATCATATAGCAAAGATGCAGAGATGGATCAATTCAGGGCATTTTTGGAGGGTACCAAGAGGTACAAGGCAACTTTGGGCCCATGGGTAGAACAGAGCAGAAGACAAAAAATGTATGTACTAGAGCTAGATTGTTGGGGTCTTGAAAGCTTGCCAAGGAATTTGGGTTATTCTGAAGGACTGGGAAACATTAAAGACTTTAGAGCAGGGAAGTGATGCCATTAGTGTTGGGTTTTAGAAAAAAAAACTATTGACCCTGTATGGTATACACTGGAGAAGCTGGAAAAGGAAAAGAGATGAGCTCGGGGCTGTAGCAATTATTAATATAATAGTAACTGTAAGTAATACTGAAATGACATTTATCGTTTATATGGTGCTTCTGCATGTGTTATATCACTTGATAGGAACTAGAACTGTGATACGTCGGCATGAATAAAGAGGATGAAGTTGATGTCATGGAAGGAGAGAATAGACAGAGCTTGGCAACTGATTTTATTATGGGATACAAAGAATAAAGTATGTTGCAGGTGACTCTGGGGTTTTGAACAAGTGGGCTGGGAGAACAATTGCATCAGTGAGGTCACAGGTAATGAAGGATTTTTACAAAAAACAGGGATAAGGGGAACCTACAGAGGATGGTGCTGTTTACTAAAGACATTACCATGCGTAGACCTGAAGAGCAAGGCCAGGGAATGGGTACCTGAGCCGTTACCTGAGTGGTCACCAGCCCCTCCCCCACCCCATAGGAGCTGGGGACTTCGCAGAGGGGTGCAGTCAGCCCAGGTGCACCCTGAAGGAAAAGATTAATACCTGGACTCCAGGCCTCTCCTGCTGCTGCTTATTCAGGGCTATCAACCAGGAGCCAGAGGCAAAGGGAGTCCATTGACTAGGCCGTTAAGTGTTAGCATCCCAGGGCTCTAGGTGATTCAAAGAGAGGTGGAAAACAGTGGTTGTCTGGAGGGCAAACTTCCAGTAAGAGCGTGCTGCTACCACTCATTACATCAGAATTTGTCGACTAAGACTGGGCCTTGTGAACCAACTAGACACTCCTTCTAGCTTGATATGGATTTGCTCATCAACATCACATACGTAGCTGTGTCACAAGCTGAGAATCTCCCTGAGTACATTGCTTCTTTTCTCCAAAAGTATGTTGTCACATAATTTGGTGGAATCAATATAATAACATGCCCTTTATCCATGACGTTTCTAAAACCAAATACATTTATGAAAACAAAGCAAAACATTTAACCTGACCAAATGTAATCTCCTAGTGAATGTTTTTGTTTCCTAATTTTTTAATCCTGACTTTTTTACATGCTCATAAACTCCCTGTTTAAATTTACAGTTCAGTCCTTTTTTTTTGAGAGTCAGTATCAAACCTGTAAGTTTACAGAACTGTTTCTTTTCATTTACTGGGATAGAAAGAGACAGCGACAGAAAGACAGACAGACGGATACACACACACACAAAGCCTACACAAAAGAGAAGAAGACAGAGCCTATAAAAATTAATGTTCAAATAATGCAAAGTGGCCCAGAACATCTGTCTTTCAGGCTATTGATTCATTCGTTATTCCAGCCTATTTGGAAGCCATTAAATTTAATTAGTGCAACACACTGTTTGAATCCATGAGAATTCCCGGCCATTTCATGCTCCTTTTGATTCCACACACATACTTGAGAATTCCCACTCTACCATCATCATTCTCTATAAAACCTCCAAGCGAAAGTATTGGTGTGAGTAGTGTAGTTAATGCTGCCTTGGTTTGTCTACAGCCCTGTTATTAATAATTTCCCCATATATCTTACAGGATCTTTGTAAAAAAAAATGATGACTTGGTCACTTCAGTTGGTGTTTAGTAAATGACCGTTGAACAGATAAAGGAATGAATGCATGGACAGAGGAAAGAATGAAGGAAGTGATCAAGCGGAGGAGGAAATGGTGAGAAATGGTATCAGCCTTGTTTCTCTGTGATCCTTGGAACTAATTTCCCTCTTCCCTTTGTAATAATGCTCTGCACTTTCATCTGTCATTCACATCTTTTCATAGCTACGCTGTGGTAAATGAGATTTTCTTAGTGGCCGTAAAACAGTTGAAATCTGCAATTTCATTAGGCATTCAATTTCTACCATAAAACTTAATGACTAAGCAGATGAACATGAAGATGATTTTGGAAGAATAAAGCGCACAGACATACACATCGTAATTGCAAGACTACTGTACAGCTTAAGCAATTCAGACAAGCCAGCTGCTCCAGAAAGAAGCAAGCAAGCCTTCCTGACAGCCTTTATCAGCTAAATTGTGCTTGCAACTCTCTCTCAATGCATACTTGATTTTGATTGGGATATTCTGACTACATCATGTGGTAAAATCACATGGCCCCATGGCATTCTATCTTTTCAGAAAGCACTATGCTTGCTGATTAGTCCAGTTATATATCTCCCTTTCCAAGCCCCAAATTTATCTCCATTTCACAGATGGAGAAACTAAGGCAAAGTCAATTTAAGTAAGATGACAAGTTGGTACCATAACTAGGATTGCATCTGATACTGGAAGTATGTGTTTATATCATGTCCTAGTTAAACACTGCTAATTCGATTTATGTAAATTCTTAGGAAAATATCATGAGGCAGGTACTCTGATCAAGTGTTAATGCAAGTATAAATTAGTACAACCTTTTTGAAAAGCCACTTGGCAATATATGTTGGGAGCAATTAAAATATCCACATGCCTTTATAGTAACTCTAGCATTCTAAGAGTCCATACTGAGGTAGGAGCTGGGGATGCGTTCAAGGATTCCTACACAAAGACGGTATGAATAACTACTATTTACTGAGCACCTAGTGCAATGCAGGGTATATAACAAGTGCCCTGCATCATCTGCTTTAGTCTGCATCCTTCTTGTATGAGAGAGAAGTGTTGTTGTCCCCACCATTCAGATACAGCAAAAGAGGCTTAATTAAAAAGAAATGAAGTAACAACAACAAAAAGGTGAAGTACTAAGCCATAGCCACCAGGCTGGTGAAGAGAATTGGAATCCAATATCCTTTATTACACAAAATTTAGAAGCTGACTAAATTCTCAAATTAAGGATAAATATGAATACTTTAGAATTATGATAGAAAATTAACAATGACTAAGATTATATTTTAAATAATTTTAGTGATATTTATTTGTGATTTATACCTAAAACAAGTATTTATTGGGGACCTATCGTTTAATGGGCATTTTCTATTTACCAGGGATGCACGTATGTGAATCTTTTAGGCAAGAGGTCAGAGCTAGAGCTAAAGTACTTGGGAGTCGGTATATAAAGCCTGAGGCATTGGACAAGATCAACTAGGGAGTGAGTGGGATAGAGAAGAGGCCTAAGAGTTGACCCCTGATTGAGTCAAAGTCATAAGTGTAAAAGAAAAAAAAAGAGTTGACCCCCTGAGACCTTCAGTGTTCAGAGGCGGAAGAGGGAGACCAGAAAAGGAGTCTCAGAAGTTGCAGTTGCTGAGGTGGGAGGACAAGGAGGAATCTGGGGAGTTGAGCAAAGACAGTGTTTCAAAGACGGCATGGTCAGCTGGGTCAAATGCCGTCGAGCAGTTGAGTCGAGTATGGATTGAAACTCGGATTCGACAATGTAGGGGCTGACCTTACAGTCCTTTCACTGGGAATGATGATTACAAAAGCGTCAGTGGAGTGGTTTAGGGAGAGAAGACAAGCTGAAAAATTGAAGAAAACAAAATATAAATAACTCTATGAGTTTTGTTATAAAGGGGATCAGTGGGTGGAAGGCAATAATAATAGGTCAAGGAAGAGATTTTTGTGTTTGTTTAAGAAGAAAGACATTGCAGCATGTTAGCTGAGAGGAGTGCTGTCGGGAGGGAACGTTGATATTTTTAGAAAGAGAGGTTAATTGCATAAGTGACATCCTTAAGTAGGTGAGAGGAGATGGGCATAGCCTAGGGGTTGACCTGAGATTAGATCCTGGACAGTTAACCTGGTATAACAGAAGGAACGGCAGAGCACAGATTCAAATTGTTGGTCCATTTTATAATGGGAAAAGGATGAATATCTCTTCTGTTTCTATTTTCTTGTGAAACAAGAAACAAGTTTACCAGCTGAGTGTTTACAGAGGGAAGGAGTGTTGGAGATTTGAGGAGAGATGCTAAATAATTTTTTAGAGTAGGAATGTAGATTGACTATTGAAATACAGACAGGATGGCCAGGCAGTCTTTAGGGTCCACTTAGTTAAAAGATGACTGCAATATAGAGGGGTGGGTGGGGTGGTAGAACCTAATGGCAAAAACCTCAAAAGAGCTTGTATGTTCTTTTTTAGGGAACAAAGCAGGAAAATGGTCTGGATGAGTCTGGCTATGCGACCCTGAGAGCTCAGTACTACATGGGATAGGGCAGAAAAAAATAGCCCCTGTTTGAAAATGATGTAGGGGAAGAAATGTCCTCAGAGGTGAGACCAGTCTGAATTAAAGCAAGAAGATTAGGAGAACATCCAGAGGACAGCAGGAGGGTGTAGAGGATTTTGGTGATGACAGACTGTAAGTTCCAGAATAGAACTATCCACTTCTTTCATCAGACTTAGCATAAAAACACGCAGTATTCTCTGGGTCTTTGGGTCATTTCTGAAGGCTCCCATGTCATGTAAAACTTTGATTAAATACGTTTATTGTGCTTTTCTCTTGTTAATCTATTTTTTTTTTATTATAGGGGTGTCAGCCATGGATCTCGCAATGTGTGAGGAAAAGGTGTTACTTTGTTCTCCCTTGCATATGCCCCTAGGGTTTCTCATAGAAAGCTGTGCCTTCTATTTGTGTCAATTAACTTTAGTGAGCCAGGAACGGTGTGTGGGTGGTGGAACGGTAATCTCCCCAGAGCCGTGTTCAGCCTCTTCCTACCACATTGCTGGCTCTGGCATTGAAGATAGATGAAGGAGACCACAAGCTAAGAATGCAGGTGGCTTCTAGAATCGAGAAAAAGCAAGGAGACCAGGTCTCCCCCGAGTCTTCAGAAAGGACCACAGTTCTACAGCACTTCGGTTTAGCCCAGTGAGGCCTATGTTGGACTTCTGACCTGCAGAACTCCTCCGAGTTTATTATAGCAGCAATAGAAAACTAATACACCTTCAATTTTAAATTTTAAAATGGGCAAACTTCAAAAATAGATAATAAACAGGCAGTACTTTTCTATCTGAATAAACCATCTTACACTGCCACTGTGTCAGGATCCATTTGCTAAAACATTCTCAAGTTTTTTCAACTGAGGTTTCAAAAACTCTAATTCCAAGTTGACGTTTGGTAGGTGGTGTTCTAGCTTTATTATTATCTCAGCCATTTGTCATTTATTTGCCAGTCATTCTAGCCCCTTGGTGACAACTTCAGTATACGAGATAGCATTCTCTGCTTTCCACTTCATCACCATGATAATAGTTTTTGCTTAGTGGGATAGTTTGTCTCAAAAAAGATGGAGACTGATTTAGAAATCAGAATTTCAGGGAGTACAGTCCTGGTTTTATTATTGTATCACGTTGGGCAGTTTCATTCTATAAAATAGAGTTCATTCTGGTCTGTCTTAGAGACAACAGCATTTACTTTTGCTCAGCAGCCCTGCAGCCAGTGGAGGCAGAGAAAGAATTCAAAATGCTTTTGTCATTGGATTATTTTTTTCATTTTGAGAATGAAGGATTCATAGGGAAGGGGAGAATTTTACTTAGAGACCAGGAATTTTAATGTGAATCAGCACACAAAGGAAGAATATAGATGTGCTTTTGACATCGAGGTGAATTTTATGAACAGTAAAATGCTAGATTTAAGTATACAGTTTGTTGAGTTTTGTTAGCTATGTGCACTTGTGTCATCGCCTCTTGAATCAAGACATAGAACATCCTCATGCCCGAAGAATGTTCCCTGGTGCCCCTCCCAGTCTGTTCCCACCTCTCCACAGGCAAACACTGTTCTGACTTTCATTCAAAAGCAGTTTTGCCTGTCCTTGACAAAGAAATCACACAGTGTATGCTCTTTTACGTATGGCCTCTTTCATAAAACATAATGTTTTAGAGACTTACCAACTTTTATAATGTTGCATGCATCAATGGTTCATTCTTTTTTCAAAAATAAATTTTATTGTGTATATTTAAGGTGCACAACATGATGTTATGGGATACATATACATAGTAAAAAAGTTTCTATAGTGAGGCAAATTAACACATCCATCATCTCACCTAGTTACTCATTTTGTGTGTGTGTGTGTGTGTGTGTGTGTGTGTGTGTCAAGAGCAGCTAAAATCTACTCATTTAACCTGAATCCCAAATACAATACAATTTTATTACCTGTAGTCTCATGTTATACAATAGATCTCCAGACTTGTTCATCCTACATATCTGCTACTTTGTATCCTCTGACCTATATCTCCCCCTTTCTTCCCTCCATAAATTCCCCTAGCCCTGGTAATCATTGTTTTGTTCTCTCTGTCTGTATATTTGAATTTTATTTTTAGATTCTACACATAAGCAAGATCATGGAATATTTTTCTTTCCACGTCTGGCTTATCTCATTTAGCATAATGTCCTCCAGGCTCATCCACAGAAAATGGCAAGATCTTTTTTCTTTTTTAGGGCTGAATAATATTCCATTGTATATATATACCACAGTTTCTTTATCTATTTGTCTGTTGATGAATACTGGGGTTGTTTTCCTCTCTTGGCTACTGTGAATAATGTGGCAATGAACACAGGAGTGCAAATATCTTTAGGAGGTGGCAATTTCATTTCCTTTGGGTATTTGTCCAGAAGAGGGATTGCTGGGTCATACGGAAGTTCTACTTTTAATTTCTTTAGAAACCTCCATACTGTTTTCCATAATGATTGTACCAATCTACATTCCCACCAATGGTGTACAAGAGTTACCTTTTCTCCACATCCTTGCCAAAATTTGTCTTTTGACTTTTTAATAATTGTCATTTAGGGATATGAGGTGGTATTTCATAGTGGCTTTGAATTGCATTTCACTGATGATTAATGATATTGGTCACCTTTTCATATACCTGTCAGAAATTTTTATGTCTTCTTTGGAGAATGTCTATTCAGGTCTTTTGCCCATTTTTAAATCAAGTTACTTATTTTTCTACTATTGAGCCATGAGTTCTTTCTAAATTTTGGATATTAACCTCTTTTCAGATACGTAATTTGTAAATATTTTTCCCAATTCATAGGCTTATTTTGTTCACTTAATGGTGTTTCATAAATTCTGTAGGCTGTCTTCACTCTTTTTCAATTTATTTTGCCTCGATTGAATCATTTCAAAAGACATATCTTCAAGTTCACAAATTCTTTCTTTTGCTTGATCTAGTGTTGAAATTCCGTATTATGTACTTTTTACTTCGTTGATTGAATTCTTTAGCTCCAAAATTTCTGTTTGGTTCTTTTTATATAATATCTATCTCTTTGTTGAATTTCTCATCCAAGTCATGAGTTGTTTCCTGATTTCATTGCATTGTCTATTTGTATTCTCTTATATCTCACTGAGTTTCTTTAAGATCATTATTTTGAATTCTTTTTTAGGTAATTCATAAATTTTCATTTTTAAAAGGTCATTTATTGGAAAATTATTGTGTTCCTTTGGTGGCATCATTTTTTTCTTGCTTTTTTTACCTTTCTGTGTCCCTACATTGATTTCTGTTCATCAGGTGGTACAGTCACTTCTTCCAAACTTTAGAGAGTGGCTTTTGTAGGGGAAGACATTCAGATGCAGATGAGCCTGAGGATGCTGGCTGGGCAAGGTGCAGTGGCTCTGGTTCCATGTGGGTGCAATGGTATAGTCACTGCGCAGCTTCTTCAGCTGTGATCATTAGTGGTTCCTGTGGGTGCTGCTGTGGTCTAGGCTGCCAGTGTCAGTAGCAGCAATCTTGGTTGCTTATGTTGTTAGGGCAAGGGGTTTAGGGATCCTCTTGTCTCGTCTTCCCCACAGTGGAGTGTATTAGCTGAGGGGATTTCTCTTGGTGTCAGATTTGACATAGTGCATAGGCAGCCAATGGGATCCAGGGCATAGGTCCTTGGAGCAGCTGTGGAGCTGTGCTCCTGGGATCAGGGTCTTGTGAAACTACTATAGCACCTGGGACTTGAGGCATAGATTATTTTCAAGGCATGAGTGGATTCAGCTCCCCACTAAGCTGAGATATGTTGCTCTGCGGCACACCCCAGCAGCTTGGGCCTAGGGGGCTGGGATGTAGCTGTGGTCTGACCCTGGGGGAGCAGGGCACAGCACTGGTGCATCTCTGGGGAAGAAAGGGTGCTCTGGAGGCTTGGACCCCTGGAGGCAGGGCACAGCTGCAATTTGGGACCCAGAACCAAAAGAGCACAGTGGCAGCTTGAGCTCCAGGGGATGAATACCACATGGTGGTGTCTCTATACCCTGGGGTGGTAGGACATGGCAGTAACCCAGGCCCTTTGAGGCTGAGTGCCACAGCAACAAGGACCCAGGAATGACAAAACACTGCTGTGGCTTGGGCCCTGGGGAGCAGGGAGCAATGTAGCAATGATTCCATTCCCTGGAAAGGTGAGGTGCCTCAGCAGCTTGGACTGCAGTGGGGAGTTTGTCTAGTTCCAGGTAGGTGGGGCAATGTGGCTATTCGGCCTGGAGAGTGTGGGGTGTCACAGCTCAGCTAAGGCTCTGATTCCCTGGGATGCAAAGTGCCACATCATCTCAAGTCCAGAATGTGAGGCAACATGGGTCAATAGAACCTCCAGACCTCTTGGGATTGAGGTACTGCATTAGCCGTGGTGCTGGAGGATGTGACTGCTCCGGTGTGCTGGAGGCTAGGAGCCCCCAGGAGGCAGAGTACTGTCTCACCCGTCATGCTGGTTGGAGAGCTGACTGCGCTTGTGTGCAGGAGGCCTGAGGTCCCCAGGAGGTGGGGTGCTGCCTCAGTTGTGGCACTGGAGTGTGCAACTACTCTGGTGTGCAGGAGGCCTGAGGTTCTTGGGGCACAGGGCACCACTTCTGCTCTGCCCTATGGTGAGGGTGCACCAGTGACTGAAATCAGGGATTGGAGCAGCTCCATGGTAGCTTGGTCCTAGGGATAGGGCGTGGTAGCAGCTAGACTCAGGGATGACATGCTATCAGGTGGGCGTATTGTAGTAGCAGCAAAGTCTCAGAGATAAAGGCAAGTGCAATGGCCACTCACCCCCAGAGCAGGAAGCACTCCAGCAGTGGCTCTAGCTCCTAGATGGTGTGGTGCAGTAACATCACAGGTCACGGTAATGGTGGGGAAACAGGGTCAACTCCTTCTCTGGGGAGCTCCTTCAGCTGGGCTCAGAGAAATGCAAGGACTGCAGGGGTCTTCAGTAATGGGGCCTGCAAGTGTCTGGGGTGGTGACAGGGGCTCTGGGGTCCTCTTGCTTACCTTGTCCCTGCAGGCAGGAGTCCCTCTGGCTTTGAGCTGATCCTTACTGAGGGGACCAGGTAGCAGGGGTAAGCTGTTTCCCTCCATTCCCCATGTGGCATCCTTGTTCTACAGGGTTTCTGCTGCTTCTCTGCTGTACTCTGGAGCTTTCCTGTGGTTATTTTGGTCAACACATAGTTATTGATTTGCTGTTTTGGGTTTTGGGGTGTGTGAGGGAGGAGCACTCAGAGCTTCTGCCTGGCGGTCTTGTTGATGTCACTCTCCAAAAGGTTTTCTTTTCTTTTATTCTTATCAAATCAGGTTCATTGAAGAACAATATACATACCGCAGGGAAATAAAGTTTTCCTAAATTTCTCATTTGTCCTGTAAAAAATTCCCAGTCTCCTGAGACAAGGAAATGCATACAATATAAAGGTAGGGAAAGTTTGCATTCCCTTCCCCTAGAAATATTTTATTCTTCACACCTCGAAAAGAGTATGTAGCCATTTGTCTAGGTTAGCTATCCAAAAGGACAATGTAACTTTTCTTATCTTCCTAAGAAGGCCAAATGGTTATAGGTCAAATGACCCCCCAAAGCCCCCAAGTGCCAGGAAACCTGGAATGCCATCTTCCAGGTATTCACATGTCAAAAGGCATGAAGTCCAGACTTTGAAGACATTTCTAGGTCAACAAAGCCAAGACACATGGGGTTATCTGGCTTCTGGAGAGATTTTATTGACATTTGAAAAGGTTAAGGTGAGAACCCAGGATCCTTTCTGTCCTGTCTCCAAGGAGCAAAGATCTTTCTCTCTCCTTTGGAAAGTAGAGGGAGGCATCTGCTTCTTTGTGGTGTACAAATGAAGAGAAGCCATTGTTCTCCATCTCCGGTCTACAAGGTGTAACCACAGTTGCATAGAAAGCTTGAGGGATTTGAAGATAAGAAATTCAAGTATATATGCTTAGTAATTTAGGGAAGCAACTTAATATATATATATTTTTTGTCTGTGGTATTCAGTTACAGCAACAAAAATTGCTAATAAAGCCCCTCTGTAAGCAGAGTAGTTGCCCTCTCCTCTGTGCCTGTTCTGACACTTTTATATGATGCTGGCATCACACTTACCTATGTTCCTATAACTTTGTTTCTTGTCCTAGTGAGCTCATTATTTCTGAGGCCATGTCCTGATGCTATTGGGACCCAAGTGCCCTATTGCCAGTTGGAACCTAAGTCTATGGTGAATGAAGGAAAGAAGTTGGAGAGAATATTGTTTATTAGTCATCACCATTAAGGTTCAACGTCCCCTAGGTCTAAGCCACCCCAGTAGAGAGAAATTCCACCAACTCGAACCATTCTTATGATTCTCAGCCTCATATGCTCTGATTTTCATCCCTTGCAAACTGCTTTGAAACAATGTAGTGAGTTGGAAAATATCTCCACCAGCAATATCTTAAAAACACGTGTGACATGCATTATGTTTTCAAAAGCAGTCCTTTGCTGCTACAAAAGCGTGAACTTCTTCATTTTTCACTTGAAATTTGTTTTTAAGTGATTTGAAGATTAGAAATTCAAGTATACATATTTAGTAATTTAAGAACAACTTAATCATTTGTTGTTTTGAAACAAAATAAACCTGACAGTTTCATGATGCAGAGAGTTTTTCTGTACTGCCCACAAATATTTTTTAACAACGTATATTGGAAATATAAAGCACCTAATGCAGTAAAACTGCAGGAGACACATATTGCTGAGGTGCTGTTGATTGGTAAGAGACTTTGATTAATTCAATACTCTCAGGGTAACTCATCTATAGAAAATAGTCCAGATACGTGTAGCAAGTTACCCTGAGTGGATATGACCATGTAGATAAGATAGGAATTACCTCTTCTTATGTGTCTTCCATATGCAGTTTATATATATACATACACACACACACACACATACACACACACACACACACACGTATATTTACTTGTGATAAACTAAGTGGGAACTCCCTAGTGGAGTCAGAATACAGAGAGGAAAACCATGGTTCATTCTTGAGCTAACTATCTTTGACTAAGAAGATTATCCTCAAGGCTGGGTGGCACATGCAGTGATAATTTCAAATTCAGAGCGATGCTATGTTTGACTGCAATATCCCTGGGAAACCTTTGCAATCTCTGAAAGAAAGTTGCCATAGAAATAAGGTTAACTAGATCATGAGAAGCCCAAACAAAATCCTAAAACTTTCAACATTCTCAGAAATTGGGTGTGGAACAAAAACATCAAAATACAGTGAATGATGAGTACAGTGAATAAGCCAATAAAGTGAAAAATTAAAGAATTCAGACTTGTTTGTAGGAGTATTTTTTAAAATGTGCTATATATGATCATGCCCCTGAACTCCAGACTGGGTGACAGAGTGAGACCCCCTGTCTTTAAATAAATAAATAAATAAAGTAAAAACAAAATAAAAAATGTGTTAAATATACCAACATGTTTATTGTGATGTTTTCTGTAACTAATAGCAATATTGTATGCTGATTTAGTAAAATATGGTACAGAAAATCCTTCATCTGTATTCTCATGGCACCCTGTACATTCCTCTATTTTAGCACTTTTTACTGTGTAATTGTTTCTTGTACTTTCCCTCACTAGCTGTGAGCCTTCTGAAAACAAGGAGTATGTAACAAATAAGCATCATCAAAATTCTGTCCTGAATTCATCCACTCAGCTTCTGTGCTCCTCTATCTCTATTGCTGGGGCTCAGGAAACAATACCTCAAAGTGTGGCACTTTGGCGTGCGGAGTACTTTGAACTGAGGGCTACTGGAAGGGCCTTGGAAGCAAAGTCTCCTTCTGACTTTCTTTTTCTTGCTCCCTTTCTCCCCTAAGGCAGGCCATGGAGCTAGAATTTCTCTTCCTCGAGATGGGTCATAAAAAATAGAAATTCATTTGATCCTTAGGCAGCACCAACCCCCCACCCCTACCCCAAACATCCACATTTAGTTTTTTACTTCCCCCAAATCCAACTACTAATAGCCTACTGTTGACTGGAATCCTTACCAATGACATAAACGATCATTTAACACACATATTTGTGTTATACGTGTAATATTTTGTATTCTAAAAATAAAATAACCTAGAGAAAAGGAAATGTTATTAAAACTATAAGGAAGAGGAAATATATTTACTATTCATTAGGAAGTGGATCGTCATAAAAGTCTTCACCTTTCTGTCTTCGCGTGGAGGAGGCGGAGGAGGAGGAGGAGGCGGCGGCTGGTCCTGCTGTCTCGGAGTTGGCAGAGGCGGAGCAGGTGGAGGAGGTGGAAGGAGAGGCAGGTGCACTTCGTGTAACTTTACAAAAATACCTCGTAATTTCTGTGTGATTTTTTCATTTCTCTAAAAATGTTTCCATATGGTGTCAATCCTTCCACCGTTTGCTTTAGTTTCAGTGCCCAAATCATAGAGGGGTCCATGCCACAAGAGAAGTTAAAAGCAGACCCTCTGCCAGATTGTCTCATGTCGCTTTGTCTTCTGGCAACGCTTCTTCTACATCCTCATCCTCGTTGTCTGGCCCTGGTTCAAAAGCCCTCGTCTCCATCAAGTCGTCTTCTGTTGATTCCTCTGGCGTGGTCTCTGTCAGCTCTTGAATGTCTCCAAAGCCCATATTCTGAAACTCTTTGCTCCCCACCTTTTTTGCCATATCCACGATCTCTCTCCTGAATTCCCTGATTGTCTCTCACGTAAACCCTGTGAACTCATGCACAATATCTGGACAGTTTTCTCCAGCTGAAATTGATTGTTTCAGGCTTGGTGGCTTCCGTGGCTTTTTCTGTAACACTGATGGCATCTTTGACGGTGCAATTTTTCCAGACTTTCACGTTCGCTCTGCTGGGGTTCTCTCCCATGGCGTTGAGAATCCTTCCCACAGAATACCATGTGGAATGAATGAGCCTTAAAGGTCCTATGACTCCCACCAGTGCCTTTGGGGTTTAACTCACGGGGTTCTCAGTGGCCCTGGGGTCCAATATCAAATGAATTTTAAAAGGAAATTTTTTACTGTCAAGGTTCTTCCTGACTACAGGGACAAAGTATTGATGGAACCAAAGCAGAAAAAGTGTCCTTGTTGTCCAGGCCTTCTTTCTGTACAACTAAAAAACTGACAGCTGGTATTTATCTTTTTCCTCGAAGGCTCATGGGTTAGCAGATTTATAGATAAGGGCAGTCTTGATCATAAACTCAACTGCATTTACACAAAACATGAGAGTTGTTAGCCTATTCCTTCCTGCCTTAAATCCTGGCGCTCACTTCTCTTCTTTACTAATAAATGTCTTTTGTGGCATTTTTTTTTTTTTTCAGAATAAGGCACTTTCATCTGCATTAAAAACCTGTTCAGGTGATATCCTTTCTTGTCAATGATTTTCTCAGTGACATCAGCAGAAGCTGCTTCTCCTGTTAATCTCGACATTTTTAAAGCTGTACCTTTTTCTAGAATTAGGAAATCATCCTTTGCTGGTATTGCATTCTCCAGCTTTAGATCCTTCACCTTTCTTTTTCTTTAAGTTGTCATGTAATGACTTCTCTTTTTCTCAAATCATATTAGAATCTATAGGTACGCCTTTCTTATGGCAATCCTGCACCCGCATAAAAGCTGCATTTTCAATGCAAGATAAAAAGGTATTTTGCAAAAAGTGCACAGTTTTTGCATCTGCTAATGTAGCTGCAGTGATGACTTCACAAATTTGCTTTTTCATTATTTCTTATATTTTTTACAATAATCTTTATCCTGAATTCATTTATTTTGAAATGGTACGCAACTGTTGCAGACCTCAATTTTCAGTACCTATCAAGCAATTCAACTTTTTCTTATAATGCCATGACTTTTCTCTGCTTCTTGGGAGCACTTCTGGCATCATTAGTGGGACTTTGCATTGGTCCCATGGCGTTATTCAAGGTTTATGGTGTTGCACTAAACATGATAAAATGTATTCGAGGGATATGACAGATCACTTTTTACTGCAATACTGCTCATATGGAGACGGTTAGCATCACACAGGATTTTAAGCAGATACTTGCAACACTTACACTCACCACAATAGCAACAAGAGGTGGCAAAGAAATTATTGTGGCAGTGTGGTATGTACTATAGTTAATTTTGTGCACTTATGATTCATTACTGCATCTTTACATATATTCACATTTCTCTCAGCTGCAAAATGGTGCCATGGTCAGCCCATGTTTATGTGCATAAGTTTTGATAAATTTTAACTTTTTTTTTATAACAGATTGGTAATAATGGTAAAATGAACTAGTATCTATATATATTTTATGCATTCATGACATACCTAATCTGTTCTTAATTTTTTCAATATTTCTAGGCTACATGGTTTGAGAGTTTTTTCAAATTGTTGCAAATCTTGAAAAATTTTCCAACATATTTATTGAAAAACATCTGTGTATAAGTGGACCCACGAAGTTCAAACCTATGTTGTGTAAGGGTCGACTGTATTACTCTAACCTCTCTCTGCCTTTCTGTGTAGGAGTTGGTCATAAAGAAATTCTCTGACCCACCAAGTCTGATAGTAGATCATAAGACCCTCATTTCCAAAGGAGTCATGCTCTATACCTGGGAGAAAGAAACACTACACGGAGAGGTCAGGAAGAATCTGGGCAAGCAGGCCTTGCCGGGTTTTCCACTTCAGTCTGTTACCATTAGATCATAACCTTTTGGTCCAATCACATTTTCACATGGCTGTCTATTGTTCTTCGAATCTAAGCATAAAAACAGTTTTCCCTGAGTCTTTGGGTCTTCATTTCTGAAGTCTCCCATGTCATGTAAAACTTTGATTAAATACATTTGTTGTGTTTTCTCTTGTTAATCTGCCTTGTTGTCATGGGAATGTTGGCCATGACCCTTACAATGGGAAGGCGAGGGATCACACCTTTTCCACCCCTACACTATGAAATCCTAACTTGTCCAAACCATGACCCTGGTGAAAGCTAACTTAAAGCAACTTCATGCTTTCATTCATGCACCTAAAAATGACTAGAGAAAAACATCACTCTTCATGACCACGAATCCCCAAAGGACCTTTCACCCTCCCAGCAATGAAAGGGTCCTTCCCCTGCCCACTCACTGGCCTACCCGCCTGTTCACACCTCCTCCTTTCTCACACCTTAAGCACCTTCTCCAACGTCCCCACTTTCCACTGATCATGTTGCTTTCTGCTTTTCTGTGCTTATAGAGAAGACTGAAGCAACAGGGGAAAATGCCCGCATTCTCCCACCACCACATCTACCTGCCTTCTACTGTGTCCTGTATTCTCTGCCCTCTGCAGTAAGCTGTTTCTCTCCCACTTACCCTAGGACATCCCTCCAGCAAATCTCTCTCTCTCGTACATCATCAATTTTCCTTTTTCTACAAGAGTATTTCCATCAGCATAAAATCTATCTTTGTCTTGGAATTAAAAAAAAGGAAACAGGTCCTGTTGACAGAGATCTGCATACACAAAGTCTCTGTGACTTAAGGGGGCATCATGCTTTTAAGGAAATGAAAAATGTCAAGATAATTGGAAGGCAGAGAATGAGAGGCAGAGTGGCTTGAGATAGAACAGAGAAAAAGTGTGGGCAGACAAGCAGGGACTGAAGTCCACTTCTTTTATATTGATCTTCATTCCAAGAGCACCAGGAAGCCTTAGGCTTTTATGCAGAGGAGTTACATAATCAGATTTGCTTTTTTAAGGCTGATTTGTTGATGAGAACCCTAGTTCCTTCAAATTCCTAATGTCATGGCACACATGTAGAATGGTAGTATTTCTTCCATGCCTTGAATCCCCTGAAACGAGGGGATTTGGGGGCATTTTGTGAACTTCCATTAAAATTATACATTTCTTATATAATGTAATTATAGTAAGTAAAACAAAATACAATGCACCAGGATGTATATTAAAAATAAGATTTGTAAAAACTTTACAACATACTATTGAAGCTCTAATTTGTGAAATGCATGTGCGTAAGTGTACTTGTTAGAGTAGTCATCTTGCAGTTTACTTGGACACCAACAAAATGACATGTCAGACAGAAGTAAACAAAAGTCTGTTTGACACAGAGACTTGGTGCATGTCTTGAGCTGTACCTACAGAAGTTTCCGTTAGGCTTATTTCTCCAGGCTCCACAGCCAGGCTTTGATTTGTGCACTGTGTTCTTTGGGCACCTGCGTCCCATAGAGGACACTGTCCGGGGATCTCTGGATTCGAGAATGGATTGAAGAAAAGCCAAAGTGGTTGTGCAGGTGGATGAGTTCATGAACCATTTTTTTTTTTTAGTATAGCTAAAGCAGAACAGTGACTTGGATTACATGGTAAGAGTATAGATGCTGAGAGAGCATGAATTTGATAGGTACTTTGTAGGTAAAATTGATGACAGATTGGATGTGGTGGGATGAGGAATAGGTGCAAAGCATGACTTCTAGATATTTTGCTTGCTGAATGGGTGCTGGTGCCATTATTTTAGGTAGGGGAGCATCAGGTGGTGGGTGGTATCATTAAGTCGGTCTTAAACATGTTACATTTGAGACACTCATGTGAATACATGGTGTAAGCAATTCTGCCATTACACACCAGGCACGCTGCTAAGCACAGTATCATTTAACCTCCATTTTAATTGTTATGTTCTTATAGGATAGATTCTATTATTAAATCTATTTTTCAAGTGAGGAAATCCAGACTGGAGTGACCAAGTAACCAAGTAACTTGCCATGGTTACGGCTAGGAGGTGGTGGAGCTTGATTTGAGGCTCAGGCAGTTTGATTCTAAAGCCCTGGTTTGAAGGTGTCCCACAAAAAGCATGCGCTGGAAACTTAATCCCTAATGTAACAGTGTTGGGAGGTCTTTAGGTCATGAGGGCTCCACCCTTAAGAATGGCTTAGTTCGTATTATAAAAGGGCTTGAGGCTGTGAGCTTGATCTCTTGCTCTCTCTCTCTCTCACCCTCTCTTTGCCCTTCCATGATGGAATAATGCAGCAAGAAGTCCCCACCAGATGCAAGTTCCTAATGCTTGGACTTGTCAGCCTCCAGAACCATGACCCAATACATTTTTGTTCATTATAAATTAGCCAGTCTGTGGCATTCTGTCACAGTAGTGCAAGCAAGCTGAGACACCATGTGATGCTGTTCATCTCTCTGTGACTGGCCCCAATCTGGTCCCCACCTTCTGTCCACGCAAAGATATATCTTTATTTTTTTTTTCCTCTATGGACTGAAGTTCCAGGGTTTCCCATAGATGATTCTTCTGAATCTCCTCTCAGACTTCCTGGATTTTCTTTCTTTATTCTGACCTTCATATATTCCCTAGGTCTAGCCTGTTTTCTGGTCTCCTACTCAAATTACATTCTCAGGTTGTCTTGGACTGAGCACCACAGGAACCTCCAGTGTACTCTGAAATGGCGCCATCACTACCAAACCTCCCAGCTTCCCACAGAAGACTGACTCCAGCTGGGGACACCAACTCTCTCTGGCTGGCCAGGGCCTGAGCCATAGAGACCCTGTAGGTGAGCCCCGTCAGAAGTTCTATGATGAGAGAATACAAAGCTGAAGCTTTCATACACCTGTGGAATATCTGCAGGAGACTTTCAGCTCACAGAGAAATTTTTATCTCATGTCTTAGTTTTGGAGTATAAAAGGTATTTTTTTTTTCATTTAACAACACAAGTGATCTGTTGCCAGATTCAACTCCCTATATTTCCCCCCCATTCCTCTGGATCACTCTGCTGCAGTATGAAATTATGGTTCCATAATTACTTCTCTAAAACTTTCCTCATTCCTGGCTCCATGGCGTAAATCTTTCCTGGATGCGACGTTCTGGATATTTGTGTACCCTCTACCTCAAATGTATATGTTGAAATCTTAACCCCAAGGTGATGGTATTAACATATGGAGCCTTTGGGAGGTGATTAGTTGATACTGTGGAGCCCTCATAAATGGGCTTAGTGCTCTTATAAAAGATGCCTCAGAGAGTCACCCTTTTTCCACCATATGGGGACACAGTAAGAAGGCACCATCTATGACCCAGGAAATCGGCCCTGGTTCACCAGACACTGAATCTGCTGACACCTCAATCTTGGCCCTTCCAGTCTCCAGAACTAAGAGAAATACATTTCTGTTGTTTATACATCTGATATTTTCTTATAGCAGCACAAATGGACTAAGACAGTGGATTTCACTTTTTGGTTTTGTTCGTAAAATTTTTTATGTGACTACGCTATATTTCTCTTCTTTTTTTGATTTTTTCTGGGCTCCTCAGTTCCTAGTGTTAGTTTCTCATCTTTTCCCTCCTGTCTCTATGTGCTCTTTCTCCCCCAGTTTCACTCCTTCTCCCAACTTCCAATTATAACTTTACATGGCTAAATTATAAACTCTGACCCTATACCTTTTGTTCCAGGGTCCTCCAGGTTTTCCTCCCATATGTCCAACTTTATGTATGTTAATTCCACTTGGAGGAGTCATTTCTCGTGTCAAATGTGTCTTATATGAGAGCCCCTCTGGTGTATTTTTCTTTGCAAAGGCACCTCCCACTTCCAGGACAACACCCCTTGTCACTTTCCCCAGAAGTGCCAGTCCCTGCCCTTGGCTGCCACTCCTGGCTGACCACCTGTATGCTGGCGTTTAAGCTTCCCCCATCATGTCAGCTCTGGTGTGAACCCCCACACCGCAGGTTATGGCTTCTGACATCCTGAGCTCCTGCCTAAGACCCAGATGATGAGGGGAGTTAATGCCCCTTGGAGTGAATTTTGACTAATGAGAAATAGGAGTGTTGAAGAGAGACAGGCAGATTAATTTTCCTACCTCCTCTCACCCAGGGACTAATCCGAAGCATTGTTTTTCTTCATAGCCTGAATGGAAATGTCCTGTGAGCTGGGAGGATACTCCTGGTAAGGCCTCTGAGGTGTCACTCCTTGGTTCCTTGTGAGCTGGCAGCTAGTACAGGAAAGAATCGCTGCCTTGCCAGACATCCTTCCTTATCTCCCATGTGGGAGCTTCATCCCCTCCCGAATAATGCGCCAGCACTTTAATCATCACTTCAGGCTCTGTTTTGTAGAGAAACCAGGTTAAGAGAAATCTTCAAACTCAACATTTTTAAAAGGAAATGGAACATTGTTTTCACACTCGTTTTAGCTCCTATGATTGTTAAAAATAATACCATCATTTAATCTGAAAATCCTGTGATCATTTAGTATCACTCATTCTTTCTTTTACTGATAAAATTCAGACTCTCAAAAGCCCTGCTGGTTGTTTCTTCACACTGAGGCATCTTCTCTCCAACCCACCACTGATTCCACTCTGGTTGAGACCTGCGCCAAATGTGCCTTAACTACTGCACAGACACCCTGCTTTCTGAGCCACATTCTCTGACTCCAGTCTCCATCCTGTAATCAATCTTGCACACTCTACCAGTGTACAAAACTGCTCTTCCTTAAATATCACCCTCATGTCATTTCTCCAGAAATACATGCACACAAACACACACAGCATAACCTTCAATGAGCCACCTATTAAGCCACCTTCATGGCTTAATAAAAGGTTGAAATTCTTTCTGGATCTGAAGTACTCCCAATTATCCAAGATTCCAGTTCATTCCTCTCTTTCTGGTGCAGTCATAAGCCAGTTTGTTTTCGATATCATATTATTTCTTTGACCTGAAGCACCTTTTACTCCTCTTCTATAAATCTTCCCTGCCTTTCAAACCCCAGCTTCAAACAATCTCCTTCATGAGGTTCATTATAAGAACTCTGGAACACACTGCTATATACCTTACCTTGAATTCCTTTAGCATTAATCATCTGTGAAATTTAATTGCTTAATTGTGTATTGCTTTATGCTGCTCATAGTTTGGGATTATAGTTCTGTTCTCTGAACTAGATTACATTTTTCACCATAGAGACTGTCATTATTTTTATGTGGTCTTAATTATACAGGGCACAGAATAGATGCTCAAACATTCTTTATTGATCGTGTCTTTGAAAATGAATAGTCTGTGCTGTAACTAGAAGTGCCTTGTTAGTTGAAGGCTAGGTAATACCGCCTGGCAATAATGATCAGTAATTTAATCAATAGGGTGGATGCCAGATACCCAACATGCGTCTTTATGAATGCCACTCTCTAAAGCTATCCAAAGATTGGAGGCTAAGCATGTATACCTCATTGCTGTGGTGGAAGCAACTGCACTCTTCCTGCAGTCTGAGTGTTCCTGCCACTAATCAGTAACAATGACATTTGGACAGGCAGTAGTGGAATTCGGGAAGCAAGTGGCATTCCATCCTTATACCTCCAGGTCAAACTCTTGCCAGCCAAAGTACTAGAATGAACCACGCAAAAGAGGCGTGAGAGTATAGTGAAAAACCCAGTGTGGCTATAGTGACCTGAGGTGTGATTAGTGTCTGGACATATGCTTGGGTGGAGAAGAGTATAAATTCATATTAAGAAGTTTGAATTTCATCCTTTAGTTCGTGGTGTAACACCAAAGCTTTTAAATAGAAAACTGACTGCATCTATGTTTTAGGAAGATAATTTTTGTAGCAGTATGGCAGATGGAAAAAGTGGAGGTGGGGAAGCCAGTTGGGAGGTTTATGTTTATGCCTGGTTTTCAAACTATGTTTTGGGAACACTGTGAGTTCCTTAGAGATGCCTCATGGGAGTGGGTGGGAATCTGGGCCTCCAATCCAACTTCAACCTGACAAGATCTACTTACATCTGTTGCAGTAGAGTTTCTAAGTAAAATTTAGTAAAAAGAAAATACGTTGTAGCTTTAAAAAATTGGAAAGCTCCTAGTTTACTTAAATAGCACACTGTGTGGCAATTGTTGGACAGATTTCAGAAATATTTTGAAGCTGATTCAATTGGGCTGTCTTATCAATAACATCTATGAGGTTTAGGAAATGAAGAGTCAAAGATCGTTGGGTGATTTCATAGGAGTGACTGCATTAATCAAGGCCAAAATCACTCCAGGTGGAGGAGATTTACAGACAGGGAGATTCTCATCAACTCATCCATTGAATGTGAGGTGCCTCTGGTCAGGAATTTGCCTAAGAAATGATCAGAGATTGGACCCGGACCTCCGGAGTAAGGTCAGATACAGGCTTGGGAGTCATAACCTTTGAAGTTTTGACATACTTTGAAGCCAAGGAGATGAATGATGTCATTATGTGAGAAAGTAGAGACCAGAAGAGCTGAGACAACAAACGGAAGGCCAATGTAGCATCCAGGCCAGAAGGGTCATCTACCTGCCCACATGGATTCTTCGGCCTTCACGGTGTTTTATGTTCAGTTTTTAAATTTATTGTCAACTTTTAAAATTCAGTATTTCTGACTTCCCTGGACGAATCAGAGGGATTAATAGCACTGGCCTACCCTTCACTCATGGCCACCATAGGCCAGAACGGTCTCTGAGTGGCAGCCCTGCAGATTGGCACATGCTCTCCAGGTGCATGGCTCCCATCCCGTCAGCTGCACTGTCTGTTTGCAGTAGGGTCAGTTCCTCCAGCCATTTGAGTTTTCAACCCCTGAGGGAGAAGAACGTTTACAATGGGACCCTGAGTCACAAATATTTATTATGAAGGAGAGCCAGCAAATGGCTTTGGTTTTTGATTATTTTCTTATTTTATTGTTTTGTTTCTTAAAGGTATAAGCCCAATAATTAAACTGAATTTATGTCTTAAGAGTTACAAAAGACAGTAGGGGTTCCTTAGCCCAATGAACCTAAGTTATAATTACTGCTTCTTAATCCAATTATTTGTACCACCAGCATATGAAAATGTAGCATTCCGTACATGTAATAAGAGGTGATAATATATTGTTGACATGTTAGTATAAGATAATATAGCAAGATACAACATAATTTAATCAAATCTAATAAAAGGTATTTTAGATTTGGAGTTGGATAGCACAACAGTGTCATAGTTAGGGGTATGGGCTCTGAAGTCAGCCAGCCTGGGTTCCAATTGTCACTCTGCTAATTACCACCCATGTGACTTTGCACAGGTGATTCTTTCTGTCCCTTGGTTTCTTCACCTGTAAAAGGCAGTTGTGAAAATTAAATATGCTACCACAAGGAAAGCCTTACGGCCATCTTGGGTGCCTAATGAGTAATCAGCAAAGGTTAGTTGTTGCTGTTACTTTATGCAAAGTGATTCATCCCTTACCACCCACAAACCTGATAAACATACTGAGTTTTTGTAAATTTGTAAACAAGCAAGCAGGAAATAATGAGAAGTTAGTAGCTGACATTTGAATACGATGTATTATTATTGCAATCATAAATCTCAAATCTCTGCTAGAAATGGCCAAACACCTTTAGGGTGCAATGTCAGTTGTTCTGAACAAATAGATGTAGACATAACGTTCCTATTTTCCAAGAGAAAAGGCATTTATTTCTGTTTAGGAGCTGTTAATGCAATCCTAAAGTATTGATATTTAAATTTGTAATTTTCTGTGAATAATTCAGGATAAAACAATGAATCAGAATTTAGATTACCAGCTCCATCAAGATTTATGGTCAGAAAAGTACAAGGAATTTACAGGAAAAGGAATATTTGTATGAACAGTTTTCTCCTATATAGGGAGTGTTAAGTGATTCAATTACGCTCTGACGTAAACTTTTATTCAACATCTGAATTTGCTCTCTAGCTTAATTTAAAAATCAACCTCAAAAACCCAGAGTTGAATTTTGGGGTCCAAACCTCATGCATATTTATCTTTAGGAAATTGATAGAGATGTTAGACGTTTGCAATGAGATAAATAATTGAGATGAAATAAGGCTTGGGATTAAAAATTTAGAGAGCTTGCTCAAAAGCATTTGTCTACATCATCCTCAAATTTCTAGGAGACGGGGTTTTGTTGGGATGACCCGAGAGTTTGAGAGGCCGTTTGGGTCAAGTCTGCTCTTCAGTTGGATGCACTTAAGGCAGGCCCAGCAGAGGACACATTAAATCATCTTTCCTTGCCTTAAATATTTAACAACAAGTGTTTTGGTCCAATGACTTTTTGAATTAGAATCACTGGGCCGGTAAGGGCAGAGTAAGCCCTCATTTTGTAAAAAGGAAACTGAGGCATGATATTTGGGTTACTGCAGGGAGAGTGATTTGTATGTGTCAGCAATTAGTCATATCTTAGCTTTTCAAAGAAAAGTGGTGTAGTTACTAGTTGGAATCTGACAGAAAGACAAACTTTGCATAAACCAGTCGTATACAGATTGGTTTTTCATTTAGATATTGGCCCAGAATGTGGCAGACTGCCTGGCATGCAGTGGAAAACATTTAAATAGTCAAATAATTTTCACATTCATTGAACAACCTTCCTCTTTTTTTCATCTTATTGGAATAAATAGGGCCGGATGTGGATACTTGCTTATGAGTGCATGTATGTACCTGTGTATTCTCTCCTTCTGCACAAAGGCTTCCGGAAAGGGTACAAATGATTAAAGAAAGCTAACAGGTCAGAAACATGGAAAGATTACGGATAAGGAAATACAAAGAGGAGTAAAAATAAAGCCTGGGAATAAGATAAAGAAGAGGCAGAATTTACCTCAGTGCAACAGATGGAGAGGTTATAGTACAAGGATGTTAAGCAATTTGTCAGTAACTGGCAAAGACAGAGATCTAAGCCAATTGTCCACACTCTACCCTGTCCACTGAGCCATGCCTGGCCTCTCAGTGTGTCCACCTGTCTCCTGAGGGCTTTGTGAATGCAGATTTCCATTCCATGGGTCCAAGTTGGGGCCAGGGATTCACATTTACGAGAAACTTAGGTGAAAATCATACTGCTGGTGTGTGGCTTGTACCTGTAGTAGCAAGAGGCTATATTTCATATCCTTAATGTGCACAAAAATAAAAAAATCATCTTGTTGTCTAGAAACAATTTTCTTTAGAATCTGCAGCTCTCAAGAAAATGCAAGGCCCCTGTGAGAGAAGAATTGTGAAGTTTTCCAGGATTAAACTGCATGCCTCGAATTTCACTTTGTGCCTTTCAACTACTTGTAGCCTGGCATGAGAGAACCAGTTCTGGTTTTACTTTTTCCTTACTAAGACTTGCCCTTAAGAAAGTCAGAAGTTATTTCACACTAAGGAGTCAATGCCTGATACCAGCTAGAATTCAGAAGCCAACACCAGATTAGACATGTAAGGGGTTGTCGGAGGAATGCCTGTGAAACATAGAGGGGAAATAGCAGGGATGCACAGGGAAAGCTTTCAGACTGATGCATATTCCACATGCGAGAAAGAGAGCGGGAAGGAAGGAGGGCGGGGCTAGGACGAATCTTGGACTGCAGTGCAGTTCTAAGAAATTTCCAACTTGCTAATGGAGAGTCCTTGAGCCAAAGCCATCCACTGGAGGAGTCCCACATCCCCAAGGAATGGGCCTGCACTAATGCCCTCATCGCACCCACTCATTGGCTGGGAGCACCTGAGTGTGTGTAGCCTCAGCGTGCTCATGGTGGCATATCCCCTGGGACAATAGCTGGATCTGTCTGTCGATCAGCTCTGTTCCCCACAATAAGAAAGCTGAGTGGTGCATTTTCACATCAATCAGTTATCTCTTTGAGCCGCATGGGTCTACCTCTCCATGCAGGTTCAAGGAGTAGCTCCTCCACGGTTTGCATGGATTGTTCTTGCGGGGAGGCCACTTGGAAGGAGGAGATTAGTGGAACCCACTTCGGCTCCTATTGATGCAATTGTCTTGTCTGTTGTCCATTCTAAATTGTCCCCTCCCTCAGCTATTACTACAGTAGGTCTTGGTGGCTTCTTGGTGGTTTGACCCATGGTCATCCCTCAGAGGTCTAAGCCTTTGGCACCTCTAAGGCTGAGGCTGCAGCATGTGTTCATTAGCAGTTACAATGGAGCAAGAGGAGCCCACGTGGATCACCTGGCTTCTGCAGGTATTTCTTCCTGCCCTCACTGTGTGAGGCAGCCCCAGCTCCTCCCACTGATCAGGATCATTTACCTCTGCCAAGGTGGTGACACTGATTCTTGCCTATTCATCCATGGACAAGAGGAGCTCAACATACTCTGGGGGAAGGCTTAGCTTGTGGTTCAGTGGGACCTTGCTGTGTCCTCTCGAAAGAGTGCTCCCCTTTGGCAACCAGGACCTCCAGTCCTGCATAGCCCAAAGGTGCAGGGATAAGAATCACAAAGTCCCTCAGTGGGTCATTGCAAGTGATAGCAAGTGGGGCCATTCCTTTGCTTTCCAGATTAACGCAGCCTTCTTGTTGGGGACACAGTGCCATATACAGGTCTCTGATTGAATGCATGTCCTGCATCCCAAAGGGAGCACCCCATCCATCTCCAGTGTTGCCATATGTGCCTTAGAAAACCACCCCAGCATCCTGTGAGGCCGTATGATGTGGTGTGCAACGGAAGCAGCGGATCTCGTCATCCTGGGTCCATGCCATCCTTACCTCCTTCCCTATAAAGTGGGCTGGATGTTCTCTGTATGGAATTCCGTAAGGTCCAGATAGCAGTGCTGGCTGATGCTCTGCAAACAGGAGAGAAAAATCAATACTCAGAAGAGGTATCTATCCCTAGAAGGATGAACAATTAGCTTTTCCAGGGTAGAAGGGGCCTCATGTCATCAACTTGCCACTGAGTGCTGGTTGGTTTTCTCAAGGAGAAGAGGAGCCATCAGGGCTGAGCGCTGGTGTCTGTTGCCAACAGGCTGGATCTTCAGAGGCAGCAGACATCAGATCAGCCTATGTAAGTAGAAGTTTACGCTTCGGGCCCCACACATGGCCTTCATCTCTGTCACTGTGGACACCCCACTCATGAGCCCATCACGATGATGACAAAGTTTAGCTACTGTCCACTGGCTGAGTCATTTTGTTACTACCTGGTGTTTCAGCACCACTTTTATTTTGAGTGGTTTCTGATGATCCTTTGGATTTCCAAGTGTCAATACCAGTTCAGGCTGTGTCCAGGAGTCTCCATAATGTCGGAGTGTTTCTCTTTCCCCTGTAAAAGAAAAAATGGGAAAGAAAAATTGGGGAATCATTAGAGTATATACTTTCCCTAGTTTTGCACATTTCTTCCATCTTGTCTGTGGATTCCAGATTTGAATGAGGGATTATGACATTTCGTTGGGACAATTGCCTTTAGCCTCTTGCTCCTTGATTTGTGCCTTTTTCTCACTGCAGAGAGAAGCATCATCCTCATTGACTGCCTGTGTGTTCTGCCTCTAGAGGTGCCATGCCCTACTAGTCATCTTCACACCCCGTGTGGGCCAATCTGTATTGACTGCCCCTTGGAGTTTCCCAGTTGTTATGGGAGTTCTACCCTCCCAGCTTCCAGTGGGTGAGCAACAACATGTAGTCCTCACTGCCTCAAACCCCATGAGCCCCTTGCGGACTAAGGAAGCCAGCCCTGTGACAGCCCCTCTTGCCATCAGCCCTTGCCTCAGAGCGGAACTATCTCTGCCCTTCTTAGTGATGCTGATGGCGTTTCTCCAGCCCCCTTTATCTGGCACCCTCAAAATCCATTCCCAGGGGCACTGCCTTGGCTGTTACTGCTATACGCAAGTTGGTTTTTGCAGTTCCTTAAGTATATAATCTCTTTCTGCTTTCTCAAGCCTAGCATATTCTGAGCTGAGTTTTAACTCTGATTATCAGCCTGGCACCCAGGAGATGAGATGAGAACAGCTCCTGAGGAAAGCACCACACCCATGGGGAGGGGATTCTGCACCATCTTCTAGCGTGGAGGAAGTATTGGTCCCTAGGAGAGAGGGGTGGGCTATGTCTACAGGCTCTGAAGGTTGAGGTCACAGAGTCACACTCCACGGGAGCACCACCCCCTCAGGTGTCCTATTCCTTGTTTCAGGGTGCCAGGATTTCTCAACCAAGGCTCCAAACTTAGTAGTACAGACCACCCTGGCTGAGCATGTAAGTTTCTCTGTGTCTCTAGCAGTCAAGTGGTTCTGTTCCTCAGCTGTCAGACCTCTCACTATGGGAGATAATGGCCTCTCTGAAAGAGACCATAAAGTCCCTCTGTCTCTCGCGCTTACCTGTAATGTTTGTTCCTGGCCCTCAGTTTCTCATTATGCTTCTGCGGGGTCTCAGTACAACTTAGCAATACCAGCCATCTCTGTGTCCTCATGGTGATTCCTCCCCATGTCTTTCATGTGCCTGAACCATTGCCCTTGGAAGGGCATCTCCTCCACCACTGTTTTTTCCCAAGTCACCAACAAAGGGCTCTGTAGCCACGGAAGTACCACTCATGTGAGGGTTTCTGTGTGCCCCACCCCACTCGCGATGGCATCCGCCTTGTCTGCTGGCCAGAGAGTGAGGTAGCCCTGGGGCTCTCTTCAAGCCCTGTTTTCTTGGATCGACCCTGGGGTCACCCGGGTCAGTTTGAATCCTCTGAAAAACAGACAGCAGGGTGGAATCAGACGTGCAGGGCGTTTATTGGAGAATGGCAGGGAAGGATCGTGGAAGAGTAGAAATGGGCAGGAAAGGGTTGGCCTGACACCTGTGAAAGGAAAGGGTGGGGAGGGAGTGGAGGAGCGGGTGGAAAGAGAATCAAACCACTGAGCAGTTCCAGGAAACTCTCCACCTGTCTGAATCAGAGTTGCCCCCTGCCAGTCCCCTACTGCTCAGTCCTTGGCTGAGAGAAGCCCAAAGTATGGGGCAAACAAGAGCCTTGGCACTGACCTGGTTGGGTCCCCGCAAGGCCTGAAGCTGAGAGTGGCCGTGAACGGTGCTCCCCATAGCAGAGCTCAGCATCAAACAAGCACATTTTCCATGCCGCCAACAATGACTGTAATTGGTTCCTGATTAATGGTTAGCATATACTGAACATTTGTTCTATGCCGGGCACCATGCAATGAGCTTTTGAATTCATCTCTCCTTTTAATCCTTACAACAAGTGTAATGATTATCATCATTTTTCAAAATCAAATGGAGGCTTAGAGAGGTTAAGTAATTTGCCAAAGGTCATAATGAGCTGGTCCTCTTAACGACAATCCTATACAATTTCTCATTAAAACAGTTTTCTGTATATTGATCAACCACATAGACTGTTTCTGAAGTTTCATTCAAGTTCTTGGACTATAATAGTGAACCACATGACACAGGCCCTCCCCTCACAGCTTCAATCTAATGGGGGAAATAGATGTGCAGGTGTATAATTATAATACGGCTTGTGAGCTGCATAGAAAGGCCTTCAAGATGTCATGTAAAGCCCCCATGAAGGTGTGATATTCAAACAGTGACTAGAGGACATGTACCATTTAGCCAGGTGAGAAAGTGTGGGCCAAAGCAGAGGAGATGCTCTATACTAATGCCTGCAGACCAGAGCAAGCGTGGCAACTGCAAGATACTTGGGGATAATGGACATCACAGCCTGTGGTAAAGGGCTCCACACTGTTCGTAATTTTAAACTTTGCCCTATGTGGACTCGCATAGAAGCAGAGTAATGAGTAGAAAAGAAAGAGCCTCATATCCTTGGAAAGGATGCATTAAATGGCATAAATAGCATAAAAGTTGCCATGTGGAGGAGAAATTGACATTCTTAAAAAAAAAAACTATGGAATTGAATGATTTCATGACACTTAATTGAATTAAGATTTTTGAAACCTGTCTCATTTGATTAATACAATAGTTTACTGGTTGAAATTGCTCCCCTCCACTAACTCCACATGTTGCTCCATCCCGATGCCGCTGAAGTATCACGCAGGTGGCTTTAGTCCAAAACTCAGTATGATGGTTTCTGACTGATGCTCAGAGAGAATCAGGCTTTGCTTCCTGACTTTCAGGACCCTTCAGAAGAAAGGGACTTCCGGTTAGAGCAACACAAAGAGATTGGTGATTCTTTTGTATAAAACTAGTCATAACTGTTTTATACAAAAGAATCCATATAAAATAACTGTCAAGAACAACTATTTTAGGGCACTGGAAATTGACCAGGACAGTAAACAAATTGAAACATTTATCCTTGAAAAACTGCTAGACCTTCAGGTAAGGTCAAGTGACTTCCTGCCGAGGGAGCCCTCCTCACCCCTACCTCCTTCAGTGGGAAGGGGAGGTTTACAAGATATTGCTGACCACAAAGTCAGCACCTTTGCTGGTAGGAGAGGTGCAGTCCCTTGGAGCTGGAGGCAAAAATCTGTTAATTTTTTAGGTAAAGGTGGCAGACTTTTATCTAAATGGGAAATAATCCAATCACCAGCTGGTGAATTGATAAACAAAGCATGGTATATGCATACAGTGAAATATTGCTCAATAATATAAAGGAATGAACTGCTGATACAAACTGTAACTGGAAAAACCTAAAAAGAATATTATGCTGAGTGAAAGAAGCCAGTCATAAAACAACATACATTATATGAGTCTATTTATATGAAATATCCACAAAAGGCAAAGCTATGGAGACAAAAAACAGATCAGTTGGTTGCCTGGGATGGGGATCGTGGGGACTGACTGCCAGAAGGAATGAGGGAACATTTTGGGGGTGATGGAAATATCACAAAAAACTGGATTGTGGAATTATTTGCACAGCTGTATACGTTTCCTAAAACTGACCAAACTTTACACTTAAAATTGATGCATTTTATAGTATACAAATTGTATCTCAGAAATTTCCAAAATCTTGCTCTATTGCACCATCCAGATGATTTTCTGATGGCATCGACAACCACTGCCAGAAGAGCCCTTGTCCAAGCCAACTGTGTCCACTCATCCTGTAAGCAGGGTGGCCCCGCCAGCCTGCTGCTGTGCTCTGTGGAGCTGAGCACGGGTAAGAGTTGATAAACTGATAACTGCCACTTACGCTGCAAGAAGCCCTCTGTTTGTTCCAGTGGGCGGAAGAGATGCTATCATTCTTTTACATTTCCCCTTTCATGAAAACTTAGCGGAACACAGCCCAAGTCTCATTTTCATCACTAAGTCTACTTTAGTTCATAGTGATGTACAATTGGATAAGTAATCATTTCATTCAATATCCTTTCGACATATTTTGTTGAAAGCTTACTATGTGCCGGGCACCATTACGAAGCTAGAGCTAGAGAAAGTTCTTACCTCCATGCAACCTGTATTCTAGCAATTCCGTTTGGTACTGTATCTGTGAAATTAAGTCTGTGCTAGTTTTTCTGCCTTTGTTATAGTGTAATTTGTTCTTGAGGACAGAGCTCTCTTGCCTTTTTCATTGTCACTAACACCAGCCTTCATGTAGTGTAAGCCAAATGGTAAGTGTTGAGGAAATATTTGTGTATGACTCACTCAGAGATGAAGTAATAAAAATCTGTATCAAATACTGAGACTGACTATACACCATGCACTGATCTGCTTTACTTACATACCATTCAGGATTCTGGCAATATTTGGGATTCGTATTATTATTTCCATTTTACAGATAAAAAAAATTGAAGTTGAAAGAAATCAAGCATCTTTCTCCCAAAGTCACATAAGTAGTAAATGGTGGAAACATGATTCAATGTCAAGATTGTCTCATTCCAAAACTCTGTTTTTAACTGTGTGCTATCGCCATGGCAAATTCCTATTCACCTTTTGGCAGTTATAAAATCCCCTTGGTTTAAAGCCATCAACATACAGGACAGGGTTTCACTTTTGAAATGGTAAGCATTTAACATCTAAATGTGTATGTCGAAATTAACTGTTTGAAGATAATACTCCATGGATCTCTTCCATTTCTGCATGTATTATGAGAACAGGCATTTTGTTCTAAGCTACCTTTCCAAGGACTATTGTATAGCAAACAGCCTTTGCAAATAGGGAGAATTCTTCTCTGGAGCAGATGGGAGATTTGCTTACTGTCCAGTATAATAAAGATAATGTCTCCCTCCAGGACAAATGCCTGTCAAGTTTGCATACAGACCATTGTACAATATTGGGGTTTCCCAAGTTCAGAGTTCCTCAGCTGGGACATAAAGCCTACCATGTGTATAGCATCCGGCGGGGCTGCCTTCACATCAACCCCGTGAGCCCCAGGGGAAAGGGGAAACCAGAGAAAAATGAAGCTCATGCCACTTGTTGTGCCCTGAGAATAGTCCTTTGTCTCTGACCTAGAAGACTCGTGTCTTTTGCTGTCATTCACAAAATATCACGGCAGGCTCATTTGTTAGGTTGCAAGTGAGATAAAACCTCCTACTCTTCGCAGTTCCTGACATTAACACTTGTTTATTCATGGTCCTTCTTAGTCTTTAAAGTAGGCATCATGTCTTAAATTTACGTGCTTCATATGATCGACCGCAGACAAAACTTTGAAATATTTGAACTTTGAACCATACATTTTGGTACCTTTTTTTTATTCTCTGTATTGCTTTCCCCTTCCTTTTGGATTCTTATTATTTCTCTGCATTCTTTCCCTCACCCTGCATTATAGCTGTAGAAATAATATCCATTGTTCAGACCTTAGAGTAAAGTGAATGTGTTGTCTCTCTCTGGAATATTTGCATTTTAAGTCTTAATTTTATATATAGGAAGAAGATTTTGTCTCTAGTAACAGCAATTTAGAAATTTTTAGTAAGGGAGTAGGGAGAGATTTATTTGTGTAAAGTAATTAATTAAAACATTCAATGATTTTCAGCCTTGCCTACATGTCAGGAAAGTTCTGGATCTACTCCAAGTTTCAATCTATATTTATTACTTGCAAATATGTTAAAAGATTCATTAATTATGATAAGTAGAACTAGCTGCTGCAAATTAAACTTCTGAAATTCAGTAGCCTAGTAGAAGTTTATTTCTTGTTCATGTCAAGACCAATGTGTGTTTAGCATGTGGTTTATGTCACGGTTGCTCCAGGACCCAGCTTCCTAGACTTTTTTCATTCAACTGGCAGAGGAGGAGAATTCGCAGTGAAGGCATGCCCTACTTCCTCTGGAGTTGACACATATTCTTTCCACTCATGTTCTACTGGCTACAACTCAGTCATCTGACCATATCTAAATGCAAAGAGGTCTAGCAAATATAGCTTTGTCATGTGCCCAGGAGGAACACAAAACAGGTTTTATTGAACACGTCGCAATCTCTGCTTCAGAATTTGTACCCTGTTGTTCCAGAATAGCTCAGTAACATTGGATATTTCTGACAAATGCTTATGAATAATTCACTTTGACACAGTGGGGAAATGCCATATGCTGGCTATATTTGGGCTACGTTCATTTGCATCTGGGTTACTTTCTTTTTCATAGTAAAAATAATAATAACCTACATTTTTCATATTACATTAAATAGAAATTGCATTTTACAAACAACTGGCATAGTATGATACCATTTTTATACAATGGGAGTATGTGTACAAAGGAAGTCTGGAAAGAAAAATATAAAAATGTCATTAGTGGTTATCCCTTCGCAAATATTAATAGAAATAATTTTTGCTCTGTTTTCTATTTTTCTGTATTTTCTGAAAACTTTTAGAATAAGCAGATATAATTTTACAATCATAAAATAAAACTTTTCTATTTAAAATAACACAGGCCAACTTACATACGGAGTAGCTGGTAGTATAGAGTACTCCCACTTGCTTTATTTCATTGGTCTTGTGGGTTAAGGAAGGCAGGCATTAGCATTTTTGCACCCATTTTGCAGAGGAGGGAACTGAGTTCAGACAGAACAGTTGTCTTGCTCAAGAGCACACAGCCAGAAGAGCAATCTAGGACTTGGACCCAGATCATATCCTTTCCCAAGTATTAGTTTTTCTCATAATACCAGGTTAGTTTGGGGAGCTCAGAAGTGAAATCCTTCTGTGCCATTAAATGTCCCAGTTCCTAGTTGTCAAAAAAGAAAATCTCACACAGCAACTTTTCTGGGGATTCTCTTGGAGTTCCCATTAGAAAGACACATAAGAACTTTTACTGTAACTTGTCCAAAAAAATGACACAGGCCCAGGAAAAGGGAAGTGCTGAGTGCTTTTAGGTGTTTTTAGTTGAGATCTTTTTGACAAGGAAATTACAGTGTAGAATCACCTTAATCACCTCTATCCACTTGAACAGAGTTTGCTTTCTGGGGCCCTTGGTGGCTTTCTTTGCATGACAAGGATAGGAAAAGTTGCCAGGCCCCCTTGTCTGTGCCACATCTGATCCAGATGGCTCTGCACACTCCAATTTTAGTTTCTATTTTGTTTTCACCTCTCAGGGTGAAAAAGAACAGCCTGTAACATTGCTGTGGAGAAATTTCTGGAGCAAACTCTGCACGGTGACTGCACAGGAAAGGCAAGGTTGCCACCAGTCTGGTGTGCTAATTAGCCTCTTGTAATTGTCCCAGGCATCAGTGTCCCCAGCCTGCCAGGTTGCGGGCAGTGGGCTATTTCAGGGGCATCTTGTAGGAACCGGAGAGGATGATTGGCGTGCGGACAATGAAAGGTGTGCCACGAGGCTGGAAGTCTCTTTAAGAAAGCTTATGCACACGTTGAAGGGCAGAGAGAAAAAAAGAAAGTATGCCTCCCTAAGCATCAGTGTTTGGAGTGGGCTGGTAACTAGTCATTATGTTACTCAAATGGCATGGCCAATTCCAAGCGAGTGACAGGTAAGGTTAGCGTCAAATAAACAAATCCAAAGACATTACAGCTTTTATTTCAGTTGCCCTGAGCTCCCACCCCCTCCCACTCTCTCTCCCTTTAACCTTCTCCTAACACTGCTGTGTTGTGGCAGGGGGTGGCAGAGAACATGTTATTTTAGGTGGCAGAATAATTTTGGTCATCAGAGGTTTCTCTAGTGTTTTAGCAGAGCTTCCTAAAAGCCTGGACATAATGTACAAAAATGAGGAAATCAGAGCTTGACTTTCATCTGCTCAAGTGCTGTGGCTAAGCAAACAGTTGAAGGGGTAAATTCTCTGGGTTAAAAAGAAAGAGTCACCAAGAGCACATAGGACACATGTCATCTGCTCCAGATAAGACACAATATTTCTATACAATCCTGAGACTTGGCTTGAAAATGGTTGAGAGTACTCTGGAAAATTTTGTTTGTTAACTAATTAATTGTAGAGAACTTAAAGTAGTCACAATAGAAATTATTCTCCAAAGAGGAAATGAAGTAAAACAGATTCATACAAGCCAAGAGTGTTTCTGACCTTGTCGCACTAGCTACTTGAAGTATTGCATAATGTGTTTCCTTAATGATTCGCGGGTCTGTCACTAAGTCAGCAGGCAAGGAAGAGAGGAGTCATGAAGTGCTCTGATTTCTGGAAGGGAAATTAATGACAGATGTGTATACCAGATGTTGTGGAACAGTGGCAGTTTCCATGCATATTTATGTGAGATTGGTAAGTTTTATTATTAAAAAAACTTCTGTTTACAGAGAGAAAATGATGTGACCTGTTTGAAAAAAAAGCGCACACGCTGAAGCGAGTTAGAGCCGGTGCCCGAGGTAGGGCAGAACTTGAACAGAAGGAAACTGTAACGAAACATTGCGCTTAATCCTTATTTTGAAGAAGCACAAAGAAGATCATAGATTTCTTTGCCCCGTTCCGCCTCCTGGCAATTAGGTGGCATTTGTCACCTGGGATAAACGAAAGCTGTCAATGAGAGATGCAGAGGAAGGGCCCCAGCTGAGCTTCAGAAGATCCAAAGAGCAGTGTCCCAACAACTAAGTACGTGGATCTTAGTCCTTAGAGATTTGCCTTTTGGGATTTCTGTCTGACCGTCTTCCAAAACATGTCTAGGAACAGCAGTGAGAAGTGTGGCAAGTGCCCTGGACAGAAATCCAAAGACCCCAAAAGTCTGGTTCCATGACCTATGAGCTGTGTGACGCTGGGCCCTGTATTGGGAGGGACAGGAGGAAAAATGAGCTTTGTGGGATTTTTTGGGGGTGTCAGCAGCATGCCCTGCAGAGAAGTGAGGCAGCATGAAGATCTTGAGGATTTCAGGGCGAAGGAAGACAGAAAGCTTGGAAGGCATGATGGAGAGGAGTTTGTGGACTGAGATAAAAAATTAAATACACCAATTTTTCAGATGATTTGAACTCAGTAATCCATAAAATTAAGCCCCTATTTTTATTCTATTTCTCAAATAAAGAGTGTTTGTAATCATTCCTTAAGGGTTCTGGGCTGGTTTTATTTCTTTTACCTCTAAGTGATCTCATCAATTTTTAAGTACAACTCTTGTCTTTCTAACTTTTGCATTCAGGCAATTCATTAACACCCATTTGCCTTGACTCATTTGTCATGACACTTTCACTTTTAGGATAACTTTCTTTTTGAATTGCTACCTCCTTGGTTTGTGTTCTCAGAATTAGTTTACTGTTTGAATGCAACTGTGAATGTAACTATGAGCCTAACTCATTTTATTGTGCTTGTCTTTATTGTGCTCCACAAATACTGCATTTTTTTTTTTTTAACAAATTGAAGGTTTGTGGCAACCCCATGTCCAGTAAATCTATGGGCACCATTTTTTTTTTTTTTTTTTTTTTTTTTGAGACAGAGTGTCACTCTGTTGCCCTGGCTAGAGTGAGTGCCGTGGCATTAGCCTAGCTCACAGCAACCTCAAACTCCTGGGCTCAAGCGATCCTACTGCCTCAGCCTCCTGAGTAGCTGGGACTACAGGCATGCGCCACCGTGCCCGGCTAATTTTTTCTATATATTTTTGGTTGTCCAGATAATTTCTTTCTATTTCTTTAGTAGAGACGGGGTCTTGCTCTTGCTCAGGCTGGTCTCGAACTCCTGAGCTCAAACAATCTGTATGGGCACCATTTTTACAATACCACGTGTTCACTTTGTGTCTCTGTGTCACATTTTGATAATTTTCACAATATTTCAAACTTTTTCATTATTATTAAAGCTGTTACGGTGGTTTGTGATCAGTGATCTGCGATGTTACTCTTGTGATTGTTTCGGGGTGCCACAAACCACAGCGATGGCAAACTTAACTGATAAATGTGTGTGTTCTGACTGCTCCACCAACTGGTCACTCCCCTGTCTCCCTGTTCCCTGAAACACAACAGTATTGAAATTAGGCCAGTAAATAACCCTACAATGGACTCTAAATGTTCAGGTGAAAGAAAGAGTCACACATCTCTCAATTTAAAGCAAAAACCAGAAATGATTAAGCTTAGTGACAGAGGCGTGTCAGAAGCCAAGAGAGGAGGAAAGTTAGGCCTCTTGCCCCAAATAGTTAGCAAAGTTGTGAATGCAAAGGAAAAGTTCATGAAGGAAATGAAAAATGTTACTCCAAGAAACACATGAACAATAAGCAAAATGGCCTTATTGCTGATATGAAGAAAGTTTTAGTGATCTGGATAAATCAAACCAGCCATAACATTCTCATAAGCCAACGCCTAACAGAGAGCAAAACCCTAACTCTCTTCAATTCTGTGAAGGCTGAGAGAGGTGAGGATGCTCTGGAAGAAAAGTTTGAAACTAGCAGAGGTTGGTTCATGAGGTTTAAGGAAAGAAGACATCTCTAGAACATGAACGTACGAGGTCCTTTACACAGTGTGGCTGTTTTGTATAAGGTGGTCAGTGAAGGCATCTGGGGAGGAAGCAGGGATTGAGAAAAATGTAAAGAAAGAAAGGAAGTTATGTGAAAGCTGGGGGATATGCTCCCAGTATGGAATCATTAGCTTCAAAGCCCAGAAGCAGAAAGAACCTTGGGTTTTTGAGAGAACGCAGCGAGGCCAGAGTGATGTGAGTGGTGTGTGTATGGGTGCAGAATGTTAGTGAGCTCAGGCAGACACAGGGGCCAGGTCATGCACAGGCTCACAGGCCATGGCAAAGATTCCTACTTTTATTATGATGCCATCTATAGACAGCTATGGGGATGTCTTGAGCATAGGAATGACATAATCATATTTGGTACAATCATCACTCTGCCTACAGTATGGAGACTAGCCTGTAGCAGTCAAAAGTGAAAGCGGAAACCTATTGTCAAAGTCCAGGTGAGAGATGGTTGAGGCTGGGAGAGCAGCTGTGGGAGGTGGAGAGAAGTGATGTTTGGCACATGTTTTAAAGATTGACAGAACTTACTGATGGGTTGGATATGGGTGTGAGAGACAGGGAAGTCAAGGATAACTTTTGACTTGCTCTGGCTTGTAAATGTTCACTCTATCAACTTAAGGCAGACTAGAAAATGTAGGTCACACAATCCCTAAGACTCCCTAAGGTGGGGAAAGCACTGGTGCAGGGTATGTAAAGATGTAGAGATGTATGTAAAGTCAAAACTGTTCAACCAGGCAGGCTAGTGTGGTATCCAAGAAGTATTGCCCAGGCAAGTGGCTGGTAGTGTCAGGGAGGTCAAAGAACAGGAAATGGAGTATTGCAATTGGTGTCAGGAGCCTGGCCCTTGAGAATCAAGGATCAGACAATACCCAACAAAGTGTGGAGGCAGCTGGAAATAGGGCCAGGACAGAGCTCCTTGGGGCTACTGACAGGAGCAAGAGTGGCCTCCGTGTTCGAGGGCATTGGTGCCAGGCAAAGGGCACTCACAGGGAGAGGACAGACCCGACTCATCCAGACTGAGATGGAAAATGGGTGCTTTGTCCTGGGAAAGGACAGTATCTAGTTAATGGCTCTGAGGCACCTGATCAGATTGGAATCATCAGGAAAAAAAGGCAATGTGGCGGGATTAACTGAGTATTGAACTACAGCTCTTTAACCGACCTGTAAGAAAAGATCAGAGCAGTTCTCATCGCCTGGGGCCACACACTTGGCAGGCCAGGCCCCTGCAGTCACTGGCCTCTGATGGGAGTAAGAGTGGTAAGAAGATCTAGAATCAGGGAAGCTAGTAAATCCCAGTGTTGGGCAACTCTCCATCGGGAAAAACGAAGAAAAGGAACAGAGCAAAAGCCAGCAACGAGGTCAGCCATCTGCTGCTGGGGAAAGGAGGTCATGTTCCCTTCCCCTGTGGCCCTCCACACCCTGCCTCTTGTTGCTGTGTTTCCTCGTTCACAAGGGCCTCTAGATCTTTCACCCGTGAACATGATGACCTAAAATGACCGAAAATGTGCCATCCCTGCTGTGACTTAGTCACACGGGAGCCGAAGAGTTTCATTCACAACGTGTACTGTTTTACCCTGAAGCTTTTGTTTTTTGCAGAATAATTTACTCAACTTAACCAGCACTTGACCTCTGATTTTATTTGAGAACTTGTTAGAAAATAGTAAACGGAAAGGGACTTTGGAGTTCTCCAAGGTGAAACCTACTAGGTTACTGGAGATTTGGTCAATGGTGGATTTTTGAGGGGGTAACTTTCAACTGAAACCTTGCTTATAGCAGGTTTTCATTTACTTAAAAAAAATATCTTGTGATTGAGCGAATTTTGAGTTTCCTCCTTCACTGGCCTGTCACATCGAGGAAGCCAGAATTTTCAACATGTTTATCTTTCCTTTCCAATGATTTAATAAAGTGGCTGCACCTAATAATTGACCAATATTTATTGAAATATTTGCAGTGTTTTCTCTTTCTTAGTTTCTTTTAGCTTGTTTTGAAGTAATACTTATAGTTTTGGGTTTTTTTCTTCTTTAAGCATGTATTTCCTGATCGCTAAGATCCATGTTATTTGTTATCTTCTTTTCTTTGTTCTTAGAGAAACTGCAAATTGAATTGAACCTCAATACTTTTCTATTGCTTATTTTTATGTAAATTTGTTTCCCTAAATATTTAGAAGGAGACTAGGTTCACATAGGTTTTGCAACTACGCAGAACTGCATTTTTCTCTCATGTTATTTTTGTGTAGTGTCTATTTATGGCAGCTTGCTTTCTGAAGTTTCCTGGCCTGGCTGTCTTCCTCATTTTATGTGGACCATCTTTTCCCTTGCTCTCTATTTTGCCTATCCTGCTAAATTTTACTCTCACTCACAGAAGTGCCTCTTTAGTATGGAGCGTTGTCCAGGCAGGGAGCTTTTGTGCGTCAGTTTTGAAAACCCATAAAAGGCTGAACCGCTCTAGCCTTTTAGGCCATATGTGAAGGAGTGGGGCTGGGGTTCTAGCTTCAGCTGTTGGTCTCAGATTAGACCTCCACACTCTCCAGTGAAAATCTGCTATTTTGGGGTTCTCTTTTTCTCCTTCAGACACTCCATTAGCACCCCCTGTTTTCTCTGATACAGACATCAACAGCACCCAGGTGTGTCAATAACACATAAATATGGCTGTGGATCAGCGGTCCCCAACATTTTTGGCATCAGGGACTGGCTTCATGGAAGACAGTTTTTCCACCAGGGAGTGGGGATGGTTTCAGGATGATTTGAGTGCATTATATTTATTGTTGCAGTCAAACCTCTCTGCTAATGATAATCTGTATTTGCAGCCGCTCCCCAGCGCTAGCATCACCACCTCAGCTCCACCTCAGATCATCAGGCGTTAGATTCTCCTAAGGACCACACAATCTAGGTCCCGCGCATGAACAGTTTACAGCAGTATTTGTGCTCCTATGAGAAGATAATGCCACCTCTGATCTGACAGGAGGCAGAGCTCAGGCAGGATGCAAGCAATGGCGACAGCTGTAAATGCAGACGAAGCTTTGCTTAGTTGCAGCTGCTTAGCTCCTGCTGTGTGGCCCAGTTCCTAACAGGCCACAGACTGGTACCAGTCTGCATCCCAGGGTTTGGGGACCGCAACTGTGGGTAACTTGCCCCACCTGCTTGTATTTTGGGATTGATAGGGATACTTTAGTTTTATTGTAAATGTGTCCATGGACTTTTGGTTTTGTTACTTCATTATTATTTTGGGGGATAAGGGTGTGTGTGTGTGTGTGTGTGTGTGTGTACACGCGCGCACAGGAGTGGTTTGTGAGGCCCCTAGAACTATACTGAGCCACAGTCAGTATCTCCCCTTGGAAATTTTAAATCAAATACATACACATGCAGGACAATGGGTGCTCTGGTTTATGTGTACAGATGCTTCACCAGGATTTTAATCAACCTACCCTAAGGATAGGGGCTGTTGCCAGTATGAAGAGCAGGTGCTGCTTTTGCCCTGGCCAGGGCAGGGAACGGGGAGGAAGCCCATGCTCCTCCCTTCCTCCCCCTTTCCCTGGACTTCACCCTGTTTTTCACTTTAAGTAAGAAAGGAAGGCTCAAGGCTGTCTCAGTGCACAGACTTCATGGACTTTTGAGAGGGAGAGATGCACTAGCAGTCCACCTTAAGCCAAAGGAAAGAAAGGAGCCCTCCCTATGGAATCAGAGCTCTCTGCTTCTCTTACTTGTCTGTGCAGCATCACAACTCCATGTTGTGTCCTTGATCTGTTCAGACATCCTCCTGGGTCAGGCTGCAGATGAGCAGTGAGAACCAGAGGGCAACTCTAAGTTTCCCCAGCACTTTTGTTCATTCTTTCTTTTGTGCTTCCTGTTACTCTAATGTTTTTTAAGTCCGAGCCTGTGGCATTGCTCAAGGTATTCCTTTTACTGTTCCTCTCGAGGGACCATCACAGCTGAGTATCAGAAGAGATCTGCAGGCATCTTAGAGAGGTGTTTCCCCTCTCCTTGCCATGCAAACTATGTCTCCTCAACATTGGCCCAAGAAGCAACTTACGCTGATCTAGTTATGCAAACTAGCAGAGCACCGTAAACACTGGAAGTCACCCCTCCCCACCCCCACATTATACATCACAGCTTATGTTGTGCTTTACGGCGTGTCCAGCCAAGTACACATCAGAATAGTAAAGTTTGTACCAGATATAAGGGATGTCAATTTCTCTTTAAACTTCTGAGATATTAAAAACCCCTCCTTGTTTCAAATCAATTTTCTCTCCCTTGTAAAGGTTCAAAGAAACGAGGCTCATTTCCCTCGTTACCACCTGTGATGGTTAACTTCAAGGGCCGGGCAAGGCTGCAGCACCTGGATATTTGATCAGACATTGTTCTGGGTGTTTCTGGATGAGATTAATATTTAAACCAGTGGACTTTGAGTAAGGCAGATTGCCCTCCCTGATGTGAGTGGGCCCATCCAATCAGTTGAAGATCTGAGGAAAACAAAAGGCAAGCAGGAGGGAATTATGCTAGCAGACAGCCTCCAGACCTCACTGGCAACGTTGGCTCTTCCTGGTCTCCTCCCACCTACCTTTGGACTCAAACTGCAACTCTCATTCCTGAGTCTTCAGCTGCTGACATCCTCTACTGTGTTAGTCCATTTGGGCTGCTATAACAAAACACCAGAAAATGGGTGGCTTATACACAACAGAAATCTATTTATCATGGTTCTGGAGGCTGGGAAGTCCAAGATCAAGGCCCTGGTAGATTCAGTGTCTGGTGAGCATTTGCTCTGTGGTCCATAGATGGTGCCTTCTTATTGTATGTTCACATGGTGGAAAGGGCTAGATAACTCTCTGGGGTCTCTTTATAAGGGCACTAATCCCCTTTATGAGGGAAGAGACCTCATGACCTATTCACCTGCCAAAGACCCCATTTGGATAATACTATCATACTGGGGATTAGGTTTCAATGTATGAATTTTGGGGAGATATAAACGTTCAGATCATAGCACCCATCATACTTTGGACATGCTAAGCTTCCATAGCTGAATAAGCCAATTCCTTAAAATGAATCTCTTCTGAATACATATAGATATATCTTCACACATGCCCTAGCAGTTCCAGAGGGAGCAATCTTCTGCTCCAACCTCAGGGCTTTTCCTAGTTTCCCATTTCCCCAAAGTTTCAGAAAAGCAACTGGACAAAAAAAAAAAATAATGTTATGACATTAATTCTACAGGCAAAAATTCATGAAACCATCAAGTCACAGAATTAAAATTTATCATCAGTTTCCTTCTGCTATAATATGTATCATATGAGAGGTTTTTTCCCTCCATAAGCCAATATATCTTGCATTCTAGAGCCATATTTTTGTTAATAGCTACATAGCACACCAGAATATAATATTCTCTGGAGGGAAGATAGAAAGACTTGATGATAGTATCTTTGTTATAATTCTAGTTAAATGTTGCCTTAGCCTGGAGTTAACTTTTGAAGCTAATACTCAGCTAGAAATGTTATGAAGAAATTAATAGTGACATGAAAATTTTGTATCTTGATAATGAGTAAGGGGAGGGGTTGCTTCCCCGGCATCTGGACTGCTTCCTTTAGAGACTAGCGTCTAAAGCATTCCTGTCTTTGGGGAATTTTTAGACATTTGTTCAGAAGGCACCCCAAACTTCCACACCTTGCGTACAGCCCACCTTTCTTTGGAAATTTTTCCTATAAAGCCTCATCATTTCACTTAATATCTCACATTAGACCCTGTGAATCTGGCACTTTTGTGCTGAGTGAAGCGTGGGCATTACCCAGAACTGCAGCAAGCAGAGCACTCACGTTTGTAACCGATCACTCCAAGGAAAGTGCATTCCTGCATCTTTTGCTTCACACGCTTGCGTTCTTCACAGCCCAAGCATCCTCTGCTTCTCTTCCTCCACCCACAGCTACATTTACCCCACCCTGCTGTGGTTTGTGCTTCTGCAGCCCAAGGTCGGTTTCCCTGGGAAGCAATACCTCCTCTGCCACGTGCTCCTCCACAAACCCTTCTCTCTCCTCAGCTTGTGAATTCCCTGGGCCTTAGAAGTATATACTTTTCTAGAGAACACACAAACATCTACTTTGTCATTTCTATTTTCTGGAATAAAGGGCTATTTCTGCAAAGCCAATACAAAAACAAGAAAAAGTGGGAAAGAAAGCCTGGGGTACGGAACGGCGTGCTGTTGACCACAGTTTAGCACCATCAAGCCACAGGACTTGTTTCCTCGATTTGTCTATTTAGAAGTGAGGACGCACTAGTCTAGAGATGAACCTTTCTGACCAATGAGAGAAATCTTGGCCCCTCTTGATAGAATGCAGCCTACCATTCATCATTTGTGCTGACCACTAAAGCCCAACCTGGTCCCAGAAATGAAGCCGGATTATCCTAAAGGCAGTGATCAAGACATTCCCCTGGGTCAAGAGCTTTGCTTTCCCCAGAGTAGACTTTTTCCAGAAGAAACACGTGACCATCTATGAGCAAACTGAAAACAAACCCATCAATGACATCTTACTTAGAAGCCTAAGTGTTCCTGTTATGATATGCTTGTCTTGGTGTTGCTATGTTACAGTTCTGGACACCACTACATTCAAGAGGGAATCAGAACATAATAGAAGAGAAGAAGGAACTCCACAAAAAGTAACAAGGAGTGAATTAAAACTGACAATCAAAATTTTAGTGTGTTTACTTTTTATTTCTTTTTTACTTGAAAATGGAAATGTTATGAAGGGTATAAATATAATTCTGAAATAATATACTTCTCATGAAGTTTATTAATTTGCTCATTTTTACATTCAATATATACAAGTCATTGCAGTTAGTTCATTGCAAAAGATATGGCCCCTGTACTTACGAAGCTTAATAATTCTATACAGCTAATGTCTAAGTGCTCTCAAAGATGGTGAAGCAAGATATACGTAAGAATAAGATGATTTAAACATGGTGTGGACACCCAACTAAATCCACTTGTCCTCCAACACAGCGTCACAGAGGGAAAATTGAAGCGGGGAGAGAGAAGGGAATTATGCAGTGTAAGTACAACGGGAGGCAGAATGATGGGAATTGAAAGCGTCATGGGACCAGAAGTAGAATTTCTTGTGGGACAAGACTTTGTCTTATATCACATTTAAGAGTTGGCTAACATCTGGAGGGTGTTGAAAAGACATTTGTTGGCCAGAATTGTAAGCTGACGAGTGCAGGGATATTCTACCTCCAGTGACCATTATAGCCTTCATAACGATGAACGTAGTATCTGCGTGGTGTCATCCATACAGTGAGTCATGGAAAATTACCATACAAGTCCCCCAAGTATTCTGATTTCATTTGCTTCAAATGTCTTACTATAATTTGGGGCAAAATTGATGAGAGTAGATCCTTTGTTTATTGCAAAATTTTCATTTAGAATATATTATTTTTGCAATTTTTAAAATTCCATTTTGGTCATCCTATTTTTAAATTTCTTATTATTTTAGAAATAATGCCCAATTTGTTTTCTGAAAATTTTACAATCTTCTAGACTTCAGATAATTGATATTTTTCCACACAATGGAGTTCTCTGTAGGTGGTTGTGTAAGAGGCACATAGGCTGTGTCTAAGTGGAGTAGGTTAAATGAATATGAGTTTGTTATTTGTGTGTGTTATTTATGAGCATAAGTTAGTTATTTGATAGCTTTGTTTGTATAATATACAAAATGAGTTATCAATTACTGTAAAAGATATGGGCTCTTTCCTGTTTCTATAGCAATATAAACCCAAGGGATGTTTTTCAGCAAGTCTGTCTCCTAAATTATTCCCTGGATGTGACTTAAAAAACTAGGGAAGATTCATTTGTTCAATTAGCTTACTAGTAAGCCGTTCAGTATGCTGATGGAAAAAGATAACTGTATAGCAACACCAGGTCTGGTATTTAGCGACTGTTTACTGAGGGACTGCTATGCGAAGGACACTGCATTGTTCTTTGAGAAATGGCAGATGAATTAGACCAGGATGCAGGTCTTCTCAAGAAACCTACAGTTCAGTAGAAAAAGCTTGAAAGGAAACTAATGTAAGAAAGAAGTGAATACAGGATGAAACAGTGAGTAGGAACAATTTAGGAAATAAAATAAGTATATTTTGACACATAAAATCCTATTGAACCTTTAGCAAAGAGGAAGACTACTTTGTTAATTTTTATCAACTCTGAGTGCTTAAAAGTAATCCGATCCAATTGACCATCCCTAAACTTACATCTTCTTTATCAGTGGCTTCAAATGCTGGAACACAGAGATCTCTATTTCTACAAAGCTGCCCCAAGTTATTCTGCAAAGTTGCCAAGTTGAGAACCACCACTATAGCCTCCTGGCTGAGGGGTAAAACAGTCTGATATCAAATCCCCCACTAGCAGAGAAATCGCTGTTTTACCAGGCAGCGCATTTCACCCTTAGATAATTCTGCAGTATACAGTCTTCTTTATGATCCTGAATGGAAATTTCTCCATGAAATTTCAATTTATTGATCCTTATTCTACACTTGAAGCTACTCAATGCAAGTTGAATACTATTTCACGAGAGGGCTCTTCATTTATCACCACTGGTCCCATAATGGCATTATACTTGTTTGAAGTGCCCAGTAGCTTCTAAAATGGAAATAGCTTAAATTCTGGAGGTGTTGGATTATTGTACAGATGTCAAGTCCAGCACTGAGATAATTCAGCTTATTGTTCTGATGTCAAGTTTCAGAGTAAACAGAAGCAAACTATTACTACTACTGCTACAACCACCAACACCACCACTAGTACCACTACTACTACTTCTGTCACTGATGCTACTACTATTGCTACTGTTACTACTACCACTCTCCTTACCATTTCTATTAAGATAAATAAAAAGCAATAGATAATAGTTATTGAGCTAGGTGCTAGTCACCATGCTATATAATCTATTGACTTGCTCAGGTAGAAACAGAGTCATGACTAATACCCAGCTCTTTCATATAAAACAGTCACCAAAACCTGTGCTTTCTATTTCTAAACCTTTCCTCCACTTTGGCTACTTCTTTACATCTTTTCTACCACTGCCCTACCTCAGTCCACCTGGACAACTGCAGTAGTCTTCCATCAAGTTGCCCCACATCCATTCTTGCCTCCTTTTAATTAATTTGCTATACTGCATCCAGACTCTTTTTAAAAAATACACTTTATTTTTTAGGGCAGCTTTAGGTTTATAGTAAAATTGAGGGAAAGGTACAGAGATTTCCCCTCTGCCCCCTATCCCCACACACCCACAGCCTCCCCCATTATCAATATCCCATCCCAGAGTGGTACATTTGTTAAAATTTATGAACCTACACTGAAACATCCTTTCACCCAAAGTTTCTAGTTTACATTAGGGTTCATTCTTGATGTTGCACATTCTATGGGTTTGGACCAGCACCATTTGTTGAAAAAACTATCTTTTGTCCATTGTATTGCCTTTGCTACTTTGTCAAAAATCACTTGACTGTATTTATGTGTGTTTATTTCTGGGCTCTCTATTCTGTTCCATTGATCAATTTCTTCTTTCACCAATACCACATTGTCTTGCTTATTGTAGCTTTTAGTCAGGTAGTATCAGTCTCCAACATTCTTCTTCTTTTTCAGGGTTATATTGGCTATTTTGTGTCTTTTGCCTCTCCTTATAAACTTTAGAACCGGCTTATTGATATCCACAAAAGAACTTTCTAGGAGTTTGTTTGGGATTGCATTGAGTCTGCAGATCAAGTTGGGAAGAACTGTTATCTTGACAATGTTGAATCTTCCTGTTCATGAAGATGGAATATTTAGTTCTTTGATTTCTTTCATCAAATTTTATAGTTTTCTTCATGTAGACCTTGCACATATTTTAACATATTTATACCTAAATATTTTATTTTCAGGGTGGTAATGTAAATGGTATTGTGTTTTTAATTTCAAATACCTCTTGATTATTGCTGTTATACAGGCAAGTAATTGGCTTTTATATGTTAATTTTGCATCCTACAACCTTGCTATAATTGCTTATTAATACCATGAATTTTTTTGATTCTTTTGGATTGTCTACACAGAAAAGCATGTCATCTGCAAAGAAAGACCATTTTATTTCTTCCTTCCCAATACGTATACCTTCCCTTCTTTTTCTTGTTTTATTGCATTAGCTAGTACTTCCAGTAGGATATTGAGATACAGTCTCACTGTGTTGCCCAGTCTGGTCCCACACTTCTGGGCTTAAGCAATCCTCACATCTTTAAATGATTCCTCATTGCTTGTAGGATAAAGTCCATCTCCTAAAGATGGGTAGTATTTTGCATGATTTTGCCCTTCATTCTTCTACATTCCTGTCTCATTTTTGCATTCTAGATTACAACTTAATAGAACTTTTTTCAATTCCTTAAATATTTAATCCTCAGGCTTTAATCCCTGGCCTTTCATCTTTCCATAACACCCTTCTGTCAGATTCCTTTGTCCAGGTAATAAAAAAGGCACTGACCCAACCTTCAGATCTTTGCGATACTTTCTTGTGGCATGTCGTGTGTCCCCTTCATAGTACCTACACAAATGGAATTAACTTTCTATTGTTGCTATTATTTGTTTACTGCTTATCTTCTCTGCTATACTGTAAGTTCAGTGAAGGCTCTATTTATCTTGTTCATTCTCGTATCTCCCTACACTTCATGCAATGACATCATACGTTAGTCATGCAACAAATATTTGTTGAAAGAGTCATTCTCACAGTCTTTCTATGGGAAAGCATTAACACTTACATTACTTCCTTTATGGATGAGGAGACAGAGGCATACAGAGAGCAGGTAAATGGTTTATTTACGTTGCTCATAAAGTAGATGGGCAGGATTGAAACTGTACTAGAATAGGTCCCGTATAAGTGGTTCTCAATGGCTTCTTAAAATTTTGAATTTTAAAAAAATTATTTTAGATAGCAAAATTTTGAGAAAACAATTCATAAATGTTATTAGCTTTTAAAAATGTTCAGGTTCACAAATAATGTTAAAAACCACCTTCATATAGAACCATCTTTAACATCTTAAAATGCCATTGTTTGTTTTTTAACCTGTGGAGAAAAAGCCATCAGTACTATGCTTGGTACATAGGAAAAACTCAATCTTACTAGGAAATATAATAATGGTTTTGACTTTTTGAGGAATAGTGCTAAAATCATTAATTTTGTTTAAAAAGTTAACCTCAAATGCTGCTATAAAAGGTGGTACATATTCTTCTGAAAATTTTTGAAATGTTTCAAACTAACTGATGCTAACCGGCTATTTAAACCACATAAAGAACTTCAAGAGGAGAATTGCTGAGAGTTTTTTAAAAATCAGTTTTTCACTATTCAAAAATAAGCTACGCAGGGTATTTTTTAGAGAGAACTTACATTGTATAGAGGAAAAAGGTCCAAGAGAGTTATGTCTCCTCAGCAGTTTAAATGCATACGTGTTTTAAACAGTAATAATGAAGAGTTAAGTAATTGCAGTAGAAGTTTCTGGACTCTGGTCTTTTTGTATAAGCTGCAGCAAAAGCCTACCTAGAAGGGAAAGAGTTTGATGATAAGAGTCTTTAGACCCACTTAGGACAAAATATCTAAGAGTCAGGAGATGCCTTGTGGGGAAATAGATTCCTAGGTCCTGGGGACTGGAGTCAAAGATGCCTGAAAGCTGACTCTGATTTCTCTTTGCAGATGAGAATGTGCCTTTGTTAATGGTTAAATCGGACTAAGAACCATTGCAGCCTTATGTACATTAATGTACTCTCAAAAAGAAATACACATATTGTGAGTGTTAGTCTTTCAGAATGGAAATACAAACCCTAGGTATAAAAGTTCTGTTGTGTAAAAAGAGTCTGGTGATTTCTTTAGCTCTGGCAGGCCTTTACTTGTGTGAGCACTGAGCACATTCTCCGAAATTTGTTCCATTAGGACAAAGCCATACTGAGACATGCCGCATTAGCTCCCACACCGTGTAGCCTCCTCTTTTTAAAGTTCTGTAATCTCGGCTAAATAAACCTGACGTTGTATAAAGAGAGATGTGTGTTATCTCTTTCCACTTTCATGTAACCCATCTAAAATGCCACAGAAGCCGAAGTGCAAAATGGGACCCCTGACTATATCCTTTTCATCTCTCCTGGGTGTTGCTCAACAACATACATAATTAGAGACAGAATTCAGAGTAGTACCTGGCATATTCCTAAGCAGGTTGCACTACCACGTATCTTCCCTGTTGTCTCCTGGGATTATTACAGTCAGGGAAAAATAATTTCTAGTGATAAGTTCTTTCTCCGAGTTCCATTTTGGGACTATATTTATACCTCAATTGAGAAGCTTGTCTCTAATACACTGAATGTTCAATAGGGAGAAATCAATTTACATCATAAATTATTGTACATTTAACATATCTGTCTGTGCTTTCTAGGGATTAGTGTTCTGTAGATGAGGGTTTGCTTCTGGTATGAATTGTTATCTATAGCTATGTATTGCAGTTTACAACCCAGAGTATTTAATGAATGAAGAATGCTATTAGGCTGCAACATGGGGCTTTGTTGGCTTTGCAAATCCTAACACTTGGAAATTAACTAAGGAATCAGATGTTGGGCAGGCAGAAAAATACTGCTGAGAGGCAAGAACCAGAGACAGCAGAGACCTGAAAATAGCAAAAATCTATCTGTATGCATGGCTCATGAAACAAACGTCTTCCCAAAATGGATTCCAGCTATAACACTACAAATAAAATAGACATTAAATATTTAACATGTATTGCACCAAGGGAAGTGCTCAGTTGAAAGCAGCAAGAGGATTTTGAACAAAAGCCAGGTATCTCAACAATTTATAATTAATAATTTAAAAAATACCATAAATGGCCGGGTTTTTTCATCCATCTTTTTTGGGGAGGGTAATTATTATTGACTGTCCAAAGCGGGTTGTTGACTATTGGATCAATCTGCTCATTAGGCTTTTTCACTTCAATAAGATTGTAGCATAAATATTTTGCTAAACACAAGAAGATGAGACCATGTCCAAAAATCTATGTTTCTAGTGGATTCAAAACATAGCATGTTTACAAACATCCTTGATTTATTCGAGAATGTACATTTTGCTTTAGTGTGCTTCTGTTGTGTTAGTGACATTTTCCTATATTTTCCTGTCATAAAAACTGGAGAAAAATTCTCCAAAATGTAAGTAATGGAGATAGACATACATTAATAATTAATATGAATATGCGGTGAATGAGACTTTTCTAAAGCATATTGTTTTAAAAACTGGGTTATGTTCAGTGATGAAAAAGAATTCTTTAACACATTTCACATATATATAGAAGCATTAAAATCAGATGGAAATTTTTTCTCTTTCTATATAAAATGCAAGATTGATTTTGTCTTTCGTGTTCAGCAAGGCATAACAACACAGCCTCCAGAGATGTAGAAATTGTTAATAGAGGTATATCAGCATATAAGCTTCTTACTTTCACATTATACCTTTGTTTAAACTTGCTTTGCGGGCATTTTTCGTCTTGTGTTCTCTTGATATTAAGGGCACCAAATGAAAGGGGAGTCCAGGGCAAGCAGACTGTATATTCTGTCCCATATAAGCTCGAACAGCCCAGGCTGTTGTCACAATTTGCCAAGCCTCGTCCTGCTTTCTTTCCTCGGGGACCCAGCTCAGGCCTCGTCATAACTGAAGACCCTTAGTGGATATTATAATTGCACTTCTATTGATATTGCTGTAGTTATTCCCAAAATTTTAAATTAAATACTTTTTTGGAAATAATGTCAAACTTGAAAAGTTCACAAAAATAAAAATAATACAAAGAACACCCATATAACCTAAACCCAGGTTTACCTATTGTTTATTCACCCATTTGCTTTATCTTTTGTCATTTTCTCTCCCTATTTTCCTGTCTGTATATCTATCTATCTGTCTATCTTCTGCACAAATATAATTATTTTTCTGAAATTTTGCAAGTAAATTGCATACATTGTGGTTCTTTACTCCTAAATACTCCAGTGATTAGGGATATTCACTTACATAACCACAGGACAGTTATCAACTTCATCAATTTGCATTGCTATAATACTGCTGAGAGGCAGGGACTTCTGTCCAGATTTCAATTTTCCAGTTCACCTGGTAATGTCTGTTACAGCATAATTGTCCCTCCAGTACAGGATCCAGTCTAGAGTCAAGTACTGTTTTTAGCTGTCATAATTCATTAGCCTCCTTTAATCAGAAACATTTCCATGCTTTCCTTTCCTTTCCTGACATGGACACTTTTGACAAATATACTCTCAACCCCATCTTATTAATAGAACATTAAGCAGTTGGATTTTATGATATTTCCTCCCGGCTAGATCGAGAGTATACAGTTTTGGCCAGAATGCTGTATACATGATTTATCCTTCTCAGGACACCACAAATCAAGGCTTATGATGTTCATTTGCCCCTCACTGGTCCATTGATGGTCAAGGTGTGGCCCGATTTCTCAACTGTGTAATTGTATTTTGTTTGTCTCCCTTATAATTGATAAGAAGCCTGCAGAAAGATACTTTAAGACCATGCAACTATCTCAATCCCCATCACCATTTCTCCCTAGGTTTTGCATCCATTGGTGGTCCTGACATAATCCAAACTTTACCATGATAGTTGTAAGGTGATAATTTTCCAACTCTAGCACTTCCTCTACAATCACCCATCAGTGTAGTGTTGGACAGTAAGCAAGAACTCTTCCTTATCTATTTATTATTGATATGAACTCATAAAGTTTATAACTCAGGACTATGTATGTCATCAAAGGAAAGGAATTTGATTCTATTTTTGTCCATCATCAACTATTCCAAATCGCCAGCCTCCATTTCAACCAACTTGCACTCCTCTCATTCCCAGGAGACCCATTTGCTTCCCAATTAACCAAGAAAATTGGAAGTATTAGTTGTGAATGATAACTCATCTTGTACTTTAAAATGTGCTTACATCCACACCGATTTACAACTATACTTCCCCGCATTTGTCAAGTCAGAAGATGAAGTAGCCTTCCTCACGATTAAAGCCAAGTGCTTTATCCATGTTCTTTTCTTCCCTCCTCTTTTCTCTTTTACCTTGTTGGACCTCTGGTGTATACAGTTTTGTTCATTTTATCCTGTTTCATGAAATCCACTCTGCATTGGTGCATGCATGGTCTCCTTTTATCTTTCTGTTTATTTGTCTCTCTTTTTCTACCTATTTTAACTAAAGTTATGAATTCCTGTAGACCCACCACCACAGGAATGTCTGTCAGTTTCTTCCCAGTCTGGTGTTTTCCTGTGTGTTCTCTGACATTGATCTGGAGTGGGCGCTAGCAGGAGGTGTTAGTTCAACCTCCTAGAAGGAACCACAGCTGGAACCTGTTCCCACCACTGCCTCCTCCCTGCTTTTCCACCAATCGCCTCTTTCCACCTTTATGTCATCAACCTTTCCCTTCCAAGTGGCTCTTTTCCCTTCCCTTGCAAATGTATTCAAGTTTCTTCCATCTGAAAAAAAATTCTTTCCTCTTGTTTCTGCTTAAAACAATTGTCTATGGTTTTTGTTTGCAGCCACCACATTGAAATGTAACCAGCAGTGAAATCTGACTCCTCTTCCCAAGAAAGCACGATGAAATCATTCTACAAATCTCACTCATAGCTTTCATATTTCTACAGGCAAATGACACATTTTAGTGTATTTCCCTGGAAGTTGCTGCTGTCTCTACCATCACTGAACACCAGTTCCATCTCCCTGAGCCCACTTTGCTCGGCTTCCAGACATTCTCCTTGAGTTCTCCTTCTGCAGGTTGGTCCATTTACTCTCGATGCCATTTCTCCTGTTTGCAGCTGAAGAGTTGTGAGCGTTATGTCCCAGAGCTACTTTTCTTCTCTCACTGCCTGATTTCCTTGCATCATTTATCTTTTCCTGCGTTCCTGGATTTAATAACCATGTGTATAATGATAACACCCAAATGTGTGTCTCCAAGTTTGATCTCTCCCTTGAGCATTATTCTAAGAGAGTTGAACAGCCACACTTGTATATACCAGAATACCTGAAACTTACCATGTCCTAAACTGCAATTGCATCTTTCTGCTATCCCCATGCACTCAAAGAAATCCCTAAAGAAAACAGAAAAAATATTCTTTTTCTTTATTCCATATCTCTTGATCCAACCCCTCTACTCAACTAAGTAATCTAGGAGATATTGTAACCCAGTGCTGTCCAAAAGAAATTTCAATGAAGATGAAAAAATTCTATATCTGTGCTGTTCAGTATAGTAGCCACTAGCCACATGGGGCTTTTAAGCACCAAGAATGTGGATTTTGTGGCTGGGAAACTGAATTTTAATTTAATTTCATTTAAATTAATTTAGACATATGGCTAATGGTTACCATATTGGACAGGACTATTCTAGACCATCGTGACCCAAAATATGTACATTCTATTTAATGTTGATAGGTACTCTGACACACACACACACACACACACACACACACACACACACAAAATATCTTTATGGAACATGGAAGGAAGGAAGGAAGGCATTTTGTGGTGCATAAGACTGGGTAATGCTGAGTTATACAAAGTTAATGATATTTCTCTTTATGGAAGGGGAAATCATTTCAGATACTCTGAGCTTTTATAATGCTATGTGAAATGCAGAGCTCAAGGAAGAGGGGACAGTGAAGACAGCATTTGCCATGTTTCACTACAGAACACTTCCTAAGCATATCTGTCAATGCATTTAAGAGATTGCTGACAAAGTTGGAAAATAATCCTAAAGTCCTTTCTTTTCTTCACCATCCACATACTCAATCACCAAGTCTTGCCAACTCTAGCGTTTAAATACTTTTCTCATCTATTTCTTCATCACATTCCTTACTATTAATAGTATTAATTTGCTAGGGCTGCCATAACCAGGTGTCACAGATTACGTGGCTTAAACAACAAGATTTTATTTTAAAATTCCAGAAGCTAAGAGTATCTATTCGGTATTTAGACAATACCAAGGAGATACTATAACAATGATATAATCTGCATATATCATATTTTAACAATGGTGCTCCAGATCCCTTTTCAGTTTTATACTTTACTCCTTTCAAATTTGATACGTGTTTTCTTCTGAGTTATTCTACTGAACACCGGGATAGCTAGAAGCAACCTAAACTTTGTTCATAGATTACTTTCATTTATTTCCTCGTTAAGGAATGCTAATTACGCCAACACATGGTATGTTCACATATCCTGTTTAGTTCAGTAAACATCCAGGAAGCGCTTACTATGTTCCTAGCACTTAGCATCCAAAAATGAGAAAGATATGATTCCTATCCTAATAGCAGCTGAAGTCTGTAAGTAGATGCAGATATGTGAGAAAATAAATTACAGTTCTGTCTGAAGAATGTAGATAATGGATATTTCAGCAACTTATCTGGTAAATCGGATGGTTTAAAGATAAATTTGGCACGTCCAATCATAAGCCTTTCTACCTCTCTTTCTTTTTAAAACGTTATTTAGAACTTCTTCCTGTATTATTAATTCACTTATTCTTCCATAAACCACTGAGGGAAAGTACCAAAGGATTATGCCCTTTTGCTCACATTCCCTGTATAAAATTCAGAGATAAACTCTTAAATCTAGGAACAAGCCTGCTCACATTTCAACATTGATACTTTCTGTTAGACTATGTGTCTTCTCAGTCTTTTCTTTGGTATCTCATCTTTGGCCTATACAATTTTATCTTTGTTTTTACCCCATGAAATAGCTGCATAAATACTTTTTTATTAAATGTACTTTTTTTGGTACTATCTTCCTTTTTTAATTCTTTAAACCCACCACCACCTACCCTTCTCTCATCCCTAAGTCTTTTCTTCCATCATCTTCATTTGTCCAATCAGAATGAACTCCTTTGACCACTGATTTTCATTATTTATGGTCCAACTACAGCTGAAAATCTTTTCCTTCTTTCTATGAATTCTGTACATTAAAAAACATCTGATACTAGAAATGCTAGTTTTATTCTTCATTGCCGTTGGCATTACTTCTTCCTCTATATAACCATTTTAACATTTCCTGACATCTCTAAAGGAAGCAGAGCTGTCATCATTTCTTATGTGGTTTTTAATCTTACAGGAATTTTCTCACCTTTACTATGTTGCTGTCATGTTTTCTTTCTTCTGAGAAAGTAATTCCACTATTGAACAGTTTGATCACTTTTTGTTTCACAATCTTTATTGATTCTTTTACCTAAATCTTATCTGATTTACCGGTTCATTTCTCACTTCCTGTTTTTTGGGTTTTTTTTTTTTATTTTTTTAGATTTTTAGACTGTAGGTTTAAATAAGAATAATTTGGAGCCTGTATTTCTGTGTTTAACTTCTTAAAATCAAGATCACCGACATTTATTCTCTCCAATTCACAATGCATTGTCATACATTCTGAGAATTTTTATCTTTCAAATGCCCCATTTATGGTGTGGTAAACAAAAAAGTACAGTCCTATATAGGGAATTTTTCCTCTGTTGACTGGTATGAAAGCTCAAATTGGTGCATTTATCAATATCGTTTTTTCTATTATTTGAAAATGAATTTGATCTGCTTATCTCCTCTCAGAGAAACACTTTGCATATCTACAGTGTTTACAAGATAGAGTCCTATTTATGTTTTGTCTTTCACCCACGGATGAGTTTTCACAGCATGCCTGATTCTCTCTCTGATCCCTGTGGTAGTAGAACACAACTTCCTCCAGGATTAGACATTCTGCTCTCTTGCAATTTCTCTGAACTACTTCTTTACCACATTTGCTTTCTCTTTCTCTGCAAACTTCAGGGAAAAATGACTCTTCTAAAGTCATTTTTACTGTTTTTCCTGTGGGAAAACAAAATTCTCCCTGTTGAGTTCTGGCTGGATTGGATTTAGCCTTAAGTAATTCCTTTTTCCCTTTCTTCCTTCCATCTCCTCAACTACTAAATAAGAAAACATCTAATTTCTCTTTCGTGAAGGATTTTCCTGCTGTTATTTTCTCATAGGATTCCACTAGACTTACATGCATTTGTTTGATCAGATGCACTATCATTGTAAAAACCTAGAATTTGACAAGAGGCAGAACTAAACTTAAGATTTATATCCACAGCTACACTGGGTAGCTGTGTACCTTTGCAAAAACCAGATAACCTTTCTAAGCCTCAGTTTCCTCATCTGGATAATGAGGAGTTTCTAAAAATTCAGAGAGCTCTTATTAAAAGGATTTTTGAGATGATATACGGTAAAATGCTTAGCATAATCCATTGTATATAGTAAGCAATAAATAAATACTAGTGATATAATTTCATCTATGTTCTTCCTTTTTATTCTGACTTTTCAGGATGTCTGCGCCCAATAAGTCTGTAACTTATATTACCATGCATTTGTGATTTTTAAAATGACAATTTCCGTTTTATTGAAAGCATCCTAGTGTTCCTTTTCTCCACACTGGCATGTTTTCCATGGCTGGATGTTACCCAGACGTGATTTCTTGAGCCACGTCAGTAGCAGGTTTTTGACTGTTTTGTGCATTTCCATTCTCCTTTCATCGTAATTGAAGGTGGCCACACTTTGCAGTGCTATAGCTCCATTTTAAACTTCTAGTAACCCCCCGAAATTCGCAGCTACCTGCTAACTTTATTGGAACTGCCCATGTCATTTGTCATAAGGGAGTTTATGTGGGGTCACAGTATTCCCTACAGGCAACATCTCAATTCTGAAGCTATTAAATAAGAGTCCTTAATGTTGGCCTGTCCTTGAAATCAACACTAATATCTCCTTGCAGTCCTTTTTTCCTTCTAGCAGAGAGTCTGAAGTTCATTTAGTAAATGAGTGTCTTAGGAAAGGGCAGAAAACTTAATAAAACTCCTGCTGCCACAGGGCTTCTAGTGAGGTGGGGGTGGGGAAACAAACAATGAATGTGATAAATTATGCAGTATATTAGAAACATGCATGCTACTGCTATGCAAATCTGAGGACTTTGGGCTTTACTCTGAGTGAACTGAGACCACTGCAGGGTTCTGAGGACAAAAATGACATGTTCTGACACAGTTAAGTCTTTGTGTGCTGAAGCACATCTAAACATAGAAAAGGTACCATAAAAATACGATATTATAATCTTAATGGTACCACTGTCATATATGCAGTCTGTCACTGACCTAAACATCATTATGTGGCACATGACTATACTGTATATATTCCCATTATTGATGAGGCGACTAAGGTTCAGAGAGATTAAGAGCATTCCTGGAGTCATTTAAATATATTTATCCAAGACTAGACTCCAGTCCAGACTATTAAATTAGAGTTTCCTACTTCTAAAAGGCAGGTCATTTCTTATAGAATAATAAGGTAATAGACCAGGAGATATGTGCTTTATATAATATTCCTACCTAGAAAATCAACAACTGTAGGTTCTTGGCAAACACACCCCTTTTGCTTTTAGTATCTCAATTTAAATGTTGAAAGTGCTGAATATACAGGTTAGGAATATATTCTAAAATGCTGCTTCCAGAAATTATAGAATTTCACAAAGAAATATAATGGAGGCTTCCCAAAGAAAGCATGCTCAAGGTAAGAATATTGGATTGTATCATCTTCCTCTTTTCAACCTATTTTCAAGCTACTTTCATCATATCAGGAATATGAAACAGTTCAGAATTTTCATAAACACAGAAATACACCCTCAGATCGACTGCAGACCTGGAATGCAACATGTCCATAAAGTGGGCAAGTCCAATAACTATTCTCAGACATGAATTGACTTTTCAAATCATCAAATTATAGTTCAGCTTCAAGATGCTAGTCAATAGCAGTAATAAGCCATTTTTGTTGTTATTTGAAGCTTTGTGTTAGAAAAGTCAATATCCAAGCTGCCATATATATTTAATGAATCTTTGAAACTCTGAAACATTTGTTTTACATATTGTTTCTGTAATTGTAAGTTTTTTTTAGTTTTCAAAATATGCATTACTTTAGTTGAAAAAATTCATCCGATACTGCCGTAAAGTAACCACAGCACAAAATATTACCGAACAATGTATTTTAAAAATGCTCTTAAGCATTCACCTTCCTCTGGAAAGAAAAACGACTAGAGAAAAAATAATGGCTAAAAATCACACAGATAGTCTTATTGGAAAATATTAAGGCTTACTGTACTGAAAAGGAATTGTGTATGCTTACATATGTATTTATTTGACTTTATTCTTCATCTAAATACATTAAAATATGTTAGAACACTGTTTTTCATCTCCTTTCTACTACACTTCCCTTTATTTTCAAATATTTTTCCTTTATTTCTTTCATCCTCTCCCTGTCTTTTCCCTTTTTCTCACTGTGTACTGGGAATGATCGTTTCTCACAGGTGGGTTCAGTTTTCCAGAGTTTCTCTGGGCTAGCAATTGATTCATTTGAGTCTAGAGTCCTTTACATTTCTTGAAGTTAAAACCGTTATTCCTTGTCTCTATTGTAATCTCTAGTACTAAGAAACTAATGATGTTTCAATCTTGTCGGTATCAAAATATTAATAATTTCTCAATTGTTACAGAGAAATAACTAATACGCAAAGATGCAGGTTACTGATGACGTCTAATCTTTTAGTATTCCCAACCGTTTTAAAATTATTTCCTGTATGTATGTATTCAATGACTATTTTTAGATTAGTTTTGGGTTTGCAGAATAATTGAGTGGAAAGTATAGATTCCCATATATTTTCTCACCTTAACACATACACAGTTTTTCCTGTTTTTAACATCTTGTATTAGTGTTACAATTGATGAGCCAATATTGATATGTCATTATAAATATTAACTAAAATTTATATTATGAGGGCTCTCTCTTTGCCTTGTACATTCTGTGCATTTTGACAAATAGATTAATATATAATGGCATGTACCCACCACTATCATATCATGCAGGACAGTTTCAACTACCTTAAAAATCCTCTGTGTTCCACCTATTCATCTCTCCCTTCTCCTTGAACCTCTGGAAATCACTGATCTTTTTACCTCCACAGTTTTGCCATTTCTAGAATATAGTTGGAATTATATGTGAAAAAGAATGTAGCTTTTTCAGATGGTCTTCTTTCACTTACAATATGGACTTAAGTTTCCTCCCCATCTTTTCAGGGCTTGACAGCTCATTTCTTTTCATCACTGAATAATAATCTATTACATGAAAATACCATAGTTTATCCATGTATCTATTAAAGGATGTCTTGTTTGCTTCCGAGTTTTAGCAATTAGAATAAAGCTACTGTAAACATACATGTGCAAGTTTTTGTGAGGATGTAAGTTTTCAACTCATTTGGGTAAATACGATTTTATGGCTCATATGATAAGAGTATGTCTAGTTTCGTAATAAACTACCAAACTATATTCCAAAGTGGCTGCACCATGTCACATTCCTACCAGCAATGAATGGGAGTTTCTGTTGCTCCACAGCTTCACTGGCACTTGGTGGTGTCAATGTTGTCAATTTTAGCCATTCTAATAGGTATGTAGTGGCATCTCATTGTTGTTTTACTTCCCTGCCATGTTAATAGGATAAAATACTTTAATTGTCCCCCAAATTATGAAACAATAGGTCCCAGACATTAAAAATCACTTGTGAGCTTGACTATGATGGTCCTAAATATACAGGAACAGCAATTAGGAGGTTTTAAGATAACCGAACATACTGCAAATGTGTACAGCATGGAAGTGAAGGTGAACTGACTTATGCTCATGCCCCTGGTCACCAGGGTCGCTTTACTGGAGCTGAAAAAGGGTGTCAGTGCTTCCTGGTACATCTTCAACCCCAGGGCCACCTTCAGGCCTGTGACGCATCTCACTCCAGCACCCTTACTCCCAAATGTTAAGATAGCTCTTTAAAAAAAAAAAAAAATAGCTCCTCCCAGGTTATTAAGGTATAATTGACAAAAATTGTGTATATTTACAGTGTACAATGCGATGTTTTGATATATTGTATACATTGTGAAATGATGGAACCAACTAATTAGTGTATCCATCACCTCACATACTCATTTTTATTCTGGTGATGAGAACATTTAAGATCTACCTCTTAGCAATTTTCAAGTGAACGATACATTATTGTTAATTATAGTTATCATGCTGTTCAATAGATTTCTGAAATAGGGTAGCTCTTTTATCTTACTTTTTCCTATCCTAAGCTATCAGTATTGAGTTTTGATGGTTTTGTACTAATATTTTAACATTACCTGAGGCAATATAAAAGTCTACCTCTCTTATGCTAAACATTTTTGTTTTTATTTTGAAGAAATTCTTTTTGGGAGTTTGAGGAGAAATAGATAAGTCCTCTTCACTCTTGAGATTTTTTTTTTTTCAGTGAATGTAGGCAGACACTGAAATATCAAAAATGAATAAATCATAGGAGTGAACATTGGGCAAAATCAATTTAAAAAGCAAATGGTTACATTTGCATCATAGCAGATATAACCAAAATATTACAGTTATTGCAAAGACTAATTTTTATGTAATGTCATTCTGTAAATTCTGTTAATATTTTCATTATTTGATGAAAGCATTTCCTGGAGGGTGTCTTTATCTAGCAAGAAACCACAGTAATTTTAAATTGTGATTGATTTAAAAAATTCAAATTTTAAGAATATATTTCAATGACAATAAAGTACCCAAGAGATGGTAAAATTTTAACATAATAAATAAAAGAGGGAAAGTGTTTACTTTAAAGTACTTTTGTCCAAATTTACATGCATGCCCACAGAAAAACAGGCAGAGGACAGGAAAATGTATAATGAAAATACAAAATAAAATATAACAACTATGGACTCAAACAAAACAGAAAGTCTAGTAAGCTACTATGTTTTTAAACCAAAGAAAAACCCATCTTAAAAACATTTAAAATTACCGTAACTTTAGGAAGAAAGCCTTTCTAAAAGGCTTTGTGCATTATAAACATATCCCCACTTACATAATACAAAATTGAATAAAGTTGTGTGGAGATGTTAATAGAACAAATCTGGGCTGGTGGAGGCCAAAGATTCATGTATTCTGAGCGATAGAACAATTTTGACTCTTAGGACAATGGAGGTAAAAATAGATGACCTCAGGATCCGAAAATTAATTGAATCAAACCAATCTACTCCTACTTTCACCCTTTATCCTCTCAGAGATTTTCTAATTATGTCTCAAAATATTATAATGTTTCTCTCTGCAGTCATCTCTGTCCTTTTACTGCCATTTCCTTCACAAATCAACACTAACCCTTTCCCTGTTACACATGCTAACTAGAGAATCTCCAACCCAGGAAGTGTTTGTAATCTATGGCAGAGAAGCTTTTCACAAAGGGAGCTTACATAATTAATACTCATTCATGTAACAAATATTTCCTGAATGTCTACTGTGTGCTAGGGACTATTCAGCAGGTACACTGGTGAACATGACCGTTCCTGCTTTCATATATAAATCGCAGTATAAATTGGTGCAGAAGACATCATGGAAGGGACATTCAGAAGGAGATACTGGAGGAAGGGAGGAGGGCTCCACACAACACACCCCCTGGGCTAGAAATGTCCACACGAAGATGTTCCGAGGGTCAAGGAATATGACATGTGATTCTATGTAGTCTGTTTTGGGGGGAAAATTTCTGAAATAACAGCTATTTGAAATTTCTTTAGGCTGTTCTATGCATCACTTAGGGAGGAATGGTGGCCAATTCTGCAAGTGGCATAAGAAAAGCACAGGCCTCTCACCTCAGATAGGTACCAGAGTAACATCATAGTATATTTCAAAGGTATCAAGGGATTGATTTAGGTGCTCACATTGAGAAGCAGAGAGGTTGATATCTGGTCCCTGCTCCAGAAGAGTGCCACAGATCTGTTTTTTGGTGAAAGCTTTTGAGCCAATTTCCTGGTTGAGATTTGTGGGGCAGCCACTTGTGGATTTAGACCTCAGATGCAGTATTTATTTGCATCTCGATTTAAATTATCCACAAGTAAGTGGCCGACCTGCTTTAACTTCAAGTTCATTCCCCTGTCTCCCAGCTGTTACTGAACTTCCTGGAGCTTTAGCTGCCAACGAAGAAGAGGTGAATAGAATTCTGTCTTTCAGATTGCAGGTGAAGGAGGTTGAATGGATTATACTACATTGTCTCAGACATAAGAGATAAGGACAAACAGTGTGCTCAGACCAGGCCACCAAACTGCTGCAGCATGGCAAGCTTTGAAGAAGACCTGTTGGTGATTGCAAGTTAAAGGATCTGTAGGCTGTTGGAAGTCTCTGAGAAGAATGTAAGGCAATGTGTAAAAATGTGGAATTCATAATTCTAGTTCAAAACCAAATTGTCAAGTGAAAGATGAGAAACATTCCACATATGGTAACAGTTTGAGGGACTGTTGTAGCATGTCATCCAAAAATGCAATGCAGTTTAGTGTGTCAATGTGGTAGCACCTGAATCTAGTTGGTGTAGGAAAAATTTATAAGTGAGCATTATTGAACAAACCTGGACTCCACTGCTCACTCAAAGATTCATCTAGATTCTTGCTTTTGTGAAGCTAACTACAGAAATAAAGGAGAGAGACACACCCTTAGGACATACAGGAGCTCTGGAAACAAGACTGATGAGCAGGGCTCAGAGACACTGTCAGAAGGAATGTGAGGAGCTGGAAATGAGGTAAATTGCCTCTGGGCCTTCGTATGTCACACACAGGAAAGCCTCACTGCTGATGAGAGGGTTAGAGATAGGTGGGTGAAGACAGCTTCCAACCAGCAAGCATAACTTTAAATTTCAACATGGACAACTTTATCGCATTTTCCTTTGTGTTTTCTTTCATTTCTTATATGCTTAAGAAGTCTTTGCCAATTCAAAGATCAGTTAAATATATATTTTTCCACTCCTTCTTTTCTTTTTTTTTTTAAATTTACCTCTCTATGTTAGTGTAGAGTATAAAGTGACACTCGAATTTGATTATTATCCCCACTAGGGCAATTTTCCCCAACATTATTTTTGGATAATCTGGCCTCATTAATTTGTGATGGTCCTTAACTTAACACTACATTACTTTCTGAGTTAGGCTGTTTCAGAGCATCTATCCTGTTTCACTCTTATGTCTTGTCTTGCTCCAGTTTTACGCTATTTTATTTGTGGCAGTTTTATAAGTTTTATGTTTTGTATGCAACTTCCTGTCATAACATTTCTGTTTGAGACATTTTAAAGCTAATGTTATGTTTATTCTTCCAAGGAAACTTTAAAATTATGTTTGTCTAGTGCTTAAAAATAATAGCATGATTGAATTAAACCATCGTATTAATTTGAAAAGTCCTTATTTTCCAATAATATTTACTCCTGGGAAAAGAAGAACAATGTGTGTTTATGTATACAATCTCCTTTCACATTTACTATTAAGTCCTACAGTCTTTTTTCATAGGTATTGCAAACTTTTCTATCCAATTCTAGGTATTTTGTGTATTTTTTGCATCTGTAAATTAAAAAAAAATTGTTTTGTATTCTATTCATTGTATGATATATGTGAAAACTTACTAGTTCTAAAATTTTTACATTGTTTATTTTAAATGTTAAAGACACATAATCATACTTTTTAAAATTTATAGGTAAGAAACTCATCTTACCTGTAAAGACACATAGAAACTAAAAATAAAGGAGTAGAAAAAAGATATTCCACACAAATAGAAACAAAAAGTGAGCAGGAGTAGGTATACTTACATCAGATAAAGCATACTTTAAATCAAAAACAGTGAAAAATAAAAAAGGACAAAGTAAAGAGAGAGATAGACAGTAATACATTAATAGTCAGGAATTTCAACGCTCCACTTGCAGTACTAGACAGATATCTAGACAGAAAATCAACAAGACACATTGGACTTAAATTGGACTTTAGACCAAATGAACCTACCAGATGTTTACAGAGCCTTCTACCCAACAAATGCAGAATATGCATTCTTTTCATCAGCACATGGAACATTCTCCAAGATAGATCATATGTTAGGCCACAAAAGAAGTTCAAAAAATTTTAAAAAATTGAAATCATATCAAGTATCTTCTTATACCAAAATGTTATAAAACTAAAAATCAATACCAAGAGGAATTCTCAAAACTACACAAACACATGGAAATTAAACAACATGCTCCTGAATGATTATTGGGTCAATAAACAAATTAAGACGAAAACTTAAAATTTTTTTAAAGAAATGAAAATGGAGATACAACATAATAAACCTGTGGAATACAGAAAAAGCAGCGCTAGATGGAAATTTATAACATTAATGCCTATATCCAGAAAGTAAAAAGGTTACAAATTAAAAACCTAACAATGCAACTCAAGGAACTAGAAAAGTATTTACTCCTGGGAAAAGAAGAACAAAGAAACAAAGGCCAAAGTCAGCAAAAAGAAAACAAAAACAAGAAAACAAATATCACAGCACAACTAAATGAAACAGAGACAAAAAAGGAACAATAATAGAAAGAATCAAGGAAATGAAAAGTTGTTTCTTAAAAAACGTAAACAAAATTGATAACCAATCAGCTAGATTAACAAAGAATAGAAGAGAGAAGATCCAAATAAACAAAATTAGAAATAAAAAAGGAGGCATTCCAACTGATACCACAAAATATAAAAGATCATCAGAGGCTACTATAAACAACAATATGTTCACAAGCTAGAAAACCTAGAGAAAATGGATAAATTCCTGGAAACATGCAGTCTCACAAGATTGAATCAGGAAGAAATAGAAAACCTGAACAGATCGACAAAGAGTAGTGAGATTAAATCAATAATAAAAGATCTCCCTGCCCCCAAACAAAGCACAGGACCAGAACAGATTCGCAGGCAAATGCTACCAAACCTATAAAGAACTAATATCAATCCTCCTGAAACTGTTCCAAAAAATAAGGAAAAGGAAATTCTCCCTAACTCATTCTACAAGACCAGTAGAACTCTGATACCAAAACCAGACAAGGACACCACCACCACAACAACAAAAACTAAAGACCAATGTCCCTTATGAATATAGGCACAAAAATTCTCTATAAAATACTAGCAAACCAAATCTGACAGCACATCAAAAAGATAATACATGATCAAATGGGTTTTATACCATGGATACAAGGCAGAGTCAACATATACAAATCGATATGTATGATATATCACATGAAGAGAATTAAGGATGAAAACCATATGATCATCTCAATAGATGCAGAAAAATCATTCATTAAAATTCAGCATCCCTTTATGATAAAAACTCTCCACAAACTAGGCAGATAAGGAACATACCTCAAAATAATAAATGCCATATGTGACAAACTCACAGCCAGCATCATCCTGAATGGGGAAAAATTGAAAGCCTTCCCCTTAAGAACTGGAACAAGACAAAGATATCCACTTCCACCACTCCTCTTTAACATAGTATTAGAAATGCTTGCCAGAGCAATAAGGCAAGAGAAAGAAATGAAAGGTACCCAAATTAGAAAAGAAAAAGTCAAATTATTCCTGTTTGCTGGTAATATGATCTTATATCTAGAAAAACCTAAAGACTTCACAAAAAATCTCAGATTTGATAAATGAATTTAATAAAGTTGCAGCATACAAAAATCAACATGCAAAAATCATTAGCAATTTCTATACACCAATAATGATCTATCCTGAGAATGAAACAAGAAGGCAACCCTACTTCCAATAGCTACAAAAAAAACCATGTGGTAATATATTTAACCAAGGAGATGAAAGATTTCTACAAGGTAAACTAAAAAACATGATGAAAGAAATTGTAGATGACACAAACAAACTGAAAAACATCTGATGCTCAGGGATCAGAAGAATTAGTATCATTAATATGACCATACTACCCAAAGAAATCTACAGGTTTAATGCAATCCCTATCGAAATACCAATGTCATTTTCCCCAAATTAGAAAAATTTCCTAAAATTCATATGGAACCAAAAAAGAGCCCAATTAGCCAAAGAAATCCTAAGCAAGAAGAACAAAGCTGGAGGCATCACATTACCAGGCTTCAAATTACATTACAAGGCTCTAGAAACCAAAACAGCATGGTACTGTTATAAAAATAGACATATAGATCAACGGAACAGAATAGAGAACCAGAAATAAAGCCACATATTTACAGCCAACTGATATTTTGCAAACTTGACAAAAACATACCACTTTCAATAAATGGTGCTAGGAAAATTGGATTGCCATATGCAGAAGAATGAAACTGGATCCCTATCTCTCACCATATATAAAATGTCAACTCAAGGTGGATTAAAGATTTCAACATAAAACCTGAAATTCTAAAAATACTAGAAGAAAACCTAGGGAAAACTTTTCTAGACATAGGTATAGGCAATGAATTTATGACTAAGACCACTAAAGCACAGGCAACAACAACTAAAACAGATGAATGGGACTTAATTAAAGTAAACAGATTCTGCACAGCAAAAGAAATAATCAACAGAGTGAACAGACAATCCACAAAATGGGAAAAAATATTTGCAAATGATTCATTCAACAGGGGACTAATATTCAGAATATACAGGAAAATCAAACAACTCAAAAAAATAAAAAACAAATAGTCCCATTAAAAAGTGGACTAAGGACATGAATAGACATTTTTCAAAAGAAGACATACAAATGGGCAACATGTATATGAAAACAATGCTCAACTGTTAGAATATAGAAATGCTACTGATTTGTATACATTAATTTTTATAATCTAAGACCCTTCTGAATTCATTTATCAATTCTAGGAGTCATTTTGTGGAGTCCTTAGTGATTTCTAGGTACAAGATCATAACGTCAGAAAACAGGGATAGTTTGACCTCCTCTTTCCCAATTTGGATGCCCTTTATGTCTTTCTCTTGTCCAATTCCTCTGGGTGAGACTTCCATTACTATGTTGAATAGGATGAGTAACAGTGGGCACCCTTGTATTGTTCCAGTTCTTAGGAAGAAAGCTTTCAACTTTTCCCCATTTGGTACAATGCTGCCTGTGGGTTTGTCATATATGACTTTTATTATTTTGAGATATGTTCCTTCTATGACTAGTTTGGTGGGGGTTTTATCAAGAAAGGGTGCTGAATTTTGTCAAATGCTTTTTCTGCTTCTGTTGAGATGATCGCGTGGTCTTTGTTTTTGCTCCTGTTTATACGGTGAATCACATTTATTGATTTGTGTATGTTAAACCATCATCCCTGGGATGAAACTCACTTGATAATGGTGGATTATCATTTTGATGTGCTATTGAATTCGGTTTGCTATTATTTTGTTGAGGATTCTTGCATCTATGTTCATAAGGGATATTGGTCTATAGTTTTCTTTTTGTGTGTGTGTGTCCTTTCCTGATTTTGATATCAAGGTGATACTGTCTTCATAGAATGAGTTAGGGAGAATTCCCTCCTTCTTGATGTTATGGAATCATTTCTGTAGGATAGGTACCAGTTCTTCAGTGTAGATATGGTAGAATTTGGCTATGAATCCATCTGGTCTGGGGGTTTTTTGTTGTTGTTCTTAGATTATTTTTTAATTGCTGCTTCAATCTTGCTGCTCATTATTGGTCTGTTCAGGATTTCTATTTCTTCCTGATTCAGGATTGGGGGGTTTATTTTCCAGGAATTTGTCCATTTCCTCTATGTTTTCTAGTTGCATGCATAAAGGTTTTCATAGTATTCATGGATGATATTTTGTATATCTGTAGTATCAGTTGTAATGTCTCCTTTTTCATTTCTGATTGAGCATATGAAATGAGAGTCAAATCAAGGGCTCATGACCATTTACAATAGCTACAAAGAAAATAAAATACCTTGGAATATACTTAACTAAGAAGGTGAAAGATCTCTACAAGGAGAACTACAGCACACTGATAAAAGAAATCACAGGTGATGCAAACGGAAAAACATTTCATACTCATAGATGGGTTGAATCAACATTGCTAAAATGTCCATACTGCACAAAGTGATTTATAGATTCAATGTGACCCCCATCAAAATACCAACATCTTATTTCACAAATCTAGAAAAATTACTTCTATGCTTCATTTGAAACCAAAAAAAAGAGCCCAAATAGCCAAAGCAATCTTAAGCGAAAAGAACAAATCTGGAGGAATTGCATTACCTGACTTAAATTTATACTACAAGCCTATAGTAACCAAGAAAGCATGGTACTGGTATAATGATTCTAATTTCCCTATCAGAGTGTGAATAGCTTGAAAGCAAGAAGTATGTTTTTAAACTACATGTTGAATAGACAAATACATTTAGAAGATGCCCTCTACTCTCGCCAAATCTACATTCTGTTAAGAATATTACCACACATAGAAAAAGAGCAAATGATAAAAAGACAGTCTCCCGTAGACTGTTACCTTGGTGATACAAACTTCACTCCTTAGGATTTCAGAGACAGGAGAGATATGTGAAAGCTAAAGCGATCCAAGAAAACTTCCTGGAGATAACAATGAAGTGAGCACTCTGAATTTGGATAAGATTTAAATAAACCAAGGCAGGAAGAGCATTTTCAGTACAGGAGCTATTTTTATCAAGGGCTTGGTAGGATGAGTATGTCCATGGAAATATCTGAAGATCAATCAGATCCAGATAACCAGAAACAAAAAGGCTCATGTGGACCAACATTAACCAAGTTCAATAACTTATTTAATAAATGAGGCTGAAACCAGATGATGGAAACCTTGAAAGACAAGAATAACATTTCAGACAATAACCCTGTGATAGTTAATTTTATGTGTCAACTTCACAGGGCCACAGGATGCCCAGATATGTGGTCAAATGTTTTTCTGGGTGCTTCTGTGAAGGTGTTTTTTGGAAAAGCTCAATATTCAGACTGGTAGGCTGAGTAAAGCAGATTGCTGTCCCTATGTGGGTGGATCTCATTCAATAGGTTGCAGGCCTGAATAGAACAGAAAAGGTAACCCTTCCCCAAGCAAGGGAGGATTCCTCTTGTGTGACTGCCTTCCAGCTGGGACATCAGCTTTTTCCTGTCTTCGGACTCGAGCTGAAATATTGGCTCCTCATGGGTCTCAAGCCTGCTGGCCTTCAGACTGAAACTACAACATCAGCTCTTCTGGGTCTCAGGCCTTCAGACTCAGACCAAACCATCAACGTTCCTGGTCTCCAGCTTGCCTATGCACCCTGCAGATCTTGGGAGTTCCCAACCTCAATAATTTTGTGAACTAATTACTAAAATCTATGTCTATATTTCTTGTTGGTTCTGTTTCTCTAGAGAACCCTGGCTAACATAGAACCTACAGTTACTTTATTCTTCCTTAAGGAAGGAGATAGGTGGTCTTTATGTATATGTGAATATTCAGAGTACACTTTGACACACCACGGAAAAAGAAAAAGAATTAACCAGAGTGATAGAGAATGCTTTGTATGACATGAAGTATCACTAAGAAATACCTTATTTTCTGCAATGCTTAATGGCATTATTAGATTTTTCTAATGTCTTTTAAAATAATACATTCTGATTTTTTGAAAAAACTGTTTGGCAAATATTCAATGACTGGGTTTTATTCTAAGTTTCAGAGAGGAGCTGTAGAGTTTGTGCTTCCAGTTATCTTAGTAACCATGCGCTCTCCATTACAAAAACCTACATCCTATGTCACTAATGGTTGAAATATTTAAAAAATATAAATGGAGATGTGTCTCTTTCGTGTCGTAACTGGTATAGGTGGCCCATTACTGCTTTAATCATAATTAGTTGTACATTTCAGATGCACGGCCTAAGGTTATTATAGAATTTAAGGAACAACCCATGAGTCTTCACATGGCCTTCCTTGTCCAAAAAAAATAAAATCTATAAACTCTAATAAAGCCCCTGACTTCCTCTCCAGCTCATTCCTTTTAGGAGATTCCAGCACGTATTGGTTTTGATTAACAGTCTCTAACTGTGTTCTTTTTAAATCATCTCCTGCTTATGAAGTTACATTTCATTTTAGAGCTGGTTGTTATATTTTAGTGGTTGCATAGCAACAGTATTGGCAAAAGCATTATTTTTTTTTCCCTACACACAAACTGAATTTGTCAATTCTAATCCAAAATTCCTCCTTTGATTTAAGAGTATAAAACCTTTCATCAATTCATTGGGTGAATGAAGCAAGGTAGCTGGGGTAGTTTTCAGAAACAGAGGCATCGAGGCCAATAGCCTAGGAAATAAATTGTTCAAGAGAAGAGACAAAACCACATGGAAATTTAGGGGGTAGTTTTGGGGGACAGTAAACAATAGAACACTATTACCTGAATTGTGTGGGAGAAATTAGTTTTCTGGGTTTGGTGAGGTGGTGGAATTAAAAGTCAGATCAGAACAGTGTTGATGAGCTAGAAACTGCTATGTGCCTATGAAACCCAATTCTTTCTCTTCAGATTTTTTACTAATGAAACTTTTAAGATATGGCTAGAGCCTTGAATTTGAACCTCCCAAATAAAATATGGGCTTTGTTTTCTAGAGAACTTGAGATAAGACACCTATGACATGTGAATACTATACTAGGCAGTGCAAGAAACAAAGAGATGCATTAGACTTAGATATTTTCAATGTCTCAGTCTAACAGACATTTCTTGTTTGGGCCAACTTAAAAATCTTTCTCTCAAAGGTTTATCTGGAGGCTCTCCGTAAGCCAGACTTTTCCTCCTTCCTCCTCTGTTCTCCCCCTCTGCTTCCTCGCTTTTTCTTACTGTTCTCCCCACTGAATTCTAAGCCATTATTGGTTGCAGCTAAACCCCTGGACAAAAAAAGTGGTTTACTTATTGTCTTGGCTTTTTGGTATTTTACTCTCCCACAGAAACTTACAGATGACTGTCTTTTACATACATTATCACATTTAATTATCATAGCAACCTCTCAGTTGGACAAGGAAAATATTGCTGTTCAATGAATGTACAGTATTTAGAAAAGCCAGCAAATAACAGAGTCTTACTAGAACATTATTTTTTGCCTTCAAATCCAGGGCTCTTTCTCCGACCTAGACCATGGTGTCTTTTATGAAAGGAAATCATATCTGTTTGATTAAAATTGTAAAAGTTAGTTTTGGAAATGTCCAAAAATGAATATATATATTTTTAACTGCTCTCATAATTTGTACTATTCCAGAAAGGAAGGCCCACGTTTGTTAAATTCACTCCATATTATCACAAACACTCAAACACTTAGGCATTCAGCAAAAGATATAAATATGAAGTCCCCAGAGTTATAATCATGCATGGGGTCATCACACTTAGGCCTTTCAGACAAATATCATAGCTTTGTAGCATTTCAATAATAGCGTGCAACAAACTGCATGGAGCTGTTGTTGCTGCCGATTTCATAGTATAATCTTTGTTTCAAAACAAATCCTGCAAATAGTCTTCATTGATTATGTTTTTATATAACATTACAAACAAGGGTTTGCACTAAGAGGAGAAAACCGTTATTTTACGTAAGTTATTCTTAGTGCAAGGACTACGTTATAAAGCATGGCACACAATAAATTGTAAAATGAACACATTCTATGCCACTGATTACTTTTTCTTTTACAGTCAATAAGTGTACTTTAAGTTTTATAAGTTATTGTACGTAGTAAGGAAAAGGGAATATTATTTTCTGGGTGACATTTTGTCTAGAAATATATATTTTTTGTCTATATATGTAAATTGTATAGGAAATAGAAAGTTTTGTCTTTCAAACAATAGAAGAGCATTTTTTCCTCTGGTATTCAAAGGAAAAGAATTGCGACTTTCTCTGCATCCATACCATTTTGTGGTGCGAGTAGAGGTAGTTTGTGATATAGTGGACATAAACTCCAGATCAAGAGAAATGATGAACACTACCTTGCTTCTGTCAATAGTTATCTATCAGAGTGATAAATTGTTAATATTTTCAGGGAAGACTTTCACAGTGGGCTTCTTAGCTAATCCAGCAATGTAAAACAAATGAATTAATGAATGAATAAACCAAACCAGATTAAAAATTGGAGTTTTCTATTCTGGTGTCTCAGTGTATTCGTTAAAAAATGCTATAAGGTTACTACCTAATTTACGTCCTCTGCTAAATCCTATAAATGATGATTCAAGAAAATTGATGTGTATTTAAGAAAATCTGTCCTACTAATAGGTGTGAGCCCTTATGCCTTGCATCATCTCTCTGTGACATCCATCCTTTTCCCTTAACCTTCTTGGCCAGCTCTAAAGAAGGGCAATTTTGGCAGCTGAGTAGCTTTCTCAACCTACTTCTTGCTCATAGCAAGTTGGGAGCCCAGAAGTCTTAATGCAATTCGAACACTCTTGGTTTCTTTTAATCTAAACTTGGTGATCTTTTCCACCTGCTGTTGTGCACCTTCTGGGAGTGCCGGCAGGTGGGGAACTCCCAGACCAGGCAGTCCTGGGTCCACTGCAAGGTCTCCAGGGGAAAGATGTGGGCCCCACTCTCTGCAGTGACCTCAATCTGCAGGACACACCAGGAGAGGAGAGGCATCCACTCCCAAAAAGTCTCGGCTTCATCTGCCCTCCCAGCTGCAGTGGACAGGGGAGGGTTGGGGAGGAAAAGAGTCTAAATGGAAAAGAGCCAGGACTCTGGCTCCCCTGGTCCCCGTCCCCGGAAGGAAGCCCACACAGAACGTCTAAGCTCTGAGATCACACAAGGTTTCCACATAATTCAGCGGTTGCAACAGCGCTTGGGCTCATGAGGGTGGAAAAGCTTCTAAGCCACTCAGTAGCCCGCTGATTACTGAAGGTGTGTGGGAAGGAGAAACAGAACCCCCACCTGCACTGGGCTCCGAGCCTCTCTGGGTTTGATCCTTGCCGATACCTTTTTTTCTTTTTTCTCTTCCTGTTCTGCTTCGTGATTTCCCTGCGTGAAGTCCCCAGCAGGCTCTGGCACTTGTTCCTCTGAACTACACTTGAGCTGTGCCCATTCCTCCCTCTCCTTTATCTGAAACTTTTCCTTCCCTCCGGGATGACCTAGCAAGAGACGTCATCTTGCTTCCCCCGTCCATCCTATTTTGTTTTTATTTGAAGAAAAATTCTTTCTTACTCTGTAATTGGTTGCATAATTTTTCCATCATGGAGGAATTTTTGAACAGATTTTCACTTACAAGTTCAAACTTGATAGTTGATGATCAACAGAAAAGCTTAGGCATAAAAGCCAATAGGAAAGAGTGCAACTCCTTTCTCCTTCACCCTCAAATCCTCCTGGTTCTGTAGAAACCATTTTCACAAGAGGTTCACTTTAGTGAAAAGGGATTTCTTTACACCAAAACAGCCAAAAATGTGAATGGCCTATGGCAGCGACCCCCAACATTTTCGGCACCAGGAACCGGCTTCATGGAAGACAATTTTTCCACAGATGGCGGGGGCAGAGCTCGGGAGGTGATGCCAGCGATGGGGAGTGGCTGTAGCAGCTGTAAATACAGATGAAGCTTTGCTCACTTGCCTGCCGGGGCTGCTCACCCTGCTGTGTGGCCTGGTCCCTAAGTTTCGTGGAAGACAATTTTTCCATGGACAGGAGTGGGGGTGGGGAGCAGGGCTCAGGGGGTAATGCATGGCCCAGTTCCTAACAGGCCACAGACCAGTACCGGGCCACAGCCCAGGGTTTGGGGACCACAGGCCTACAGAATACATGAGACACTGGTGATTTCTCATTTTAGCCCATTCTTTTGGCTCAGAGAAGCAGTTAAGAGCACAGGCTGTAGAATCCATCAGAGGCAGAGGCGGACGCTGCTCTGCCATATGATCTTGGAGAAGTTACTGACAATGAGATCTTGGACAAGTCACTGTAGGACTCGATGAGTCAGATACTTCATCTGCTAAATGGGGAGAATATTACTTCACAGAGTAGTTCTGGATCAGTTACATATAGCAAGTAAAGCACCTAGGAAATTCATCACACATGTAAGCTAAATAATAGGCACCATATTTTGGAAGGATTTTTAGGCTTTGACGAAAATTGACAGTTTTGGCCTATGAACTTTTTGTATCAGCAGTCAGTAAGGGGTTAAAAGTAAGAAATATCATTTGACAGGAAGAAAAATTAGAACTTAATATATTATACCCTGACACCACTTAGTTTAAGCATAAATGGGCTCTGTTTTCTCTTTTTTCCCTGAAGACAGTTTTATTATCAAGTAGCAGAGATTTGTTTTTATAATGGCCGATAGTCATGAATAAAGGTTGAAATCTACATTATCTCCCCATGAAGAGTGTATACTCTTTGAATACGAAAATTTCTTTTGTATTCTCCAAAGTATCGATATCTACCAAGCACTCAAAATTTTTTGAAATTTAATCCGGTTATGTGATTTGAATATTCTGAAATTAAAAAAGAAAGAAAAATAGTACAGGTTGAATATTTCTGACCTGAAATGCTCAGGACCAGAAATATTTCAGATGTTGGATTTTTTCAGATTTTGGAATATTTGTCTATACATAATGAAATATCTTGGATATGGGACCCAAGTCTAACCATGAAATGCATTTATGTTTCACATACACATAGCCTAAAGGTGATTATATACAATATTTTTAATAATTTTGTGCACGAAACAAAGTTTGTGTCAGGTACTTATGTGTGAAATTTTCCATTTATTGCATCATGTCAGTGTTCAAAACATTTTGGATTTGGGAATTGTTGGATTATGGATGCTCAACCTATAATTAAAAGTGAGTTATACCTAAGGAATAGCAAAGCAGGACCCCATAATGCTAGAAGTTTACACAGCAAGACTCTCCTGTGGAAAATGAAAGCTTTTGTTCCACTGTTAAAATTTTTGCTGGCTGCTGACTTGTTTTGGTAATGAGAATAAAATAACTTATTAATATGGTTAGTATCAGAGATATATCTGAGGTATATTGCGTATGGTCATAACAAAACAGATCAATGCAAAATATCTTTTTACAAAAGAGAATCATAGTAAACATGTTCATAAAAACTTAGAATTATGGTAAAAGATTACTCTGTGCAGGAAAGAAAAGTGGCCTTAAAATGAGTGCATTCAAAAAAATTTTTATTACTTTTGATATAATATTTGTCTCTGATTTTTCATAACCAGTCCTGTAATTATTAGTCGAAACTCACTGGGCAACAATAATGACTAGGCCAGGATCCCTGGCATTAACTTCAGTGGAATCCTTACCTAGTCAACCTACAGTGTGATCATTTTTAACATAGCTTACCAAGAGCATATTAATTATAATAATTAAGTGATTGGTGAATTTTCTTTTCAGAAGAAAATTTAAAGGTAGGTCTGAAAAAAATTATACTGTGAGGACACAATGACCTTTATTCAGCAGAGGAGCACTGAATGGCCATTCCATTTATTGCAGACAGAAAGCTGCTGGACAAAGGGGCATCTGTGAATGAAGACCATTCTTTGGACAGGCAGGAACTTGTGCTGGCAGTAATCATGGTGCTTTCTACTCTGCATATCTAGATTTTTTAAAAATGTATTTTACCTGCCTCCATGGAGCAGCTTTTTGAAAAGCCGTATAAAGCTTGATGAAAGTCAAGTGTAAGAACTGGCACTTTTCTATTCTGCACTTTTCAGTGTAGATATTTTAGCATTCATCAAAACACAACGTCCAAGAAACATGAAAGAAACTGGCAATTTTCCATCCACAAATGCTACAGAGCAAAGCATGTAGGAGTAGTCTCAGTTAAAGCAGCCACACATGGGAAAAAATGGCATTTAGGTTATTTAGCTCTGGAAGAAATTTACAACGTATATGGTAAAAATGTCATATATGTGTGTGTATATGTATGTGTATGTATGTTTATATAAATTTGTGTATGTACACACACAGATACCCATATATGTTCTATGTCATCTGTGCAAAGGAAATCCTTCCAACTATACAGATCAAATAGAAAGGCAGTCTACTAAGTAATATGGAAATGTGAGAATACTCCACCTCTCTTGCTGGGGATCGAGCCCAAAAGAGACATTTGTTCCATACTGGATTAGGAAACAAATATCAGCTAAAATGCTTTAGTCTCTGCTAATTTCCTGGCTCCTAAGTGCTGCCTGAAAACTCTATCTGTGCTGTGCTTGACCTCTGGGTCCCGCAAGCTCTCCGACTTCACGAAACTGCCTGCCTGTTTTCAAAGCAGCGTTTTGCCTTGTCCTCTTATTCATGCATGGCCTATTCCCCTGCCCACTCGGTTAGCCTTTTGTTCCTGTGAGTCTGGGCTCTGGCATTTTTATTGTAACAAAGGGTGGATTTTGTGTCTCTTTATACTTCGATTACATATATCAGCAAACAATACATTTATTGAACAATCTAGGTCCTACCCACTGAGGTGAAAAGGCTATGAGATTAAAATATTCTGTATAAATTAAAACACTTGCATTTATTCTATATAAGAAGATGTAATCATAAAATACATAATAATTCTAGGTATCATACTTTGAAGTTCTGTGATATACCAAGTACTGTAAATACTTTATGTGTTCTATCTCCTTTCATCTTTCTAGAACCATATCAGTTAGATACTGTCATCATTTTCACGTAACTTAGAGGAAACCAAAGACTGCACAAAGTACATAGCTGTAAAGTGATAGGGAAGGGATTCTAACTCAGATTTCTCTACTGCATCAAAGATCCTCTGCACAAAACTTATGGATCTATACAACAACTACAGAGAAATTTCAATGGAGGACAAGCTTCGTCAGTAAAGGTAAGGCAGACGGTAAAACTTCTAATTTTTCTGACCAAACGTGAGCTAGTAAAATCACACTTTATAGTAGACTATACTGTTTGGTCCCTTCTGACAGTCAATATGAGATCAACAGTCCATGAAGTCCATATAAATTCATCCGATCTGAGTTAAGTTTGTTTATAGCGTTAGGTAAGGGTTCAACTTTATTGCTTCACATGTTAATAACCAGTTGTTCCAACACTATTTGTTAAAAAGAACTAAGTTTCAGTTCAATTTTCCTTGCACCCTATCACCAATACAACTTCAATAATTCATAATCATGAAATTTAGCAGAAGAGTAATCTTGACTTAAGCAGTGACATCAAGTCCCCAATTTCTTTCTCCTTTTCCTATTGTTATCACTATGACTCTAGAACCTTCAAAATTAGAATATGAATTGCTTTATTGTCACTAAATATTTTTGGAATGAAGCTATAAATAAAGAACCAAAAGCTTTGTTGGCCTTTTTAATTTTCCTTTTGCTCTTGAATCCAGAATGTAGGCAGCCTGTCATTTAGTAGCTTGTTAAGCAGGCTGATGCATAAGCACTTAAGTGTTTGATTCCGTAACATCATCTCTATAATTTAGTTCCATTACGTCCACATCAACTGAATGCAGAATAAATGTGATGAACGGCTTCTCAGATATTCTGCTTTAACAGATGGAACTCATTTCCTCACAACCACTTAATCCACAGTGACTCAATACAGTTCATATATTGCTGTTCATATGCCACAAATGGAACATATCTATTTGCAAAAAGATTTGCCCATAATTATGAGAAATATCATGAACTGTAGTCTAGTGTATCTAATTCTTTTCCTCAGGATTTTTCAGCCACTCTGTGTATAAGCCTAAGCAAAATAAACATATTTGTTGTTTTTGAAATTACTATTGGACTGAAGGAATATCTTTTTTTGGCATTGCTGAGAAACTAAGTGTTAGAGTACTCTTGGGGCTCAGAAAGTGGTACCCCAAATAATGGCGCTTTGACTTGCTGAGAGGCCTTAGAAGCTGCCTCGGAAGCAAAGTTCCTAACCTTGTCATGTCCCCACCCCACAGCCTTAGCTGACCGAGAAAGCTTCTTTCCAAAAGAAATGCAATTGTCTTAAGATCCCTAAGAATCTCATCACTCCAAGGAACTGAAAAATTAAACACAGAATTTTACCATCTGAACCACTCCAAGGAACTGAAAGCAGGGACTTGAACAGATATTTTTATACCCATGTTTATAGCAGCATTATTTACAAAAGCCAAAATGTGGAAGCAACTCATGTCCATTTATAGATGAATAAATAAGCAATATGTGGCATATATACACAGTAGAATATTATTCAGCCTTAAAAAGGAATGAAATTCTGACACATGGGTGAACCTTAGAAGACATTATTCTATGTGAAATAAGCAGATACAAAAGGACAGATATTGCACGGTCCCACTTACATGAGATATCCGGAACAGTCAAATTCATAGAGACAGAAATTAGAATGGTGGTTTCCAGGGACTGTGGGTAGGAGGGACTGAGGAGTCATTGTTTAAAGGGTATAGAGTTTAAAGGGTATTAAAAATGTTCTGGAGACAGATAGTGGTGACCGAGACACAACAATGTGAATGTACTTAATGCCATTAAACTGTACACTTAAAAATGGCTAAAATGGTAAATCTTATGTATATTTACCAAAATAAAAATAATAATTCAGCCCTCCAAATTCACACACTAATGCACTATGGGCGGCTGAAGAGCTTCAAATTATTTATGAGCTTATTGAAAGTAACTTAATAAATTGTTTTATAGGAAATGAATAAAAAATGTACCAAGAAGTATTTTTAAAAAACCACATAGGTTTGATTCAATTATTTTGATACTAGGTTATGAATGAAGGTTATTGATAGATTATTAATGTGAAGTTAGGAATGCCCAAATGATGTCTTTTTAAATAAGATTAAGTTTTTCTAATTATATCATATGTATATTGTAGAAAATTTGGAAAATACATGAATGTAATAATGTGAAGAAAGGATAGAATCCTTACCTAGATTAGAACCAGTGTTTATATTTTTTTGAGTTGAGATCATTTAGTCTAAGTATGTATATTTATTAAAGAAAATTTTAAAAGGAGGAATTTAAAAGTATTCATAACATACCAACTCATGGATAACCATGCAGATTCCTTCCTTCCCTCCCCTCACCTATCATTCACCTATGTACCTACTTATCATATATCTAACTTTTGAACTACCTATTCTGATACTGCCAACTTTGAATTTTGTCTTTGTCTCATGTATAATTACTAAACACAATGTAGTTTACTCATTTGTTTATCACTGGCTATTTAGTTTGTTTCTTATATTATGCTATAATAAATAAGGTTGTGATGAATATGCTAATACATAAGTCTTTATGTACATTTAGTTAACAAATATTCATTTAATACTATGTACCTATTTTAAGTAGTTAACAATCTTAACTCATTTCAAACTCCTGATAACACTGAGAGGCAGGTCCTATTATGATTCTTATTTTCCAGTTGAAGAAGCTAAGAACAGAGATACTACAATAGGTAATTCACCTGGGGCTACGTAGCAGTTAGGTTAAACCCTGTAATCCAGCACCTACATTCACACCCTTGACTACGGTACTAGGCCACTTTGTTGTTATTTGTGTAACTTCCCAGAGGTTGAATTATTGAATTAAAGAACGTGGGAAAATTTAACTTTTCTTTATAGCTGTTGTCCAATTTATTTCCAGAATATTTGAATTAATTTACAAAATTTTGAACCAGTCTACCAAAAACACTGGAAGATGTCACTTTGTCTTGCTAACCATAGATTTTTTTTTCAAATAGTAGATCTATAATAGAATGCTCTTCATTGTTTTAAATTCATTTCTTAAATTATTAGTTGGTATGGACACCTCTTTGCATATATTTTAATAGACACTTGAAGTTATTTTGTAAATTGTTCTTTGCCTATTATTCTATCCTTACTAGATTTAAGAGATTCTGATCTGTTGGATATACTAATTGCTTTTCTCTTAAAAATAATACAAATCATTTTCCTCAATAGGAACAACTTCATCACTCTAGCTACATGTTGCTAAATTGCTTTGCATAATAACTCTACAGATCTACGTGCAAGTGTGTGAAACATGAAAACGCAACTCAAGCTGCTGCCCAAAGCCATTATCACGTCCAGTCTGGACAATCAAACACTCTCCTCATAGTTCTTTCAGCCCCCAGCCTTGCTCCTTGTTACCTTGTCTATCTCTTCTAAAAAGAGTGAGCTTTAAGAATGAAAATTTTAAACACATTTAAACTTTTCCATGGTTTTCTGTGCTGAAAAAATTTAACCTAAAGTGTCTTAGTCAAGGCTCCAAAGCCTTTGATGACTTTTCCCTGCCTTTCTCGACATCCCCTTCCCGCCTCACCCCGCAGCGCTGTCTCTTCCCCCCTCCATATGAATGAACACTCAGCTAGACCGAGCCCCACGTACTTCCGGTTTTGCCAGGCTGCTTCTGACTGCTGGGTTCTCCCTGCCCTGCGCCACCTGCTGCGCTACCGGCCCATTCAGGCCTGCACAGTGGGCATCTCCTCTTCTTTGGGACTTACCTTTCCTATGAACCTTTTTGTGCCCCACCCTCCCTTCGCTCAGAGAAATGATGACTATTCCTTTGTGCTTCCACTGGACTCCGTATTTCCTCCCATTGAGGAAATCTGTAGCATTTATTTAGTCTGGAGGAGTCTGGTAAGTCTATGGGAGATGGACAAATTCCTCGATGCTTCTTAGTACTTGTAACCAATGTCGCATGGACAAATAATTGATGCTTTCTATCTCTGATCATCTGGCTGGGTTTGCTATTTATTAGCTTTGTCTTCCTGTCTAAAAAGCTTTAGTCCCTGAGCTGAAGTTTCCTAATCTGATGAAAGAATAATTCCTGGTAGAAACCAGCAATTGCTTCACAGGATGGTTTTGAACTTTACATAGAATATTATTTGTGGTGTCATTTTATGGTTATTCAATAAATACTTAATACACCTCACATTCTATAGGGGAGTCTAAATATGTGGGGTGTTTTATGTTCGACTTTTCTGAAATTAAAAAAAAAACTACACAGTATTCACCCTTCCACATTATTTGTCTCTTTTTACTGAATGTGATAGAAATATACTTTCTCTTTCCCTCATTCAAACTGTTAGGTCTTTATTTATCTAAAAAATTAATATTAAATATTAGTATGAAAATAATTGTTCCTCATCTAACTTTCAGGTATTATCAAATCAGGCAGAAAAGATGAGTTGATTAATCCTGACCTTTTGTAAAAGAAGAACACATTATATTTTAAAATCCTGACAAAATCCTTTGGTTTCCTTAAACCTGCCTTTGTCACAGAGGTTATGGGATGTGAGTTAACATTGACTTGCTACCTGGGGAGATTAATCCCCATCATCACTTGGAACTTCCACAGAATATGCTTACAAAACATCCTCTGCTTTGCCACCTTGTGAGTGGAAGTGATTTCTGAACCTGATCAGATCTACCTCTCCTAGAGAGTCCTCACTAGAGAGCTGCCCATCCTCGCACAGGGTACATCTAGTTCCACTTGGATCTTCAGGCTCTGAACGTCAGTTACATCCAGTGATGGTCATCTGTGAGAACAGAAGACATTTTCCTACTTGCAAGTGTGTGTGTGTGTGTGTGTGTGTGTGTGTGTGTGTGTGCACGCGTCCACCTAGCAACAGTCTTCTATAGCTATTGCTTATTCAGAATGCTAAAAATATTTTCCTGGAGATTGAATGAAATTTATATCTGGGGAAATTTCTAGTTCGAAGATTTACAGCACTAACGGTATTGAGTAGGAATAGATGTTCATTGAGTTAGTCAAACCATCTCCACATTATACCAAATAAGAGCACCGGCCCAGGTTATGCTATTAATAAAAGACCAAACCTGCTTAGAAATATTTTATTTATTGACTTCCTCATCAAAAATTCTTCCTTCTGGGCATTATAGAGAATTAGCAAATTTTCTCCTCTTTACTTACTAATAAAATGCCATCACCGTGACAGCTGATGCTCTTCCATGTACTTTACTGACATTAAAAACACATCCGCTACTCTAGATTTCTACTCTGTCCAGCCATTAAAGCAAAGCCTTTGAAGACTGGCAATCTTAGCAGCATGTTCCCTGGCATAGCACGGCACCGCTGTCAACTATTCTCATTAAGATTCATAAATAGGTTTTTTCATTTATGTAGGCATCTCTAGATTCCAGAGCACATGGAGGGAAGCCAGAGAAAGAAATTCAGTGAATGTCCTGGTGCTTTTACAAAATGCTATAGCAATGGTTTCCAGATGCAGAAATCCAACACGTAGTACAAGGACATGGACAAATAGTACTAAGGGAGTTAGGAGGTATAATGGTAAGGAAAATTTCCTCTTCTCATCATATACGCTCATCTTATTTTTCCTGACTCTCAAACTACTTGCGGGAAAGAGGGCACAGATGACACTTTGCTTGAACCATTTCTCTCCCCTCTTCCTTGAACTCTGGTTCATTATCTGGATAATTGTACCCATGCTTTAAGTCACCTCAGAGAGAGCTTCGCTGACTTCCAGGTTATGTTAGATCCCCTGACTTATGCCCCCACATTCATAGTCGTAATTTCCATAGTAATAACTCTGCAAACTGTCCTCTCCTCTTGACACTAAGTCCCAGCACTTTAGGGTGAAGAGTCACTGTGTGCTCAGTGGCATCCCAGGGCCTGCCACACAGTGGGCAGTCAAACATTCACTTAGAAATGAGTAAATACGTGGTGTGGACATACATATATCTTATCCTCCAAACCACACTAAGAGTCTTGTCAGGACAGAGGTAGCATCTTCTACTTAGCGTCACATTTAACCTACCGGCACTTCATGTATATTGTCAATGTGCTTCTTCATCTGAGTTTTCAAACTCATAGTTTTCCACCAATTCCTATTGTTCCATAGGAATAATTTAAGTTCCTATAATTAGGGGTGGGTCCACACAGTCAGGATGCTGCATTTCCCACTGTGGCCTCTCCTTTTGATAACACATGTGGAATCCACAACACTTCTTGGACTCTAATAGGCTATGGATTTTAAATCCAATGAATGGATCTGATTATAGCGCTGAAATGAATGCTCTTTCTATACTGTTAATGATATCTCTTTCCCCCTTTGAAAGTGCCTTCTTATAGAGATTTTGCTTTTCAAAACATTTAATATCATTGTCACCTCATTTTGGAAGTACATTGTTTAACTCAGGGTTTCTCAACCTCAGCACTATTGATATTTTAGGCCAAATAGTTTTATAAATTTTTTTTTTATTTTTTGCTGTGCAGGTTGTCTTGTGCATTGTAAGATATTTAGCAGCATCTCTGGTCTCTACCCACTAGAATCCAGGAGCGCTCACCCCTCAGATTGTGATAAGCATTGTCAAATGTCCCCTGCAAAGCCAAATCACCCCTGGTTAAGAAGCACATCTTCCAGTCTGTATGATACATGGTTGTTTTCCATATTTAACATTGACTTCTAAAGAAACTAATTCTAAAATTGGTATTTAAAGGAACTTTTTTTTCTTCTGGATATAATTTGCCTTTCTTTATTGCAACTAAATACGTGGGCTTAACAATGATCGTAGAAATTTAACATTGAAACATTCACCAGGATCCAACTCTGGTCTTTGTTATATAATATCACTTTGAACATTTTCCCAATTGCCTACACTTTAAGACTCTGTATTTTTTCGAAGGCAAGATCCCATTCTTGTTGTGAATACAGTGCACCTTGGGTGATTTTTCATCGCTTCCCAGGAAAGCGGCAAGAATTACTGAAGTTATTTTTGGGCCAAATAACTCTTCAAGGCATCCTTCATCTGTCTCAGTCATTCACATTCATCACTGATTTCAGAATCCCTTTTACATTAGCTCCGTTCTGCTAGAATTTAGATGAACAAGGACAAAGTTGCATGGGCAAAGTAAGGAAAAGTTAAAAGGGCTGTCATTTAAATTGCCTTCCTTTACCTACTGCTTGAGAAAAAGTCTCCTTTTCTTCTTCTTCCTTTTTTTTTTTTTTTTTGAATACATGTTGCTATTATATACCATTTACATTTAGTCACGGACTGAAATAACAGAGTACAGGGATCCCAGAATAGAGTATGAGCCAGTTTTTTGCAATGCCTTGTAGTAATTTTCGTAATACCCTATAACACGGTTTTTATTGATGTATTTGAGGTCTGGGATGACAGGAGCCAGATAGAGATGCTTGCCTTTCAGACTTTGCCAAATGGATCTCTTTGCCTGAAGGAAATCCCTGAGAAGGTACCATCCTGATAGTAACCATGTGAGGTGCAGTGCCCGAGTACCCGACACTGTGTATCCTAAAGGGCTTCGCTCTGTTCCTCTGCAGCGGCGCTGCCCGCATCAGCTCAGCAAATGGGAGACTTGGGCAGTGCATAACAATGTGCCACGGCTGTTACCATTGGCCATTCAGTCCTCTGGGCAGGGTAACTGCCACAGAGCAAGCTATTTATTGTTGTTGGAATCGGTCCAAGCCTCCAGGGCTGGCTTGCTTCTGTTCTAACATGACTGAGGGTCAGCAGCTGCAGAAGCAGAGGGTCAATTTGCTAACCCTTGTTTTTCTATCGTGATGGTGAACATAAATGCCATGGGGTACAATAATGAACGCTGGGAACTCCGCTTCTCAAGATATCTCCTGCAGGCCTGATGCCAATTGCATTCATTTGGCAAATAAGCAGCTCTGGATAAAGATGCTGGTATTGTCAGATGGAAGGGTCAGAACTACTTACAGATCATCTAGCTAAATCTCTCATTTTGTGGGTGAGATCAAGAGCAGTTGAATACCTTACCTTAGCCAAGTCCACATGACTTACTGGTGGCCACACCTGGAGAGTCTGACTCTTTAAACAAATAAACAAAAAATACACCACACACCGCCTATGGTTTAGTGTAACTTTGGATGACATGGGGCAGAGAGGATGTCTTAGCTCGGGCTACATAAAAACATACCATAGACCGGGTGGATTAAATGACTGAAACTTACTTATTTCACATAGTTCCAGAAAATGAAAGTCCAAAATCAGGATGCCAGAAGGGTCGGTGTCTGGTGAGGGCTCCTTCCTTGGGATATAGAAAACCACCTTCTTGTTGTGTCCTCATGAAGAGAGAGACAGACAGAGAGAGAGAGAGGGGAAGCAAGCTCTGTGGTATCCTGTTATAAGGGCATAAATCCCACCATGGGGGCTCTACTCTCCTGCCCTCATCTAAACCTAATTGCTTCCCAAAGGTTCCATCTCCAAATACAATCCCATTGGGGGTTAGAGCTTCCATACATGAATTTGAAGGGAACACAATTCAGTCCACAGCAGGTGGAGAGGAACAGTTTTGCGGCATGAGCCTCCTTGGAAATGGAAAGACCTAAGAAGAAGGCTCTTGGATTATTACCAAGTGGTATGAGAATGCTAGTTGGGTCAGGGATGCCAAGAGGGGGACATTGGCCAAAATAGCCTGACAGTGTGTAGGCAGAATTCATGATTTGATTCTGAACCTGTCAGAAACCGCTGCTCCACCTCTCAGAGAACATCATGCGTATGAGCCGCTGATGTCTGTTTATGGTGGTGCCTGCCTGTGGTCAAGGCTTTTTAGTGCCATTTAAATTAGCAGCTCTCTTCTTTCTCCATCCTGCTCTGTCTCCCAATATTGATTATTTTTAATTAAAGCAAATACTGGCTTCCTCTTACTAGGACAATATCTGCATTTTATTTTAGTCACCTTTCTTTCAACCTCATATACACACGGAATTCTTTTCTTCTCAGAGCTGTGCGGAAGGAATTATCCCTGGAGGACAGCAACCAGTACCCTGTGCACTGGGAGAGGTCGTACCAACCAGAAACAAACACAAGGAGGTAGCTGGTGGCTACAGTACAATTAGCATCAGCTAGGAATTCTCGGGCTCCTCCCCTCGCTTGCATGTTTTTGTAGGTCCTGCCAGAGGCCTTTTGGGCATATCTTTGCTTTTTTTCTGCCCTACTTCTTTTGTAACACGCTGCTGTTGATGTTAGCACACTCACTCTTATTTTCGTTATTTGAAGCGGCCCAAGCCTTCATCTCTGGATTTAGGATGGCATTTGGGAGAAACATAATGGTTTCAAAGTCACGGTTATCATCTGATATAGATATGCATCTGCGTATGCCAGGAATCTTGTAAGATTACTCCTCAAAACCACGTGGCCTTATTTGCAGAAAATGTCAGTGATAAGCATCCTCCAAGCGTGTTCTTTTCTAGTTATTTCTAGCTTTTATTATCATTTATAATTCAGGTAAGCTAGGTACTAGTTTATTCTGTTAGAGCATGATAAGAAAAAAAATGTCATTGGTTTTAAGTTGTCTTGACTCTAATTCCATACACTTTACTATAAACACTGGCTTACCAATTTGTTCTTTTTGTGTCACTGTTAAGGTCTATGCAGTGACTCACCATGAAATCCCCTAAAAATAATCCAATTTTGGCTTCTTTGATGTTTCCTTTTTTAGTTAAATAACCACCTAGGTCACTGCAAGACTCTGCTAATTATACTCGAGAGCATCTGTTCTCCAGTCAGTCCCGGCTTTTCCCAATTTGGAAATTGACCACTCTCATTTCAGGCTGTTTCTCTTGCAGGGCAGAAGTCAGCTTATGTGAAGCAATTAAGGATCACCTGTGGTCGAACTCTAACTTGTGGGGTCCACATAATTGTTAAAATGAGAATAAACCACAAACCACAAACCGGTGAACAGCTAAGGTAGAACATTAGACAGGAGACCAAATAAGAAGCTGCCTGGAACATAATTAACATGGGCTCTGCAGAGTGACAGACTGATACAACATAAAGAGAATAATTTTAAAGCATTTTTTTAAAATGTATGGTAATAGTGGCTATGGAGATGGCAGCATTTATTCATCCAATGAATATTTACTGAGTGTCTGTCATCTGCCTGGCACTGGGCTAGGTTCTGGGGATAAAGCTGCAAGGAAACTGAAAAATAAAACAAAAAAGTCCCAAACAGCAGAGGACACTTTTCACTGTCAAACATTTGTGGCATGTTTTCAGTGCTAACTGTGGTATTTGTGTTGAAACAGACCCTAGAGAACTCAAAGGCGAAGTAACAAAGTGGAGAAAACCACAGGCTGCTTGATTTCAAGCTCTGTCACTTACATGTCAATTTTGGAGCCTCATTTTCTTTATCCACGAAATAAGGATATTAATTGTGCATTCTTTACAGAGTTGTGCCTTAATTAAAATAATAAATACAGATAAGCATTTTAAAAAATGCCTGGCATGTAGTAAGCATTAAATAAAATCAGGTAAAATCGAATCCAGGGATGTGCTGTGATGAAAAGGATCCAGAAGTAATGTGTGTGTTCAACAGGAAAGATTTTCATGCTCGATTAGTAAAGCCTGCAGTGAATGATTCTGCTTTTATGTCTTCTCTACTTTGTCCCTTGCTTTACAGATGAAGCTGAGACACAGAACTATTAAGACAAATAACTAAGGTGACACCTAATTAGGAACAAAGCTAGAATTCTAATTTATGCCTCTATGTACATTTTCTAGTGCTATACATCTGCGGTTTCCACCCCCCAGGCCAAAGACCGGCACCAGTCCGTGGCCTGTTAGGAACTGGGCCACACAGCAGGAAGTGAGCAGTGGCCAGTGAGTCAAGCTTCATCTGCATTTACAGCCGCTCCCCACCGCTCACGTCACTGCCTGAGCTCTGTCTTCTGTCAGATCAGCGGCAGCATTAGATTCTCCTAGGAACGCCAACCCTTCCATAAAATGCGCATGCGAGGGATCTAGGTTGTGCTCCTTACGAGAATCTAATGCCCGGTGATCTGAGGTGGAGCTGAGGCGGTGATGCTAGCGCTGGGGAGCGGCTGCAAGTACAGATTATCATTAGCACAGAGGTTTGACTGTACAATAAATGTAATGCGCTTGAATGATTCCAAAACCACTCCCCTCACCCCCCGTCCATAGACAAATTGTCTTCTATGAAACCAGTCCCTGGTGCCAAAAAGTTGGGGACTACTGCTGTACATCACTTATTATCTACAAAGAAATGATTTTCCAACAAGATTGTGCAAATAGTTTCTCAAATGAAATAGAGAAAATCCCTTCAAATTATCTGTAAGACAGCAACATCCAGAGGAATTAAGAGAGGATAGATTATCTGACTTACTGGATTTGTACATTTTAGATATGAGTTCAAGGATTTAACTGTTGAAGGGGTTCTTTACCACTTGTATTGTTTTTTACTTTACCATGATTTTAAAACATAACTATTTAAATTCAACCTAAGGTTATTTTCATTCATTTTTTCCATGATATTATGAAATGTTTCTCAAACAATATGCATAACAATTTCTGTAGTCATAATAATATGCACAAACTGGTTGGTTCTAATATTTCAGTTTATGTAAGCTGTAAGTCTTGAAACCACACTTTTTTTTTTGCAATTACAATGTATTTAGCAATAGATCTAGGTAGGAAATTAAATGAATCCATTAAGTCTAGTCATTGGATTTTTATCCACTCCTGTGTTCACAAAAGAAGTGGTTTTTCTTTCTTTGTAGCTGGGAAATTAAGACACAGAAAAGTGAATTTTCTGTGAAATGAACTGCAAGAAGCTGAAGTAACCCCATGAGAACTGGCTTTTCCTCCAGCATATCCACTATGTAGCTCCTTATCAGTTAGGCCACATTCTACTCTTGTCAGAGAACACGGAGAATCCATAGGTGAACATTTCTAGGGCAACAGTGTAATGTCTCTTTGTTTTAGAAACAAAAACAAAATCATACAATATAGTGTTGTCAATATTTAGAGCTCAAGCTTTTTTAGCTATAGTATGCTAATGGAGTAGATACTCTCAGGTACATAGTGGGGGCCAATAAATTGTTATTAAATTCAAATTAATAGAAATGCTATTGGATTTAAAGACAAACAGATACACAAATATTTCTACTTCATTAAAAAGTAGCCACCCCGGTTCTGAGACTCATGAGATTTATTGACTCAGTTAATAAATAACTATTACTTGGTGAACACATATACACATGCACACTCTCACAAATAGAAGAGTGTTCTGTGACATAGCAGTAATTCTATATAAAATAAAATCTTTTCTTTTGCCCACTTCTTAAGGGGTTGTTTGATTGTATCTTGCAGATTTGCTTGAGTTCTTTTGTAGATTCTCATTAATAGTCCTTTATTGGATGTACAGCTTGAGAATATTTTGTCCCATTCTGTAGGTTGTCTGTTTGCTCTGCTGATTATTTACTCATCTGTGCAAAAGCTTTTTAATTTAATCAAGTACCATTTATTTATTTTTGTTTTTGCTGTCATTGCCATTGGGGTCTTCTTCATAAATTATTTACATAGGCCAATATCTAGAAGAGTTTTTCCAACATTTGCATCTGGAGTTCTTATGGTTTCATGCCTTATATTTAAGTCTTTTATCCACCCTGAATTGATTTTTGTAAGTGGTGAGAGACATGGATCCTGTTTAATTCTTCTGCATGTAGCTATCCAGTTGTCCCAGCATTATTCATTGAATAGGGATTCTTTTCCCCAGTGTATATTGTTGTCTGATTAGTCAAAGATCAGTTGACTGTATGTGGATGGTTTTCTGTCTGGGTTTTCTGTTCTGGTCCATTGGTCTATATCTCTATTTTTGTGCCAATACCATGTAGTTTGGGATATGATGGCCTTATAGTATAATTGCAAGTCTGCTAATATGATGCCTCCAAATTTGTTCCTTTTGCCTAAGATTGCTTTGGCTATTTGGACATTTTTCTTATTCCAAATGCAACACAGAATTTTTTCTAGATCTGTGAAATATGATGTTGGTATTTTGATGGGAATTGCATTGAATCTGTAAATCACTTTGGGAAGTATGGGCATTTTAACAATGCTGATTCTACCAAGCCATGATCATATGTTTTTCCATTTGTTTGTATCATCAAAGATTTCTTTCTTCAATATTTCATAGTTCACTTTGTAGAGATCTTTCACCTTTTTGGTTAAGTATATTCCCAGGTATTTTGTTTTCTTTGTAGCTATTGTGAATGCTATTGAGTCTTTGATCTGACTCTCAGATTGACTGTTATTGGTATAAAGGAATGCTACTGATTTCTGTACATTGATTTTTTAACCTGAGACTTTGCTGAATTTATTTTTCAATTCTAGGAGTCTCTTGGCAGAATCTTTGGGGTTTTCTAGATATGAGATCCTATTTTTAGCAAAAAGTGATAGTTTGACCTCTTATTTCCCAATTTGGATACACTAATTTCTTTCTCTTGCCTGATTGCTCTGCCTAGGACTTTCAGTGCTATGTTGAATAGAACTGGTGACAGTGGGCATCCTTGTCTTTTTCCAGTTCTTAGTGGGAATACTTTCAACTTTTCCCCATTCAGTATGACACTGGCTGTGGGTTTGTCATATACGGCTTTTATAATTTTTAGATATGTTCCTTCTATGCCAAGTTTGGTGGAGGTTTTTATCATGAAAGCATATGGAATTTTGTTGAATGCTTTTTCTGCGTCTATTGAAATGATCATATAATCTTTGTTTTTGCTTCTGGTTATGTGGTGAATCATATTTATTGATTTATGTATGTTGAACCATCCTTGCATCCCTGGGATGAAGCCCATGTGGTCCTGGTGGATTATTTTTTTTGACTCACTGTTGAATTTAGTTTGCTAGAATTTTATTGAGGATTTTTGTATCTATGTTCATAAGGGATATTGTTCTGTAGTTTTCTTTTTTTGTTGTTTCCTTTCCTGGCTTGGGTATCAAGGTGCTATTGGCTTCACAGAATGAGTTGGGGAGGATTCCCTCCTTCTCAATGTTATGAAATAACTTCTAAAGTATGGGTACCAACTCTTCTTTGTAGGTATGATAAACTTCAGCTGTGAATCCATCTGGGCTGGGGCTTTTTTTGTTGTTGTTGTTGGAAGATTTTTTATTGCTGCTTCAATTTTGTTGCTTATTATTGGCCTATTCAGGAATTCTATTTCTTCCTTATTGAGTCTTGGGAGGTTATGTGTCTCCAGGAATCTGTCCGTTTCCTCTGTGTTTTCAACTTCATGTGCATATAGATTTTTATAGTATTCACAAATGATAGTTTGCATTTCTGTGTATCAGTTGTAATATCTCCTTTTTCATTTCCTTTTTTTTATTTCAGCATATTATGGGGTACAGATGTTTAGGTTACGGATGTTGCCCTTGCTCGCCCTCCCCCCCTCCTTTTTCATTTCTGATTGAGCTTATTTGGATCCTTTCTCTTCCGCTCCTGGTTAATCTTGCAAGAGGTCTATCAATTTTGTTTATCTTTTCAAAGAACAAGTTTTTGTTTTGTTGATCTTTTGTATTATTTTCTTGGTTTTCATTTCATTTAGTTCTGCTCTGAGCTTAGTTATTTCTTTTCTTCTGCTGGGTTTGGGATAGGTTTGCTCTTCCTTTCCTAGTTCCTTGAGACATGTCGATAGATTGTTAATTTGTGATCTTTCTGTCTTTTCGATGTAGGCAATTAAGGCTATGAATTTTCCGCTAAGTCTGCTTTTGCCGAATCCCATAGATTTTGATAGCCTTTGTCCCCTTTGTCATTCTGTTCAAGGAATATTTTCATTTCTATCTTAATTTCATTGTTGATCCAATAATCATTCAGCAGCAGGTTGTTTAATTTCCATGACTGTGTGTAGAGTTAAGTGTTTCTCTTGGAGTTGATTTCTAGTCTTATTCCACTGTAGTCAGAGAAGATACATGGTATAATTTCTATTTTTTTGAATTTTTTGAGCCATGTTTTGTGGCCTGAAATATAATCAATCTTGGAGAATAGTCCATGTGCTGATGAAAAGAATTATGTTCAGTAGTTTTGGGGTAAAATATTCTGTAAATGTCTGTTAGGCCCATTTATTCTAAAGACCTGTTTAAGTCCAGTGTTTATTTATTTTCTGCTAGATGATCTGTCCATATCTGTCAGTGGTGGTTGAAGTCTCCAGCAATTATGATGCTGCTGTTTATCTCTTTTCTTAGATCTAGTAGGGTTTGCTTTATGAATCTGGTGCTCCTGTGTTAGGTGCATAAATGTTTAGGATTGTTATGCCTTCTTATTGAATTGCTCCCTTTACCATTATATAATGACAATCTTTTTCTTTCTTTACTATTTTTGATTTAAAGTCAATTTTATCTGATATGAGAATGGCTACACCTCCTTTTTATTTCCATTTGCATGGATTTTTTTCCCCATCCCTTCACCTTGAGTCTGTATGAATCCTTGTGGGTTAAATGTGTTTCCTGGAGACAACAGGTACTTGGCTCATATTTTTTTTTTTAATCCATTCAGCCAGCCTATGTCTTTTGAGTGGGGCATTCAAACCATTCACATTGATTGATAAAATTGATATTTGGGATGCTGTTCTGTTCAGCCTGTTTGGTATACCTTGTTACTTTGTTTCATCTCTTATACTATTGTTTTATATGAGCTCTGAGCTTTAGCATTTAGGTGGTTTTATACTGATTCTTGTGCTGATCCATGTATAATGCAGATGCGAGTATTTCCTGCAGAGCAGTTCTGGTCTTTAACTTTTTCCTCAGTGTTTGCTCGTCTGGAAAATCTTTATTTCTCCTTCTTGTGTGAACCTTAGTTTTGTAGGATACAAAATTCTAGATGGGCAGTTGTTCTTTTTACAAAGACTTCAGATGGGGCCCCAATCCCTTCTGGCTTATAAGGTCTCAGTTGAGAAGTCTGCAGTTAGCCTGATGGATTTTTCTTTTTAAGTTACTTGATGTTCTCACCTTACAGCTCACAGGAGTTCCTCTTTCATGTTGACTTTGGCCTGTCTGATGACTATGTATATTAGAGATTGCCTCTTTGCAATGAGTCTCCCAGGTGTTCATTGAGCTTCTCGTACCTGAATGTCTAAATCTCAAGCAAGACCAGAGAAGTTTTCCTTGACTATTCCCCTCAAAATAATATAGACAAATGGCCAATAAACATATGGTAAAAAAATGCTCAGGCCAGACGCAGCAGCTCATGCCTGTAATCCTAGCACTCTAGGAGGCTGAGGCGGGAGGATTGCTCGAGGTCAGGAGTTTGAGACCAGCCTGAGCAAGAGTGAGACCCTATCTCTACTAAAAAAAAGAAAAAAAAAATAGAAAGAAATTAGCTGGACAACTAAAAATATGTAGAAAAAATTAGCTGGGCATGGTGGTGCATGCCTGTAGTCCCAGCTACTCGGGAGGCTGCGGCAGAAGGATTTATTGAGCTCAGGAGTTTAAGGTTGCTGAGAGGTAGGCTGATGCCACAGCACTCTAGCCTGGGCAACATAGTGAGACTCTGTCTCCAAAAAAAGAAAAAAAAAAAAAAAGAATTTCCACAACCACCCCAAATTTTGGCAACCATGATCCTGATCAGTCAGCAGCCATCAACATCAAGGCAAGACCCTCCACCAGCAGAAAGATTAAGCCTTGCTGAGGCTCAGCTGATCAGCAGCATTTCTTAGCAATGAATTTTTATTTAATGTATATACAATTTTTTAGGCATAATGCTATTGCACACTTAATGGACTAGGTATAGTGTAAACATGACTTTAATATGCACTGAAAAAACAAAAAAATTTTGTGAGTCACTTTATTGCAATATTTGCTTTATTGAAGTGTTCTGGAACTGAACCCATAGTATCTCTGAGGTGTGCCTGGACTTCAGTAATCGTAATTCCAAGTGAAAGTTGATGAAAACCAATAGATCAGGATGGATACACTAGGAGATAGAGCGACGTGGTGATTTAGAGACTGGTGACTTCATGAGAGTGCGAGGGACAGCATGAGTGAAAACACAGAGATTAGCATTCACATCTCTTATAAAAGTCTGTGTAGAAAATAGAAAACAAGGCAGTCTGCCTGAAATACAGATTGAATTATAGAAGAATTGAGATAAACAGCCCGCAAAGGAAGATTAGTGTAGAAGTCAAGAGAAATATAAGAAAACTGACTCAGTGACTCCTATTATTTCTCTAGCAATAGGTGCTCTTAACATCTGTTCTCCCCAGAAATTTCAAGGTTGCTTAGCTCAGAACTCCTCCACATGTCCCACTGAATGCAGGTATCCTGGGTCCTCTCCCCACTCTGTGGATCCTGAGTCACTGTGTGCAGCAGGGGCTGACCACACAGGATGATCAGGCCAGAGCCATGAGGTCTTGGAGCACATATAATTCAGTCAGTGGGGAAGATATTCAAAGCAGATCACGTGAATTCTTCACCTGGTGTGATGGGGTAACAGTGGGTGCAGATGCTGGGCGGAGGTGCTCTGCTCCGCTGTTATTCCTTGCCCCTGAAACTATAACTCTTATGTAGCCAGTAGCTAGGTCCACTCACCCTACTCATCCCAGAAAACAGGCCCTCCTGTGTTAGGCATCTTCCTTGGAATGAGTTCCAGGACTACTCGAGTGGTCAATGACTTCTGCTCCTCTTGAATCCTCTGATACCTTTGGAATCTTAGCAAAATCTTTTTCCTTGTAAATTTCCAGAGATATGCTTTCTGTGAAATTTCTTCTCTAAATACACAAGTCTTGTCAACCTATTATATTCACATCCCAAATTACTGGTAATTTTACAAAAGAGGTTTCCTTTATTCAAAATCTGGTTGAGATTAATTTTTGCAACCTTCCTGAAAATGAGGCAAAATATTTGCTTTCCTTTCTTCTGGTGGAACAAAGGCAGACAAACAAAACAGTTTCCATAGGAAAAAAACTGTACACACATCCTGCCATATTTATAAGAACAAACAATGTGAAATACCCAAAAATCCTTAATAAAGAGCTGGGTGGATTAGTTAGATAAGTGATGGTATATTTATTCAATTGAATTTGCTAATCTATGGTAAATGAGGACAGAATAGAGGTTAACTAGAAGGGAGGGATGTTTACTGAGTGGGAAATTTCTTGGGAGTGGGAATAGAAATGTTCTGTATCCTGATCTAGGTAGGGTTTCAGATTTTACATATATATATGTATATATATATATTCAGTCTTCAATATAGATATACATAATCTTCAAGTTAATACATTGAGATTTATACATTTTACTCTATGTAAACTATACCACAATGAAAATAGCCTCTGACAGAATCAACAAAAGTAAAAGATAATGTAGATTTATATTCATTTACTTGGAAAGTTTCCTGTAATATATCATTTAGGGAATAAAGGGACTTAACACACACACACACATACACACACATACACGAGAGAAAGAATGATTAGGTATCCATAGAAAGTAATCTGAAGAGACATAACCAAACAATATTATCTTTGATAAAAACATTTATGGTGACTTTTTAATATGTATCTTTTTACAGTATTTAAATTTTATAATAATCATGTATTACTTTTATAATTAATGTGAAATAAATTTGTTTTAGAAAATAATATTGAAAAATATGACTCTAAAATTAGATTTCTAGAAGTTGAAGACTATATTTGGCATTTCTTCTGAAAATATGAAGGAGCCATTGATTATTGCAAATTAAAAGACTTCATATGTGCTCCCAGAGTTTTATGTGCTTACTCATGCTGTAAAATTCACTGCACTCTGTGGAGGTGACCCATTTATTTGGCTTCTTCCACCAACAGACTGTCAGCTATTAGGTGGCAAAACTATGTCTTAGTCACTGTGCCTTCAACTTTAGTCTGAATAACTGATGCATATCAGGCATTCAAGAAATAATGATCAAATAAATCAGAGAGTAATGATAATGAGTTTGGGGATGATTAATCTGGAAGTAGATGTGTAATGGATCAGATAAGGAAGAGACTACAACCAGTGAGACTGTGTTAGTATAAAAGAGAGGTAGTAAGAGCCAGGAATATAAAGAATGAGAAAAGGATACTTGTGATGCATATTACTGAACAAACAGTACTTGGAATGATTTTCTATGAAAATTAAGTGAGCAGTCAAAATCAAAAGTGAATTTCAAATGATGAACCTGAATAGTGGAATAGTGTTGCCATAATAAAAATAAGGAACCTTGGAGGAGTGAGTTTGGAAAGCAAGATTCTGAATATAATTTAGGGCATGATGCATTTGAGGACTCGTGAGAGATTAGCAATAGCAAGTAATGATGCAGCAGTAAATGCAAGACTAATTTGGGATAATGTATTAAGATCACTAATTTTGTTTTATTTTTTTTCCTTCAGAATATTACAGGGGTACAAACATTTGGGTTACACGAATTGCTTTTGCAAAGTTTGAATGAAAGTTGTAAGTATGTCCATCACCCGGATAGTGTGCACTGTACCTGTTAGATGTGAATTTACCCATCCCTTCCTCCCTGCTCCCACCTGCTTGATTTCCCTTGAGTTTTACTACCATATGGGCACATGAGTTTTGATTGATAGTTCCAATTTAATAGTGAGTAAATGTGGTGTTGGTCTTTCCATTCTTGCGATACTTCACTTAGAAAAATGATATCCAGTTTTATCCAGGTTGTTACAAAAGGGATTAGTTCACCATTTTTTATGGTTGAGTAGTACTCCATGGTATATATACATCACATTTTATTTAATCCACTCATGTATTGATGGGCACTTGCATTGTTTCCACATCTTTGTGATTGTGAATTGCGCTGCAGTAAACATTAGAGTGCAAATGTCTTTTTGATAAAATGACTTTTATTTCTTTGGGTACATACCCAATAATGGGATTGCTGGATCAAATGGTAGTTCTACTTTTAGTTTTTAGAGGTATCTGCATACTACTTTCTATAGAGGTCGTACTAGCTTGCAGTCTCGCCAACAGTGTATAAGTGTTCCTTTCTCTCCACATCCATTCCAGCATATATTGTTTTGGGAGTTTTTGATAAAAACCATTCTCACTGGGGTTAGGTGATGTCTCATTGTGGTTTCGATTTGCATTTCTCTGATGATTAATGACATTGAGCATCTTTTCATATGTTTATTGGCCATTAGTCTATCTTCTTTTGAAAAGCTTCTGTTCATGACTTTTGCCCACTTTTTAATGTGGTTGTTTGATTTTTTTCCTTGCTGATTTTCTTGAGTTCTTTGTATATTCTGGTTATTTGCCTTTTATCAGATGCACAGCATATGAATATTTTCTCCCATCCTGTAGGTTGTCTATTTGTTTTATTGATTGTTTCCTTGGCTGTGTAGAAGCTTTTGGATTTAATTGGGCCCCATTTATTTATTTTTGTTGTTGCTGTGATTGTCTTTGGGGTCTTCTTCATAAATTCTTTGCCTAGGCTGATATCTATAAGAGTTTGCCCAACATTTTCTTTGAGAATTCTTATAGTTTCATGCCCTAGATTTAAGTCTGTTATCCATCATGAGTTAATTTTTGTGAGTGGTGAGAGGTACAGATCCTGTTTCAGTCTTCTACATGTGGCTATCCAATTTTCCCACCACCATTTATTGAATAGGGATTCTTTTCACCAGAGTATGTTTTTCTCTGCTTTATCAAAGATCAGATGGAAATATGAGGATGGTTTTATATCTGGGTTCTCTGTTCTGATCTATTGGTCTATGTCTCTGTCCTTATGCCAGTACCATGCTGTTTTGGTTACTATAGCCTTGTAGTATAGCTTGAAGTATGGTAAAGTGATGCCTCCCAACTTGTTCTTTTTGCTTAAGGTTGCTTTGGCTATTTGGGGTCTTTTCTGGTTCCATATGAAGCATAGAATTATTTTTTCTAGATCTGCCAAAAAATGACATTGGTATTTTAATGGGGATTGCATTGAATCTGTAAATCACTTTGGGTAGTATAGACATTTTAACAATGTTGATTCTGCTGACTCATGAGCATGGTATGGTTTTCCACCTGCTTATGTCCTCTGCTATTTCCTTCCTCAGTGTTTTGTAATTGTCCCTACAGAGGCCTTTCACCTCCTTGGTTAAATATATTCCTAGATATTTTATTTTCTTTGTTGTGATCATGAAAGGTATTTAGGTTTCGATCTGATTCTCAGCTTGACTGTTTTTGGTGTATATACATGCTACTGATGTGTGTACATTGATTTTTACCATGAGACTTTGCTGAATTTATTTATCAATTCCAGGAGTCTCTTGCTGGAATCTCTGGGGTTTTCTAGGTATAAGATTCTATCCTAAGCAAAGAGCAATAATTTGGCCTCTTCTTTCCCCCATTTGTATGCCCTTGATTTCCTTCTCTTTTCTGATTGCTCTGGCTATGACTTCCAGTACTATGTTGAACAGAAGTGAATGTTGAACAATAGGCAACCTTGTCTGGTTCTGGTTATAAGTGGGAATGCTTTCAATTTTTCCCTCTTCAGTATAATGTTGGCTGTGGGTTTGTCAAATATGGCATTTATAATTTTGAGCTATCTTCCATCTATGCCTATTTTGTTAAGAGCTCTTATCATAAAAGGGTGCTGAATCTTGTCAAATGCTTTTTCTGCATCTATTGAAAGGATCATATGGTGTTCTTTTTTCCTTCTATTTATGTTGCAAATCACATTTATAGATTAGCATGTATTGAAGTATGCTTGCATCTCTGGGATGAAGCCCACCTGGTTGTGGCAGATTATTTTTTTGATGTGCACTTGAATTTGGTTTGCTAGGATTTTACTGAGAATTTTTGTATCTATATTCATAAGGGATATTGGTCTGTAGTGTTCTTTTTTTGTTACGTCCTTTCCAGGCTTTGGTATCAAGGTATTATTGGCTTCACAGAACAAGTTGGGAGGATTCCTTCCTTCTTGATTTTATGAAATAATCTCTACATATAGGTACCAGTTCTTCTTTGTAGATCTCGTAAAATTCTAGGCTGTGAAGTCATCTGGTCCAGGACTTTTTTTTTTGTTGGGAGATTTTTTTATTGGTGCTTCAATTTTGTTACTTGATATTGATCTGTTCAGCAGTTCTATTTCTTCCTGATTGACCCTAGGGAGGTTGTATGTTTCCAGGAATTTGTCCATTTCCTCAACATTTTCAAGTTTATGTGCATGGAAATTAAACAACCTACTGTTGAATGATTATTGGGTCAAGGAGGAAATTAAGATGGAAATCAAAAGATTCTTTGAACTAAATGACAAAGGAGACACAAGTTATCAAAATCTTTGGGTCACAGCAGAAGCATTCCTTAGGGCAAAATTCATAGCTTTAAATGCCTACATCCAAAGACAGAAAGATCACAAATTGACAATCTAATAAACTGTCTCAAGGAATTGAAAAAGGAAGTGCAAACCAATCCCCAACCCAGCAGAAGAAAAAAAATACCTTAAGTCAGGGAGTAACTAAATGAAATTGATAACAAAAGAATCATACAGAAGATTAATGAAACAAAAAGTTAGTTATTTGAAAAGATAAATAAAATTGACAGGCTTCTCCCTAGATTAACCAAAAATAGAAAAGAAAAGACCCTAATAAGCTTAATCAGAAATGAATACAGAGATATTACAACTGATACCACAGAAATATAAAATATTATCTCTGAATACTATAAAAATCATTAGTTTTATGTTTAGCCATATGCTACATATACACACACTCACATATGTGTGTGTGTTTATGTGTGTGCAGGGATCACCTCTACACAGAGTCAAGAAACTTTGTTTTCTGGTAAACTTATATTTAGTCTCCACTTGGGATTGGATGTGTGAATGCTTGATGGAACAGTCAATAATTACAAAACAGGCTGAGAAGCCTGGTTCACTTTCAAAATTTTCCAAAGCAGCAGAAACACATTACTTTAAAGAAGTATAGAAGGTTAGACAGACGTGAGGAGGGAGAATGAGTAGTTGAGGCCAGTTGTTATTTCTGTGAGCTGCTGACTGAAGAAGGAAGGATATATTAAAGAGTGTCTAGGAACATCACAGCCTAGCCTAGAATAGAAGCTTCCCACCTCTTCATCACTCACCTTCTTGTTTTTATATCTTCCAGCTTCCAATACAATGAGCATGTGTGTCTCTAGCTCACCTATGGAAGTTCCCAGCTTCAAAACTATGCTAAGAACATTCTTTCTGCCTCCCCCTCCTCCAACTAGGTCACCTCCCACCTCTCCATTGCTCTTTCAAACCAAAAAGTCCTCAGGAATAACAAGTTTAGATGTGTGTATGTGGAGCCCTGTGTGACCTAAACCCACAGCCTTGCTGTAGTCTTCTAATGCTCATCTTGATGGGCACCCCAGGTTGGAGTGTGGGGAGAGGACTGGGGCATGAAACCTGCTTTTAGTAACAAAAGAGATTGTGTTCCTTCATTCTTAATTTCAAAATAGTATCAACATCAGTTTTAATTTGCTAGAATCGCACCTTTTGGTTATTCTGTGCTGACCCTTATCATCCTCATACTCCTCCTCAATCTTATGATTTAATAATATGACAAGCTTCCATTTTTCAAGCAACTACTTGTGCCAGATTTAATTAAATTAAATCTTATTTAATACATAAAACAATCCTGTGAAGTAGGTACTACTATCTCCTTTTAATTGTTTTCAAAAGACCCCAAATTTAACAACTTTTATGAAAAAAAAAACTCTTAGCAAACTAGTAAGAGTAAAAGATGTTTTTAATTTGAGGAAGAGTATCTGTTTGGAAGTTTAGAAACATTGAAATTTTCCCATGAGATTCCTTAAACACAAATATGCCTGCTATGTCCCATTCTGTTCAGCATAGCAGTGGAGGTCTTGTCCAGGGCAGTAATTGGAATGAATAATGAAATCTTAAGGTTTGAAAGGACAAAATAAATATGTTACTATTGTGATTGGACATTTAGAGAATACAAAAAATTTATATATGAAAAATGACATGAAAATGACATGAAATGTCATGAAATGACATGAAAATGTCATTAATCTTATTAATAATAGGAAAACACACATTTAAAATCACAGCAAATTTGAAACTGCAGTGACCTCAGTATAAATCCACCAGGCTGGCAAAAATTAAAATGTCTGAGAATGCCTGCTATAGTTTGGATATGGTTTGGGTGTCCCCACCCAATCTCATGTTGAAATTTGATCCTCAGTGTTGGAGGTGGGAGCCTAATGGAAGACGACTGGGTCATTGGGGTGGGTCCTTCATGAATAGATTAGTGCCTTCCATGGGTAGGGGAGTGAGTGAGTTCTCACTCTACTAGTTCCTGAAAGAGCTGGTTGTTAAAAAGAGCCTGTCACTTCATCTCTCTCTCTCTCTCTCTCTCTCTCTCTCTCTCTCTCTCTCTCTCTCTCTCTCTTTCTCTCTCTCTCTCCGCCTCTTTCCACCCCTGCTCGCTACCTCTCTCGCCATGTGATCTCGGCATAAGCCGGCTCCCTCTCACCTTCCACCATGAGTGGAAGCAGCCTGAGGCTATCACCAGGTACTCAATCTTGGACCTTTCAGCCAGCAGAACCATAAGCCAAATACACCTCTTTTCTTTAAAAATCACCCAGCCTCGGGTATTTCTTTAGAGCTACACAAAAATGGACTAACATAATACCAAATGATGGCAAAGAAATAATGAAACTGAAATTCTTATACACAGCTGATGAGAATGTAGGTTTGTAAAACCACTTTGAGTGAAAGTTTGACAGCACTGACTAAAGCTGAAGAAACACCATTTTCCACTCTTGCTTTTATAGCTCAAAAAAATGTGTACTTAATGTGTACCAGGATATATCCAAATAATAGCCATAGTAAAAGTCTTCAAAATAGGTTCAAACCGGAAACAATCAAATGTGACCATCAATCATACAATGCTATATATTCACGTTATGAGGCATTATACAGCAATGAAAATGAACTACAGAAGCACACAGGAGCATGGGTAAATTTTAAAAACATAATGTCGAGTAGAGGAAGCAAGACACAACAGAACGAAGAGTGCATGTCTTATTCTGTTTGAGCTTCTATAACAAAGTGCCAAAGACTAGGTGGCCTACACAGCAGATATGGATATTTCTCAGTTCTGGAGCCTGGAAGTCCAAGATCAAGGTGCTAGCAGATTCAGTGTCTCGTGAGGGCTTCCTTCCTATTGCATAGACAGCCATCTTCTCACTGTGCCCGCACACAGTGGGAAGGGGTGAGGGAGTTCTCCAGGGCCTCTTTCATAAGGGCACTGATCCTATTCACAGGGCTGTTTCCTTATGACCTAATCACCCCAAAGCCCCCACCTCTTCATACCGTTATCCTGGGGGTTAGAGTTTCAACATGTGAATTTTGAGGGAACAAAAACATTTAGCCTATAGCAGTGCATTATGTCATTTACATAAATTTAAAAAAAAAAAGGCAAAATGAAACTATACTGTTTAGAGTTAGTTAGGTAATAAAATATTGAAGTAAAGTAATACCTTAAAAGTCAGAAACATCATCCCTGGAGGGCAGAAGGGGTGATGACTGGGAAGGATCACCCGTGGGTCTGGTTATGTTTTATGTGTAATGTCTTGACTTACATGGTCTCACACAGGTTATTGTTTTATAATGTCTTGTTAATCTGGACACTTGTTTTCTATGTACTTTTCTACTTGTTTCTTTTATATTTCTTAACTGTAAAATAAACTGAGGCTCAGAAAGTTAGAGAAACTAGTGAAAGTGGCAAAGCTAGTAAATGACAAGGTGAGGATTTGGTCACAGTCTTGCCTGCTTTGAAGCGCATACCTTTTAAAATATATTTTATGGATAATATATTTTTTAAAAATGATGCTTATCAAAAATGTATATGACAGATTTCTGTACAAAACTAATCAGAATCTTCACACATCAAATCCATGAGTACTTTAGAGGTTATTTTGAAGCACAGTGGAGTTTGGAAACAATTGCATTGAATCATACCTTCCTCTCCTGAAGAGAGAACAACTTGTTTTCGTATTTCCCCACTGAAGTTCTCCTATCTTTCTCTTTATTCCGGAAAGGAAAGCTATTTTGCTGGTTTAAAAAAAGGGGCAACTAAAGATCCTGAAGCCAAAAGTAGGTGTTGGGAGCAAAGGAAAGACTGTGTCTTGGAGTCTAAGGAAGAGTGAGACGAGACAGCTAAGAGGAAAAACAGAAGAGACGCAGGTTGTGTGCCCAGACAGCTTGTCAGCTGTTTGGTTCCAGCGTGAGACTCTCTTATCTACCTTCCTCTACAGTGCAGTGTTTCTGAGTCAAAGGAAGAAGCAAACTTCTTATGAATTTTGTGTTTATTTTCATGTGTCCCCTTGATGTTTAATAATGTCTCCTTGAACATTCTAGTTTAGCTGAGCTTTTCTAAAGGTAGCTGCAGAAAGAACTGTCAAGGGACAAAACTAAATCAAGAAGATTCTCAAATGTTCTCTTCCCTCCTCCCATGAAAGAGGATTCTGACTTGGTCCAGTGGGTGCCTTCCCCTCTGTCTGCCCTACAGACAGATTGTGTGTGTGTGTGTGTGTGTGTGTGTGTGTGTGCGCGCGTGCGCATGGTGTAGAATCTGAAGGAAAGGATATGGAAGGGGAAATGAAGAGTGTGGGACACACCTGGAGGTGAATCATTTGCGAGAAGTATGGGAGCAGGTGAAATGCATGCATATATAAATGAGAGATCAAAAAGGAGATTGAGAAAAGCAAGTGAAGAATTCAAGGTGATTTGGATTTGCATCTTGGGTAAGTTCCTGTGATCACAAAACCACTGTGAGATCAGGCCACGTGGGCACAGCTTTATAAGCATTACAAAGTGTGTAGCAAACTGGAGCCGGAGCTTAAAAGGGTTATTAGTGCACCCCCAAGAGGACTGTGGGGTGCTCTGGTGGCACAAGTAATTGGTGAGAAAACACCAACACAGGGCCGCAGAGCTGTGACTGCTGGCTCGGCCTCCTTCTGCTCGCCCACGGGTGCTGCAGCCCAAGCTCAGTCCAGTGGTTCTTCCAGCTGCAGTAATGCTCACTGTGACTTTCCTCTCCGAATCTGTGAACTGTTTGGCTTAGTGTTTAAAAGTGGGCCAACAAGATAACATCTCCACTTTGTAGAAGTACTGCTTACACTAAATGATCTGAGTGAAGGCGTCCTTTCACAGTGACCAAATTACGTCTTGTTTTAAATAACTATGGTAGCATATGCTGGGTATTGTGCTCACAGCAAAAAGAACAGAACAATTTCTTCTTTATTTCTAGAGTACTAGTACAAAAGCATAAGCAAACATTTCAGAGGATGAATTTTATACTCTTAGATGTAGCCTATATATTTGTTCAAAGGGACCATATTTTACAAATATAGGCTTTTTCTGAAAAGTAAAGCCAACCCATGTATTAACAGTATTCTTCTCCAATCTGAAAGTGATTCAGGATTAATAACAATAACACCTGACATTTGTAGAGCACTTTGTAGTTTACAAAACTTTTCATGAATATTCGCAGATATGGTCACCATCTCAACTGTGTGACGTCAATTTTGTGATTCCAACCACACTAAGGAAAAATCTGACTGCAGGACCTGAAGCCACTTGGCTGAAGTTACTTGTCTACTGAGTGTGATGGTTGGGCAAGACCCAGTTCTTCAGACTCGAGGTTCTCAGTGCCCTTAGCTCTAGTACAGCTGCCTGCACGCGCGCGCGCGCGCGCACACACACACACAGACACACACACACACACACACACACACACACAGAGCTATTTTTCAGGTACATGGCACTGACAGTCTTGTCAATGCCTGCCACATATCTTAACATTTGTTTGATTGAAATGGTAACCAACCTAGGTACACAAAAACGTCAATTAGGACCAAGAGACTTCAACCAGGCAAAAAGATTTGGGCATTTTTGATTTCTTGAAACTAGAACTGCCATAAAACACAATTACTATTTCAAATATGATGGTTGACCACCCGTCATCTTGTCTTCAGTTCAATAGAAGGTCATTTCAGAAAGAACATTATCTTTTCTCTTTCTTGCAGCATTTACTGCTGCTGCTCATGGTGCAGTGAATGGGTTTGGCAGACCCAGGACTCGGGTCCAGCTTTACCTCAAGCTGCATCTTCTTAGCAGAGGAGCATAATATCCTTGAGGATCAGTTTCCTGATCTGTGAAGTGAAGGAAATAGTATCTATCCTGCATATTCCTAGGAGTATTGTGTAAGACAAATTAAATAAATTAGCCCATGTCAGACTGTTTTTCAATTGTAACATATTGTACAAATTTGAGGCACGAAATGCATTCTGGGTGGCCATATGTGACTCTTTGTGCTTCATTATGAATATTTTAATATAAGGATTTGTTTTAAAATCTAAAAAAAATTGATCATGAAAAGAACAATCTATCTTATAACACAAAATTCCCTTTCATAATTCAAATGAAAAAACTGGGTGGGTCTTGGTGAGTTTTAAAGAGACAGTATAAAACTGAGATCTGTAATAGGTGTACTAATTAATTTTGAATGCAAACAGAAAGCTAAATTTTTTATGAGTAGAATTAAGTAAGACCGCACTCATATAGATTAATTTCACTAAAACATACTGCTTTTAAGTGTCCACCAACTTTTTGGTACTGAATAATAAAATTCAGTAAAAACAATGATATAATTTTGTTTATTTTTCAAAAACAGAGAGTTTGGGTATTTTTTTTCAGTAGCAAAAACATAGAAGTTGCAGATGACACAGCTATAATGGCACAATCTCACTTCTGAGATGTGTGAAGTGCTAAGATCCTTGAGTGAATCACATAACAACTTACTTGCCTCACTGACAGATCTGTAAGAAAAAGAATAAAGAGACTGAATTAACTCTGCAGAGCATAGTATACCCAGTGGCCATAAAGTACTCAATGGAGACTTTTCTGAAAGAATAAAGGACTTATAGAGATTACAGAAATTTATTTGTAATATGAAAATAAAAAGAGTGTTCAATTTGATTTTGTTTTTTAACAGAGCCTTAGAACTAAAGGAACAACTCTATACTAAAAACAACCTATTAATTAGAAGTAAAGTCAGGTAAATTGATCTACAGATAAGAACAAAAGTGATAGGGCATGGATATACTATGTGTTGGTTTTTTATGACCTCAAACGATAGCACATGGTTCCTGCTTTTGACCACCACCTACGACGAGGCAAGGATATATACAGGTGTACCTGGCTTTACTAATGCTTCACTTTTTGGCATTTTGCAGATATTGCATTTCTTACTAACTGAAGGTTTGTGGCAACCCTGCATGAAGCAAATCCATCAGCACCATTTCTCCAACAGCATGTACTCACTTTGTGTCTCCATGTCACATTTTATTCATTCCTGCAATATTTCAAACTTTTAAATTATTATATCTGTTATGGTAGTCTGTGATGAGTGCTCTCTGATGTTACTATTGTAGTTGTTTTGGGGCACCATGAACTGTGCCCAAATAGATGGTGAACTTAACTAATAAATGTTGTGTGTGTTCTGACTGTTCCACCGACTGGCCGTTCTCTGTCTCCCTCTCCTCAAGCTTTCCTGTTCCCTGAGACACAACAATATTGAAATTAGACCGGTGAATAACCCTACAATGGTCTCTAAGTGTTCAAGTGAAAGGAAAGGTCGCAGTTCTCTCACTTTAAATTAAAAGCTGGAAATGATTAAGTTTTGTAAGGAGAGCATGCCAAAAGCTGAGATAGGCTGAAAGCTGGGACTCTTGCGCCAAATCGTTAGCCAAGTTGTGAATGCAAAGGTAACATTCTTGAATGAAATTAAAAGTGCTACTCCAGTGAACACATGAATGATAAAAAAAAAAAAAAAAAAAGAAAAAAGAAAGTGAAACAGCCCTATTGCCAAAATGGAGAAAGTTTGAGAGGTCTAGGTAGATCAAATGAGCTACAATGTTCCCTTAAGCCAAGGCCTAATCCAGAGCAAGGCCTTAACTCTCTTCAATTCCGTGCAGACTTAGAGAGGTGAGGAAGCTTCAGAAGAAAAGTTTGAAGCTAGCTGAGGTTGGTTCATGACACTTTGGTGAAGATAGAACTCCTTATCAAATTAATGGTTTAGAAGCTGGAAACAATAGTGAATAAATTAAATGGCAGATCAATATATAGAATAAAGTTGACAGTCTAGCGTTATGATCTGAATTAAACAATAAAATCTGACAGCATTAAAAATAAAGTCCACCGCTAAAGTTACATAAATTATTGGCATTAAATAGGATGGGAAAGCCTGGTTTAATTACAGTTTTAGAGGAGAAATGCCATTCTTTTGGCTCCATTTTTCCATAGAGAGAGACCTCTACCATGATGACATTCCTGGTATCATCTGATGATTTATTTGACTGGTGGGTAGCAATCACGAATTCATTAATTAGGTGGAGCTAATCTTCTATAAATGTGCAAGTACTAAAAAAAATCATTCTTCCTTCTCTATCCCAAGTCATTGCAAGATAGCAATTAAGGTAAGTGCATCTCTGCTACAAAGCCAAATTTTTCACGACAGCACTGTTGCGATGCCCAGGTTCATGAGAGCCAGGTATAAGTAGTAGCAAACCCGTTGTGCCCCACACTTAAGACATATACTTCAAAATAGCTTGTATCTTTAATAAATTTCCATTTATGTGACTATTGCGTGTCTCTCTCTCAATTTGTCCAAAGTCATGTGGGCAAAAAAAAGTATTATTTATTGTGTCCCCTCGAACTTAGATGTCTCTAACATTTCATGTGAAACAACTTAAAGGTACCAAGACTTAGCCAAGAACATAGAAGATTTGAGGATAGAGAATAATAGTGATTTTTTTAAAAAGTGAAGGACTCTCTTTTAGAACAGGGATTACTCTCTGGTGCCTCAGAGGTAAACAGATTTTATTAAATATAGAAAAAATGTCTAGCAATTAAAGCAGGAACAAAAGCATTCATTCATCCATTCATTCATCTATCCTGTGCCAAACACAGTACGAGGTCCTAAAGAGACAGCAGTGAAGGTGACCGGCACCATCCCTTCACTCATGGTGTTTGTTGTTTAGAGGGAATAACAAAGACGAAATTACAATACCGTGGGATGAGTACTGTTACAGGGAAAGTACAAGATATTATTAGAACATGCATAACAGGGTGCCTAACTCAGTCTAGAGTGTGTGAGAAGGACTCCCAAAGAAAGTAATAAGTTGACAACTAAATATACTAAGATAACTGATCTAAGAATAAAAAGGAGAAACAGAAGATGTTCAGCCAAATGAACTGTGTCTTCCTCCATCTAACTACCCAAACCTGTGGTGAATTTCTGATGCAGAGGTGGCAAGGACATAGTTAAGTGTGACAGGATGAATTTTTTTGACGTATCTGTTTTCAAAATGATAACATGACTTGGAAATTAGCATTCTTTAGACAACTTTCAGAGACAGGGTTGGTATAAGGGGCCACTGGAGATAAGTGGAAGCAATCTGCCTAAATTATGAGTGATAATTTTACTTATGTATCAAATTTTATTTTTATTGACATTTTATTTATTTATTTTTAATTTCAGAATATTACAGGGGTATAAATATTTTGGTTACATGAATCGCTTTTGTACAGTTTGAGTCAAAGTTATAAGTGTGCCCATCACCCATATAATTTGCATCGTACCCATTAGGTGTGAATTTACCCATCCCCTCCCCCACACCTGCTTGATTTCAGTTGAATTTTACTACAATATGTGCACATGAGAGTTGATCTATAAGTTTCAATTTAGTAGTAAGTACATGTGGTTTTTATTCTTCTGTTCTTGTGATACTTCACTTAAAAGGATAGTCTCCAGTTCCATCTAGGTTGTTATAAAAGGTATTAGTTCACCATTTTTTATGGCTGAGTAATACTCCATGGTGTACATATATCACATTTTACTAATCCACTCATGTACTGATGGGCACTTGGGTTGTTTCCACATCTTTGCAATTGTGAATTGTGCTGCTATAAACATTGGAGTGCAAGTGTCTTTTTTATAAAATGTCTTTTTTTCCTTTGGGTAAATACCCAGTAGTGGGATTGCTGGATCAAATGGTAGTTCTACTTTTAGTTCCTTGAAGTAGCTCCATACTGCTTTCCATAGAGATTGTACTAGTTTGCAGTCCCACCAGCAGTGGATAAGTGTTCCTTTCTCTCTGCATCCACAGTAACATCTATTGTTTTATAACTTTTTGATAAAAGCCATTCTCACTGGAATTAAGTAATATCTCATGTGGTTTTGATTTGCATTTCCTATTTTGTCCTTTGTATTTTTAACTAGTCAAAATGAAATATGGATATGGCTTAGCAAATCAGATTAAACCAAAATATTTACAATATTTTACAGTGAAAACCAGCAGTCTCCTGCCCATCCTCAAACCCTGTTCCCCAGAGCTGTGGTCCCCAAACCCCAGACCATGGACCAGTACTAGGCCATGGCCTATTAGGAACCAGGTCACACAGCACAACAGGAAGTGAGCAGTGGACAACTGCTAGTGAAACTTCCTATGTATTTACAGCCACTCCCCATTGCTCTCATCACCGCATGAGCTCCGCCTCCTGTCAGATCCGCAAAGGCATTCGATTCTTATAGGAACACGAACCCTACTGTAAACTGCGCATGCGAGGGATCTAGGTTGCACTCTCCTCATGAGAATCTAATGCCCAATGATCTGAGGTGGAGCTGAGGTGGTGATGCTAGTGCTGGGAAGCAGCTGCAAATACAGATTATCGTTAGCAGCGAGGTTTGGCTGCACAGTAAATGTAATGTGCTTGAATCATCCTGACACCATCCCCCTGACCCTGGTCCATGGAAAAATTGTCTTCCACGAAAGATGCCACTGCCCCAGAGGCCTTCACTTTCAGCTCTTTATTCTAGCATTTACCTCTGCTAATATCTCTTCCGCTATTTATCTATCTCTTTTAGAAATTATCTATTGGCCTCAGCTAGAACAGATCCAATTTTTAAATTTATTTTTCTCTTGCCAGCTTTAATTCCTTACTCTGTAGAATATAAGAAAACAGCAAGTGTTCAGCCACCAGATCACTGTGGGGCTCAAACGAGATCACCTCGGAGCCCTGTCACTGCTACGCTATCGAATCTTCTTTTCATCCACAGAAAAATTTCGCATTCCCCTTTTAGCCAAATAGGCTCACCGAATTTTAGCAGGACGCATGGCTGTCCTGGGGACGCATGTTTCCCAACTTCCACTACAGCGAGGAATGGCCACATGACTAACTTTTCACTAGCGGAATATGAATGGAAACAAGGCATGCCATCTCTTTAAAAGGAAATGTTATCGTTCCAAAGCTCCCCCTCTCTCCTTCCAAAACGCTGGAAAGCAGACATCCTGTTATGAGACAGCTTGGACCGAAACAAAGACAACACCTTGAAACACAGCAAGGCAACAGGATAGAAGGATCCTGAATGCCTGGGTGATCTCTTGAAGCCGTGTTGCTCTGGCCACCCCTACTACATCAGCATTTCACCACTGATTTGGGGAGCTAATAGAGAAAACACAAGTTTACCTTTCTATTGTGTACTCCTATAACCTCTAGATTATTATGTGAAAAAAAATTTCCATCAAGTTTATTTGAACCATTATATTTCAAAGTATCTCTGTTACACTTCCTCAGCCTGTACACCTAAACTATTGCAAACATTTGGTGAACTATCAAGTTCTAGCTAATGTCCATTATAATTATTTGGCTCATTCACATGTAGTCATTCACAGTAGCTCTGCTCATTCACTGTGCCCTACCAAGTTCCCATGCCATCGAAAAATTAGAGCAAGTCAGCCATGCAAAGTAGCACACAAGTAGCAATTTACTAAATAGATCCCTTGTGGTTTTAAAGAGTTAATATACCTTCTAAAAGTATCTAACCAAGCCTGTTCAAAGCTTAAGCCCTGGACGGGCCTGGCTCATTATAGAATAGTACTTTCAAGTTCTTAGATTTTGATAGTAGTTTTATAATATATAGTTAGTTGGGTGAGAACAACTAATGAAGTCAAAGTAATTGGCTGTTCAATTTAACAAACATTAATTGAATAACCAACATACATACAGCATCGACTTGGTAAATCCCTCCCACCTAAAGTGGGAGCAGTTCTCTCCTGGAGCTAGATTAGAGAACGGGGACTTTTTGGTGAAAGTTGCTGCCAACAGGCATCTAGGGGTGCACACTCTCCATCTCCATCCTTGGACCAAAGGGAAGACTTAGGGGAGAATCCAGAAAACCAGCCAGTAAGACTCACCTTTAGAGAAAAGCTTATTTTGTCTTGTACAGTGATGGTATTTCAATACTAGAGAAATAACAGCCTGGCATATGGAATTTCAATGCAATTATGGCACAGATCTTTAGTAGACTTGATTGAGCTTCTCAAAGAAACTTCTAAAACTGAAATACTTTCTTTGTGTTACTTTATTAATCTGCCTCAATTATTTTATAGCTAAGCTAGTGATAATTTGCATTTCTGAACTCCAGCTTCCACTTTCTCTATGCATAGAAACAGAGTGAAAAATTTGGACATGCTGCCTGATGGGTATGAATATATGGTAATTTGAAATGGAGACAGTCCAGAAAAATCTTCATATATAATTGTCATTACAATTTTCAACTTGTGCTGGTGTCAAGCTACTGTCTACATTAAACCTAGACAAGAATAAGATGAAGCTATGTGGAATCAGAATTAATATAAGTATTTCTTATCATCTTATTCTTAAAGCTGGAATTCAGCCTCAAGGATATTTTATAAAATCATATTTATAAAGATAAAGGTTTTATTAATTGCTTCAATACGATCTATGTTTTTCTGCCAAACAGCATACAAGAGAGGGAATATTCTTTTATTGTTTTAAATTAATGGACTGTACCTTATAAGTATATGCAATCATTCTTTTAAAATTTTTTTTATTTTTAATTTTTATGTGTACATGCATGTATTTATGGGGTACGTGTGATGTTTTGATACAAGTATACAATCTGCAATGATCAAATCTGTGTAATTGATACCCGTCACCTCAATTATATATCATTTTTTTATATGTGTTGGGAACACTCCAAATCTACTCTTCTAGTTACTTTGAAATGTACCATAAATTATTGTTAACTATAGTCATCCTATGTGCTGCTGGACATTAGATCTTATTCCTTCTGTCTAACTGTATCTTTGTACCCATCAACCAGCCCTCTTTCACTCCCACTCCTCTTCCCTGCACCCCCGTGTTCATAGCAGCACTATCCACAATAGCCAAACTATGGAAGCAACCTAAGTGTCCATGAACGGATGCATGGATAAGAAAATGCCGTACATATACACAATGGGATACTATTCAGCCATAAAAAAGGAAATCCTGCCATTTTCAACAACATAGGTGGAACTGGAGGACATTATGTTAAGTGAAATACACCAGGAACAAAAATACAAATGGTGCATATTCTCACTCATATGTGGGAGCTAAAAAACAAAAACCAAACTGATTCTCATGGAGGAAGTAAATAAATCGGTAGCTACAATTATTTCTCTTTTAAATATTAGCATAACCAATGCACTACCTGAGTGCTGGCTTCCTGGAGGGATATTTAATATAGCAGGGAGTGTCACGAAGAGCCTTGAAAGGCTGTGTGTGTACATCATGAACTTAACCTATGAGACTGGGCTGCAGAATCACCCAGGCATAGCCAGCATTTTGAAAACTGTGTCAGAAGAATGCTTAGCCTTCTGTGGAATTTGGTAGGACAATGGATGAGCTCTGACCAAGAGCATAAGCAAGTCTAAAGTTAAGTAATAAGTTTTATGAAGTGAAAAGACATTTTGTTACAGATCAAACTGGACAACAAGAACAATATGAGCTTCCCAGGAGAGCCCCCAGCCTGGGCAAGACCTGTTCCCTAAGCCCTGGCAGGTTAAAGCTAATCATTCCCACCAGGGCATGAGGCAGGAATAACAAGAGATTGAAATTAGAAGCCACTGTGAATCTGTTTCTATTATTGTAAATATGTATCATAGATTTCATTTTCGATGTGGGCCTCAATTTGGTAACAATTCTAACGTTGTGAGGTAACAAATACTTTAAGTGTTAACAAATAAAAATATCTTAACAGGGAATATGGTACCTGACCACCCAATACAGGATCCCAGTGCCCTGAGTGAATAAACACCACAGAAAATTCAGTTTTATGACACTTACGACCTACTTTTTTGCCTTCCAGGAAAATTTAAGGGGTTTAAAAGAAGAATGCAGTTTTTTTTAAATAACTGGATATTTTAAAATAACTGGATATTCTGATATTCTGGTTCATTTTTCAATGTTGATTATATTGGGAGTAAAAGTTTTTGTCTTTGTAAATCTCATCTTCACTGAGTCTGTGAACTATACTCTATCTATATTTCAAAATAGTGAATTCTGTATCACCACAAAGCATTTCCCTCTTTGCTCTCATGTGTCACAGTAATATGATTAGAGTATGACTCCTCTCCAGTGCCTGTTTGGTTTTGGATCCATATTAAAATCTACGTCAAACACAATCAGGGATTACAGCCAGTTAAATGAGCTAATGATGTACTTTCTTGAGTTTTCCCAAATAGTTCTTTTTCTTTAAAGCATTATTTAGAAATAATTCACATACCTATGCAAATCACCCATTTAGAGTATAAAATTCAGTGGTTTTTAGTATATTCACAGATATGTGTAATCATTACCACAATTTGAGACCATTTTCATCAGCTCCAAAAGTGACCTCCTACCTTTTAAATATCATTCACCTCCCCAGCCCTAAGCTACCGCTAATCTATGTTCTGTCTGTATAGATTTCACTATTCAGGACATTTCATCTGAATGGAGTTGTAATACAATCTATGGCCTTTAGCACTTGTTTTTTTTTTTTTTACTTAGCATAATGTTTTCAAGACACATCCATGTTGTAGCGTGTATCAGAGCTACATTCCTTTTAAAGCCAAATAATTTTCCATTGTATTGATATACCACATGTAGTTTATTCATTCAGATACTTGAGTTGTTCCTAATTTGTGGCCATCATGAATAAGGCTTCTATGAACATTCATCGTGTACAAGTTTCTGCATGAACATATCTTTTCACTGATCTTGGGTAAATGCATAGAGGAAACTAAGATAACTTTATCTTTCATCTTTTGAGGAACTGGCAGAGACTGTTTTCCAAAACAGCTGTACCATTCTACATTCTCGCCAGCAGTATATGAGGGTTCTAATTTCTCCACTTCTTGATCAACACGTGTTTTTATCTGACGTTTTGATATTAGCCATCTAGTAAGGTCTGAGTAGTATTTCACATAGTTTTGAATTGCATTCCCCTGATGATTAATGATGTCAAGCATCTTTTTATGTGTTCGTTGAGCTATTTGTATATGTTCCTTAGAGATATATCTATTCATATCCTTTTGCTCATTTTTAAATTGGGTTATTTATTTTTTATCCCCCCAAAGTATTTTAATTCCACCCAATATCCCACATGCTTCTTTTTCTTTTCACTAAAAAGTGGTTGAACTGTTTTCACTAAAAAGTAGTTGAACTGTTTTTCTTCAAAGGCTAAAGCTTTTTTAGAACATTTGTTTCCATGTGGCAAGCTTCTGCTTTTCAGGAGAGCATCAGAGATTTTCATTGCCTTCCTTAAGGCTCCATGACATGACTAAATAAACCCAACACAATTCTCTTCTGCACTAGTAGTTAGGGTTTTCCAACCAGAATAGTTTTTATTGATCCCTAGGGGACCTGCTAACAGAGAATGACAATGAGTTGGAGCACTAGGTAAGCTGCTAAAGTGATTAGAAAATTTTACTATTTCTTTTACGTTTTCCAATTCTATTTTTCACAGTGATTTTCAGATTGTACTTTGTATATTCTAGATTCATACAAAAAGAAATCTCATTTACAAACCTTACAAAGTTAACTTAATTGTAAATGAACATTCATTTTTCTGTGACTTGTGTGTATTTGGCATTTTTATAAGGATTATCCTTGATAATAAAGATACACTTTGTGTGAACTTTTATGTGACAAAGAAATCACATCGATATATATCAATCAAAACTATAACGAATGAACGAACACAACAGTGATGATAGACTCTAACATATTATTCCAAGTCTTTGATTAGTAAGCAAAGTAAAATAAGCAAAAAAAAAAAAAATGACAAGAGGATCTGAATAAAATATTCATAGGCATATAATAGAATTGATAATTAAAAGCTAGCTGTGAAACAACCAAGAAAAAGTGAAAAGTAGTTCTTTTCATCAAGAATTTGTTTAAAAAGTTAATCTAATTATTTTGTTCTCTGTTTACAACCCTCAGAAGCCTTCCCATTGCTCTTAGGGTAGAATCACAAATATTTCACGGGGTATAAGAGAGAAACCCTGCACAGTCTGGGCCCACATGACCTCTTAAGCCTCATTTTTACCACTTTTTCCTCTAAGTCTCTCAATTCCATCCATATTAGCCTTCATCCAAGTTTTACTTAAATGCATGAAGCTGTTTCACACAAAAAGATCTTACACATAGGGTGTATGGGACTGTATTGCCTATAGTTCCAGCTACTGGGGAGGCTGAGGCAGGAGGATCACTTGAGCCCAGGAGTCTGAGTCTGAGGGTGCAGTGAGCTATGATGATGCCACTGCACTCTACCAGGGTGACAGAGAGAGACCTTGTCTCAAAAAAAAAAAAAAAAAAAAAAAAAGAAAAGAAAAGAATGCAGGGCAATGACAGGAGCCATGGTGCTGGTGGGCAGGGTCTCATGGCTTTATGTTTTTAGCACTTTTTTGTGACAGATTCTCTTCTTTCTCTACTACCCATTTGTGGAGCAGGCCAACTTGCTCTTGCTTTTTGCTTTCACTCTTCCATACCCCTGGCCAGTGTGGAAGTAATCAAACACTTGGATTTTGCCTTAAGAAATAAGGAGTCCAATCCGTCCATTGGCCCAGTCCACATATTCTAGCTTAGTTACCTAAAGTTCGGATTAGACTGGGTTCAAAACCTGCGTAGCAATGCTGTGATTCTTTTCTGTTCTTGTGCTATTATTTATTATTCTCTGTTATATATCTCCCTCGGAAACTTCTTGGAAAAGAATCTCTGTAGGGTTTTCTTGTTTCTAGGTTCCTTGGCCCTAATACCATTTAATATAAATACAAATTCACTCTGAGTTCTGATAAGCTATGCTGCCCAGGCTGGTCTTGGACTCCTGGCCTCAGTCCATCCTCTCGCCTTGGCCTCCCAAAGTGCTAGGATTACAGGTATGAGCCATTGCATCTGCCCACCCTTCCTTCCTTCTGTGTGACTACAGCATATCTTTATAAAGATGGTCATTCTGTTTCTAATAGGTTATGTGCCCACCATGCAAGGCTGTGACTGACACTATGCCAAGAACAATATAGTAGTCAAAAGCACTCAGTGTCTGCAACCAAGAGAAGATAGAAAATAAATTCTTTAGTGTTTCCTATAAGTTTTCAATAATACTTTAGAAAATTCTCTTTTCCCATCATCCTTTCTTTCGTATGCACAGCTGCTTCCGAATCTGTCTCCTCCGCGAACAGCAGAGAAACAACCCGATCCCTCCCCGGGCACGTTCTCCTTTACCCATTTCTATCTCCATTTCCCATCACATCCCTGAGAGGACCTGAGAGGACAGGAGGAGAGAAGGAAACCTCTGAATTTGTTTTAGAGGACAGATAAGAAAAATGTCCCCAAAAATCTGAATTATTAATTATTTTCAATATACTATTTTCTCATGCACATTTTCCTATGTATTTATGAAACATTTGTGCCTTATTTCTACAATAGCCTTATCTGTTTGTCAATTTGAGTATTTACTCCTTCCCTTATTGGGTTTTATAAATATGCTAATTTTAATCAGTTACAAGCATTATAAAAAGTAATTTTTCCCAAATTTATAATTCACATTTGTGAATTGCCTCTACATTTCCTTCACCTATTCATTTATTTAGATCTTAGTGATTTATCTATTTATTTTGATTCTTTGTTAGTTATGTAATTGTAAATAGTTTGCCAGGTTTCTATTTTTTAGGACATTTATGATGATTTGTCCATAGCGAAGTATAAACTTTCAGGTATTCAGTTCTAATACCTTTTTCTTTCTTAATAGTTGTCTCAGAGCATAGGTTTACATCATAAATTTATAATAAAGTTCAACTATGTTTCTTCTGGCACTTTTAAGGTACTTAAAAAAATTTGAAACTCCTTGTTTCCTTAGGGTTTATCTTGGTGTGTAGAGCATAAACTAAAGGATCTAACTTGAATTTCTCTCTTTGGTTTACTTTTACTATTAATAAATATGGTAAATTAAGAAGCTATACTTTGGTTGCTAGGCACTTTAAAAATCCTAAACAACCTAAGTATCTTTTTTAAAGTATTTGAGAATTTACATATAAACTTATATGTAAATTAGTCTGGGCCCTTCTAGATGTCATTTAGGGAAAATAACTTATGTCTTCTCCTCCATTACCTATCTGTTTTGGCATCCTGCTTTTTAAAAAGCCTAGTCTTATAATTTATTTAAAAATGGAAATGGAAACAGTCTTAGAAAAGAGAGTAATGCTGATGTTAGAGACAGATTGTCAAGAATTTTCTCCAACACTAACAACATCTTGGTCTCACCCCTCCTAGGGATCCATCAGAATCCAGGGCAAGGAGTTCGAGACCTGAGCAAGAGTGAGACCCCATCTTTACTAAAAAAAAAAAAATTAGCCAGACATGGTAGCACACGCCTGTAGTCCCAGCTACTTGGGAGGATCACGTGAGCCCAGGAGTTAGAGGCTACAGTGAACTATGATTGCACCACTGCACTCCAGCCTGGGCTACCTTGTATCA
>RJWJ010000619.1:0-199134 GCA_004363605.1 Indri indri | reverse complement strand
AAAAAAAAAAAAAAAAAAAAAAAAAAAGAAAGATTAATAGGAGAGAGAATTAAAACTTATACATGGATGCCTTCAGTCAGAATGAACACTCAAAGATGCAGGGGAAATTGTCCATTTTTTACGTTTAAAGTATGGACAGCCATGTAGAAATACGATTGGACAAAAAGGGTGTGAGCTAATTCTAACAGGCTGAGTTGGCAGAATCAGCAAGGCTTTTAATTTAGATTCTGCTTGGCCTCTCTGAGTGTGTATTCCTCCCTTCTGGGTGCAGGCCAAGGCCCTTTCTGGTATGGGGTTTTACAGTAAAAGAAAGTAAAAACAAAGTAGGTCAGATAATTACTTTACGGCCATTTTACATAGAATAATTTTAGGTTTTATGGCTAGCTTTCAGAAAAAGGGGTACTGGCCTTTATGACCTGCCTTGGTAGAGGGATTATGGTTTTTATGGCTAGCTTCAGGGAAGAATTGGTGCAGAGGCAGGCAGACAAGGCAAGGTCAGAAAATTTTTGCTTCTGAAGCCTTCATTTTAAGTTAGTTTTCTGAATCCCATCAATATAAGATCACCTGACTGCAGACTGAGGGGGGAAAAAAAAAACTTCAGTGCCAATCTTTAGCACCTCAAACAATGGTACAAAGTGGTAACATGCTTTTTACATGAGGATCAAGATTAAGTTGTTTTAACAACACTCTAAATAGTCTCAAAACAATTTTTTCTTTGAATGTAAACTTGAGTACATGCAATATTTATAAAGAGTAAGACTGTTTTGGCCAGGCATGGTGGCTCACACCTGTAATCCTAGCACTCTGGGAGGCTTAGGTGGGAGGATTGCTCAAGGTCAGGAGTTCAAGACCAGCCTGCGCAACAGTAAGACCTTGTCTCTACTATAAATAGAAAGAAATTATTAGCCAAACAACTAAAAATAGAAAAAAAAAATCAACTGGGCACGGTGGCACATGCCTGTAGTCCCAGCTACCTGTGAGGCTGAGGCAGGAGGATCGCTTGAGCCCAGGAGCTTGAGCTCGCTGTGAGCTAGCCTGATGCCACAGCACTCTAGCCCAGGCAAGAGAGTGAGACTCTGTCTCAAAAAAAAAAAAAAAAAAGACTGTTTTGAGATTCTCTTTGGATTTTAACCATCATTCCCCTTTTTATCTTAAAATAAATTATCACACAAAAATTAATAATTTAAAAATTTTTTCCCTAGGCAAAAACTTTGTTACAGCAACATAATGTACACATAACTGGCTAGCTTATAAGGAGTAGGACAAAAATGGACAAGACCAAGGGAAAACTGAAGCTTCCAATTTAAGCTCTTCTAACTACAACTTCTAGGACAACTTTGAATCCCTAACCCAGCTTATTTTCCAAAGATTACCAAATTCACATGAAACATTTGGGTTTAATTTATGAGCACTCCCTTATTTTTAAGCCAGTCCGGAACCATGTAAGCACAAACATGTAATACATGGATATACACAAAACGTAACTAAACATATACACTTTCACGTACACAAAGTTCTAATAGATTTTACCCTTGAACTCTACCCATGAGATGGTAACACAAAGTCACCAGTCTGTAAAAGACAGCTGGATTCAAGTTTCTTTCGACAAAAATGGAACTTGTTCACAAGGCAAACATTAGTTGCCCTGATAGGTAACCTATTAGGCCTGTGGATCAAAGTTTTGGGTAAAGCTTCTATGGCAATTTGATTTTTTTTTTTTTAAAAACCCTTTACCCCCTCTTTTTTTGTTTTTCAGTTCAAAATGAGTTTTCTATGTTTGCATTTTAGCTAGAATTGGCTGCAGGATCTCCAGGTAGCCTTTAAATTGTAAATACCATAAACAATGAATTGTCTTAACATCAATAGAAAATGTTAGCTGGCTTTAGAGTAGCCAGAAAAGAGAGAGAAATAGCTTGAGACATTTTAACTCTACAGTGATAGGTCGACCTTTTGAGCTCTGAATTTTCCTTGATGTAATTTTCCCTTTCATAAAAACTGGTGCACAAGGATTAGCTATAACCAGCTGGAGCCCTAGAAAAACTTGGCATGTCCTTGAATCTTTCATTTACATAAATACTTGCAAGTAGAGGTGCCACAAACCAACTGGGGTGCCCAACGGGGTCATTCTCCTTGTCTTTCCTCCTTTTTAAAGGATTTCCCATTTTTCTTTAAAAGAAGCAACTGAACTTCTTGGTGTTGTGTTGTGGATTAGAGTGTGCTGATTGTGGGTGGGGCTCCCCAGTGTTTCACCATTGAGTCATTCCCACCCTCTTACATGTTCAGTTTCCCTCTTGGGGGTCTAGTACCTCCGAGAGGGTGCAAAACGCCAAGTGATCAGCTCTTATATGTGTTTCCTGGAGGAAACACATTAAACGCATTAAATTAATTTGTTGGGGGGTTTCCTATAGGGCCATTAGTGCCTCGGGGAATCACCCCAGGGAACTCCCACTCAAGACCCCAGTCACCCAGGGCTGCCAAGGCTGGGAGTAGATCAAAATGCTCCTTCTCTTCAGAGCTTAGGAACTCAGTCTCTCATTTATCTACAAACAAGACAGTTCAGTTTCCTCTTTCAAAAATGCACAAAAAAGCCAATTGAGATTAATTTTAGGATAAAAAGACAATGGAGAAGACGCTTTAGAATGCACCTCCAAATCTAAGTTAGGGTCCTAAACAATTCCTAGGAAAAGAACCAGCTCAGAGTAAACCAAGACCATTGACCAAAAAACAGGAGGTCCAGAGCTCAGGAGGACTTACCAGTTCCACCAAAGGAGAATCTTGGAGTCAGAGGGCCCAAAAGGGCCATGCCGGTACATGGTGCTGAGTTCGGGCTGCTCCTTTGGCAGTCCTGAGTCTTCTCTGAGCCCCACGTTGGGCACCAATCTTGTCAACGGAAAAAAAAAAGACCAAACTCTGTAAAATAATTTTAAAGAGATTTACTCTGAGCCAAATTTGAGGACCATGACCTAGAGCCACACCCAAGAAGCCTTCAGCAAGTGGACTCAGTGTGGCTGGGTTATAGTTTGGTTTTATATATTTCAGGGAGACAGGGGTTACAGGTACAGTCATAAATCAATATGTGGGAGGGACACATTGGTTTGGCCTGAAAAGGTGGGCCATCTTGAAGTGGGGGCTTACAGGCTATAGGTGGGTTTAAAGATTCTTTGACTTGTAATTGGTTAAAGACATGAAGCTTTGTCTAAAGGCTCGTAACATTTTAACATAGGAGCTGTTTATCAGAGATAAGTCACCAGACATAGATTTGTTGTGTAAATCGAGGACCTGCAGGTTTGTCTTACATACCCTTAGGCCTGTTAATGGGTTACGAAGAATGTCTCCAAGAAGAGTAGGGGCATGATGAGGCCCCTCCTGGCAGGCAATTTAGTTTTGGGACATACCTTTGGCCATGAGGGGGTCCATTCAGTCAGCTGGTCAGGGGGTCAACCTTAAAATTTTATTTTAGTTCACAAAATTCTCCTGAAAAAAAGGCACAGATCTGCAGGCAACAGGTGAAGCACCTCAGTTTCCAAATCACTCAGGGGCGCCGGACACTGGGACATGAGCATAAGCACACCATCTGTACAATTCCCAGGCCTACCAGTCGGAGGTAACTCAGGTCAAAAACACAAAGGCTCAGCTTATTAAGATAGCCTCAGGAACACAGTCAACTTATAAGAGGCCAGATCTGACTGGCATACAAAAGATCACTGAACCCCTGGAAACCTCTCCCCTAATAACCCGGTTCCTCAATATGACCCTCCAGGCCCTACCCAACCATACTTCATGTTGGGTCTGTTTACCCCTCCAGAAACAAGTCTCTATTGGGGTCCCTGTGCCTCTGGGCTGGAACTCCAGCATCTTGATCCCAGGCCCAAACGAGACATCCTTGGTAGGCCCAGTAGCATGCAATGTCCGCTTAGCCATAACTTCCCACCTGAATGCATTACTAATGCAGGAAAAAATAAAATATTGGGATTCATACCGGTGAACTCTGCACAAATAACCAAACCTTACCCAGCAATGCCACTGCCACTTGCTCCCGGGATGGCATATTCTTTCTTTGTGGAGACATTGCCTACTTCTGCCTCCCAGGAAACTGGACTGGGACCTGTACCCAGGTCTTCCTCACCCCAGATGTTTCTATCTTTGAGACCCAGTAACTGGAAGCTGCACTAAGCCCCCACCCAAACACCTGGAAAAGACGGGCCTTACTAGCATGAGTAAGGGAGGAATTGCTGCTGGGATAGGAGCAGGAGTAGGTGGCCTAGGAACATCCCTGAACATCTACTACGAGTTATCCCAAGAACTAAATGAAGACACGGAACAAGTAGCAGATTCCCTACTGTCCCTCCAGAGTCAACTGAACTCACTAGCAGCAGTAACCTTACAGAATAGATGGGCCTTAGACCTACTCACTGCTGAAAAGGGGAGGACCTGTATACTTCTAGGGGAAGAGTGCTGCTACTATACAAACCAGACCAAAAAAATAACCACAAAATCAGGGAGCTAAAAAAAAGAAATAAAAAAAAAAAATCCCAAAATTAAAACAAACCTGGGGTTTCAATTTAGGACAATGGACTTCATGGCTACTACCTTTGGCTGGGCCACTAATAACTATTCTCCTCCTTGTCACTGTAGGCCCCTACATACTGAGCACGATTATAAAATTCATAAAAACAACTGTAACCTGAAGAGCGACAGCTCACATAATGGCCTTACGAGTCTATCACCCACTGGGAAATGATGCCCTATGATAGACATACAAGGGCATCAAAGGGGGAATGATAAGGAAAACCCCCATCTATTACCAGGCACATCAGCCACCTGAGATCCCCACCCCTCAGGTAAAGGGGGCTCAAAATTTAAAGGCAGAAACCCCTCTAAGCCCGCTGGCAAATAAACCTTGATTCTTTGACTCTCCATGTTCTGCTGGGTTTGTCCTCGGAACCACCCACTACAACACTTACTATGACGGCCTAAAATGTCAAAATGCCCAGGTTAAGAAACCCTGACCTACACCTACTGAGGTCAGTCTGAACCCCTTTCTTCTATTTCCTGCTGCTGAGTCTGCTCATTTCCAATGGGTACCCTCATCTCGGAGTCCTGGCTCAGCCTGGTCTGGTTCATCCTACTGCCAACCAACTGTGCTTTATAAAGGTTGAAAACTGTTGATCTGTAGGTTTAAATTGGCTGAAAAAGTGTTCCGAAATGTTTCATGTAGATGCTAATGTTTAAACATTGAAAGATTTCACAAAAAGATTCCAATGTTTAGCTTATCTTGACAATTTATATTATCTGTTATTAATGGGCCTGCATTTCCTACAGCAGCATTTAAATATCTCTTTATTGATTTTATTTTTATTTTTTTGGAGACAGGGTCTGGCTCTGTTGCCCTGGCTAGAGTGCAGTGGTGTCATCATAGCTCACCACAACTAAAACTCCTGGGCTCAAGTGATCCTCTTGCCTTAGCCTTCCAAGTAGCCGAGACTACAGGTGCGTGCCACCACACTTGGCTGATTTTTCTATTTTTTGTAGAGAAGAGGTCTCACTATGTTGCCCAGGCTGGTTTCTAACTGCTGGGCTCAATCAACCCATCCGTGGCCTCCCAAAGTGCTAGGATTACTGGTGTGAGCCATGGCATCCAGCCTGAATTCCTCTTTAAACAAGGTATGTACTTTTTTGTTTGCCATGGTCACCACCAGCTCCAAATCACCTATTTATGATATTTTCCAGAATTCTGTCAGCAGTTAAATTTGCAATCTTTACTAACACTATGCCTTTGTATATGTTAAGAAGCAAAATTTTTGAAAAAATTAAAAATGCACGTATGAGAGAATGCAAATGAAGTATGTGATAATGCAATCTCAAAGTGATATCTGTAATCTCAAAGTAAAAATGTGATTTACAAAGAAAGTTTACTTCCTATGCAACCTAAATTTAAGGGCCTATAGAGATGTCTCTTTACATTATTAACAATTAGTATTATACTGTATAATCAATCATGTTGTGTTATACCAATCCTCTTACTTTTGGTAGGATAAGAGATAAAGGACAAAAAGAGATACAGAAAGAAAATAGGTGGAAATTTTTCCTCAATTTAACCGTGTGTGTGTGTGTGTGTGCGTGTTTGTGTGTGTGTGTATGGAGAGAGAGAGATGGATATATATATATATGGAGATATATATGTTTATATATATATACACACATACACACATATGCATATATACATACACATATATTTTTTGAGAGGTGATGGGAAGATGCGAAAGAAGGCTTAGCAGTGAACTGGAGAGATGTCTCCTGGGCAATAGAAAGGAGCTGTGTTGGGCAGTAACCAGAAGTGAAGATGAATAGTAGGCAGACATTAGGTTTTTAAACCCAGGTTTAATAGAAACAAGAAACATCATTTATTAGGTAGGCAGGGTCAAGTGGTCTTGGCTGGCAGTGACTTTCCATTGAGATGCCCACATAGTTTTCTCGGTTTGGAAGAGCACAATAACAATGCCAGGATGAGGCTTTTAGACTTGAATGAAAAGAGGAAATCGCTACTGTATTTGTCTTAAACCATATGTGCTGCTGAAAGGCAAATAAATAATTGGCTGAAATAAAGGCTAATAAAGATCTCCATGATCATAAAATCTATGAGTAGCTACTTAACTGCCGAGCTGCACTGTGGACAGGGATATAGGTGGGTCACCCAACTCTGTTAGAAATGCGTGAAAATGCTTGGTGCGGAGCAAAGCTCAGAGAACCTCTCTGAAGTCTCCGGTGCGCTTTCCAAAGAATACGAAAGGGCATATTTACCACAGGGATTCAGCTGCTGTGAAAACCCAAGTTATTACATTCCTGGGTTACTTTCACCCAGATACTCAAATAGCAAATTGTCTAGTTCTGGAGCACTGAGGTGTTTATTGAATTAAACAAATTGGTTTCTGATTCATTCTGATTTAATAGATAGTGAAGCTGAAACTCTTTTCTAAATAAATAAATTTCACTGCAAGAGTTCTGGCAGAAAGTGTGGTGATAAATCATCTATAAAATCCAGATGATTTTGAGGAAGGACATCTGGTAGAAATGTGTATCATTAAACTTTTAAATGTGGCTTTAGAGGGGGCTTGGCTATGGAAGGAAACATTTTATTCATCTACCTTAACCAAACACAAAGATCCCTTCTGGCAGAACATTTGGTGAATGCAGAGAGGTTTAATTTTGTCCCATATTGTTGAGTTAGATGGGTTTTCATGGACCATTGCAAAAAATGTATACCAAATAGGAATCTTAAGGAAGTTTAGGCTCTAACCTACTTTGGGTTTTTTTGTTTTGTTTTGGGGGTTTTTTTCCTTTGTTTTTTTCCCTTTTGTGTGGGAGGATCTAACCTGCATTGAAAACAGAGAAGGATTTAATGTTGCTGACCTTTGTCTATGTAGATTGCCTGTGTAGAGTTCCCCATACCCCCTGGTAAAAAGAATTTAGGAGTTGAATATGTCTCCTGTTAAAACCATGGGGGCCCTTGGGGGAACATCTATTTTGCCTCTGATTAGATAACAGGAATGAATAGAAAGAATCAATGGACTTGAAAGAGAAATTCTCTGATGAAAACCACAGATCCTTGACCCACCAAACATGTTTGGTCAGCAACCTGTTTTTCAAGAGCTGTCTTCTTAGGGAAGAAAGATTTTTTTGAAATATATGTGGGGAGGGGGAGGGTATTTGGGACATTGCTCAGTATTTTCTACTAACTAACATAAACTATGTACCACACTCCAGAATGTATTTAAGATGTTTGGCACCAGTAAAGAATTTTGCTGCCCTTTGAATGAACAATCTCTGCTTAGAAGGTGTCGAAGCACAGCAATGTTTTTCGGTTTTGTTTTTTTAGAAACAGGGGGTCTCAGGTTAGCCTTGAACTCCTGACCTCAAGTGATACCCCTGCCTCAGCCTCCTGAGCAGCTGGGATTAACATCAACGTTTTATAAAGATACCCTGTTTATTCACCCAAGGTGAGCAAAGGGAATTTAAATTGAAACTGAAGGTTGGGCATGGTATTGAGGGCTCCTGCTGAGTGGCAGGTGGTGAAACAATGATTGTTAGATTGTATCCTTGCCACCTCAAGCCCTGGCATGCCTATCCTTTAATAGAGACACATCTTGCCTATCTGTAGCTCCCATGTCATTTATTGCTTAATGCCAGGCATTAAGACAAGTGACAATATTCTTTGGTATATTAGGAAGAATAAAAATATTTTGATTTGGCTGCAGAAGAAACAACATAAAAGGGAGTGTTCTGATGATGAAGGCCTTTGGATGTCATGCTTAAGGATTGGTATTTTATTCTATTGCCAGTTGGGAGCAAGTAAAAATGTTTGCAGCAGGCAGTGACATGGCAGAATCTCTGTTTTTGTAAAGATCATCTGGTAGCAGTTTGGGAGATGGATTGGAAAAGGATTTGAGTGGAAGTAAGGCAATCATTTAGGAGATTAAAGTCAAAGATGGAAGGGCCTTAGACAGTGAGAGAATGGGGATGAGGGAGACATAAATGAGAGACATTGGAGAAATTAATAGAATCTTTCAGGAAGCTTAGCTGAATTGAGTATAACCTTCACAGTAGCATTTTTATTGAGTTGGCATTGAAAATCTATCTTGCATAGAAAAGCTAGCTAATTTTCGGCATACAGATGTTTTATTCAGTTTTAAAGGCAGTGAGGTTGGGAGAGAGAAAGAGAAAGTCTTTTCCTTTAAAAAAATATAATTGAATCAAGTGGAAATGAAATGATACCTATTTTCACTATGGTGGGATCAAGTTCTCTTCATAAAAGGCATTTGCAGGCTGATCTGCATGTCTAATCCCAATGCTTCATTTGGACAGTTTGAGAGCAGAACAAAGCACACATTTGGAAATATGTACCAGTTGTTTCAATGCTCCACCCAGATATTAATGTCCCAACTTGTACAATCTGTACAGCTCTCTTGATTGCTGGGAGTGAAGAATTATCCTTGGGTCAAGGAGAAACTTTTAGGCCTAATTCCTTTGCAAGACTTTAAGATAATTAACACGCAAGTATAACTTAAATATCAGGCAATACAGTGGTTTGTGGGTTATGGAATCAGACTGCCTGCTTTCATATGCCAGTTCTACCTCTTCCAGGCTGTGGGATCTTGGACAAATCACCTGCCACCTCAAAAACCTCAGTTTCCTCACTTGTAATATGGGAACAGCGATAGTACTTAACTCATAGAGTTGCTGTGATCACATGAGGAAATCTTCAAAAAGTGGTTAGCTCAGTGCCTGGCACATAAAGCAGACTTGATAATTGTAGGTATTGTTTGGGTTGTGAATATTTCCAAAAAGAAAAAAAAAATGTAGGTATTGATTATTATTAGGTTAGGACTAAAAGCAGTAGAAAATAGAAGAGAAAGCAGAACGAGTGGGATTTCTTTGTTACTGCAAGAGAAAAAAGCACAAAGATTTTCAGTAGAGATTTAAAAACATGTTTTGTCTTGTGGGTTTCATATCTTAAAAAATATTGAATCTGTGAGGAATTCACACATTATTATATGCCTGCCTTCTGCAGGCATCAGAGTGATGAGAAAATAGAATACTGTGTTACAGCAGTCCCCAACTTTTTTGGCACCAGGAACCAGTTGTAAATACAGATGAAGCTTGCTCTCTCACCTGCTAGCCTGCCGCTTGCCTCCTGCTGTGCAGCCGGCTTCCTAAGTTTCCTGGAAGACAATTTTTCTACAGTGTGTATGTCTCTGTGTGTGTGTGTGAGAGAGAGAGAAAGAGAGAGCTCTGCGCCTAACAGGCCACAGAGGGGGGGTTGGGGACTGCAGCTGTATAGCATTATATTTCTCTTACTTCTCTCTCTCTCTCTTTTTTTTTTTTTTTTTACAAAAAGCTATTTCTTCACCTTTGATTAAAGATATAGTATAGGTCTTTTTTTTTTTTTAAACAGATTCTCACTCTGTCACCCCGGCTAGAATGCAGTGGCATCATTATAGCTCACTGCAACCTCAAACTCCTGGGCTCAAGTGATCCTCCTGCCTCAGCCTCCCGAGTAGCTGGGACTACAGGCTAGTGCCACGAAGCCCACTAAGTTTTCTATTTTTAGTAGAGATGGCGTCTCACTGTTGCTCAGGCTGGTCTCCAACTCCTGAATTCAAGCGATCCCCACCCCTCTCTGCCTCTCCCACCTCGGCCTCCCAGAGTACTAAGATTACAGGCTTGAGCCACCACACCTGGCCTAGTCTAGGTCTTTATTTCACTTCTCCCCAAATTTTAAATCTCAACTCTAAGAAAGAATTTCCACCATCAACAATGTAATGTCTCAAAATCTTTATCATAGTAGAGAGAAATCACCAAGTCAGTACAGTTGTCTCTCAGTACCCGCAGGAGATTGGTTCCAGGACCTCCTTCGGATGTCAAAATCCAAGGATGCCCAAGTCCCTGATATAAAATTCCATGGTATTTGCATATAACCTATGCTCATCATCTCCAGATTACTTTTAATTCCCAACACAATGTAAATGCCATGTAAATAGTTGGTTTATTATTTAGGGAATAATGACAAGAAAAAAAGTTTGCACAGGTTCAGTACAGATGTAATCATCTATTTTTTTTTTTTTATTTCTGAGTATTTTTGATATATGTTTGGTTGAATCCATGGATGTAGAACCCAGAGATACAGAGGGCCAACTGTATTTTCTTAAAAAGGGATGTTTACGAGGCCGGGCGCGGTGGCTCATGCCTGTAATCCTAGCACTCTGGGAGGCCGAGGCGGGTGGATCACTCAAGGTCAGGAGTTCGAGACCAGCCTGAGCAAGAGCGAGACCCTGTCTCTACCAAAAAATAGAAAGAAATGATCTGGACAACTAAAAATATACATATATAGAAAAAATTAGCCGGCATGGTGGCACATGCCTGTAGTCCCAGCTACTGGGGAGGCTGAGGCAGAAGGATTGCTTGAGCCCAGGAGTTTGAGGTTGCTGTGAGCTAGGCTGACGCCACGGCACTCACTCTAGCCAGGGCAACAAAGTGAGACTCTGTCTCAAAAAAAAAAAAAAAAAAAAAAAGGGAGGTTTATGTATACAAGTAACTTTTTTTTTTTTCTCGAGTAACTGATAACAACTTTAATAATATTCCTAACCAGACATTCATTAAACTTTTTTTTCTGCATATTATGGGGGTACAAATGTTTAGCTTACACTGCCCTTGCCCCCGCCCCCTACAAGTAACTTTTTATCAGGAAGAATATGGGCACTGAATTTGGAAACCTTGATTGCATAGGACTTCTGTAACTTTATTTTTGCAGGGCCTGTGACTAGATAACTACTAGAGATCTGAATCGTCTATATTACAGATATGTTCATCCATGTAAACAGTGAAAACTAAAGCTTTAATCCTTTTTAGTGTCTTCTGGGTAATGTTATGTCTAATAACATAACAAAGAACTGATTTTGGAAGCACGAATCACAGCAGGGTACCCAACAGATTATAAAACTTTTCATAAATAGATACTACCCATGGTTTAAAAAAATACGAAAAGCCTAAATATGACTGTTCATCTGAGTCTAGAGTCTTTAATCATGACCTGAAATATCTGCAGACCAAGACATGCTTCAGAAAAGCCAGGAGCATACAGTGGAAGTCTGTACTGCTATATCTCTGCTTTCTATTTCATCACTACTTGGCATTGAAGATGTTTTGATGCTCAATCACACATTGTCAATGACATTTACAGAAGTCCAGGGGAAATACTCAATTTAGGGTGGAAACTGAATTGGTAGCCAACATATTCTTAATTTACATCAAGGTATTTCCTTTCTTAAAGAACAAGACTATTCTCCTAAAGGGGAAGGAACAGTAATCAGGGAACTTGCAGAATATAAGTTGCAGCTACTTCACAAAACAATACGGTTCATCACCCAGAGAGATAACAAGTGAACTTGGAGAAAGGGGTAGAAGGGAAACTTATTTTGGTAGCAACAGTGATGCTGTTTCAACACAGCACCAAAAAAAGTAGGGTGGGAGAAGGACACCAATTCTAAAACTCCTCTCATTCATACAAGATATGCTTGAAAATATTTTTGCCTTTTCTTCCTCTGAGGAGGAGACAGGAAGGAGTACGGGATAAAATGTAGAAGTGAAAGATAAAGTAAAGGACAAGTTTAAAGACTTGCCCATTGATCACAACCAGTTTGGGTGCCAGATTCGCTGTTGTGATAGTTTAAGGACATTCGTCATAGACACCTTTAATTATTTTATGGTAATTGAAACAAGGCTATCAAATGCAGCACTCTGTTTTGTCATGGTCAACCTCTATCAGGCGTAGTGTGTGCAGTTCTGGAAAACAGACTTTGAGAAGACCATTAGAACACTGAAGCAGTGCAAAAAGAGGGACTCAGGAGAGAGAGGGAAGGGACTTGAAATTATGTCTTTGTTGGAATATTGAAGGCACTACTGAGAAAGGACGCTTTTAGGAGTCTGACAGCTGTCTTCAGATACTTGAAGATGTGGAAAAAGTAATACATTTATTCTTTGTGGTTCTGATGTTGGAGCTAGGGCAAAAAATGTCAGCATAATAGTAAGGAAAATTTTGGCTTAGGAGAAGCAAGGACTCATACCAATCAACCAAACAAGCAAACAGAATGCACTGTACTGAGTGGGCACTAAGGGACACAGCCTGGCTAGCTGCTGCCTGGGCACACTCTAGAAGGCACTAATGTAGGCACAAAGGGGACTTTTAACATCGTCCTTTAAGGGCAAAAATCTATGAAAATGGATATCATTTTTGATATCATTATTCTCTATTTATAGATTAGGAAACTGAAGATCAAGAAAATTAAAAAACTTACAAAAACCATTCTACTGGGCAGATTGACATGGTTAGAATTTTTATCCTAATCTTATCCAATTGGTAAATGCCTATGTTCTTATCCACTAGGTATCTGGGGAATAAGAATCCCTCTTCAAGAGCATGTAAACCAATAGAGAACAATGCTGACTTCAGAGAATAAATCTACTTTCCTTTTCTAGAGCTGCACCTGTAGCTCAAGGAAAAAATAAAAGATAGACCACTCTTCTCCGCAAAAGAGGATTACTATATAGGAGGAAGCTCAGAATGACATAAAGTAAAGAAAGCGCCTTCAGTTCTTTATTAGACTCTTCCTCATCACTCCTTACCTCCACCTCTACTCCCAGTGGAGCCAGCTAGTAAGAATAGCTTTTAACTTTGGGCTCCCATCATGGCTACATATTAGCACTATGTCAGAGGTCCACATTTGTCCAGGATCTATTCTGTTAAACAGCTGGTTCTGACCCTCCTGTTAAAGTCTCCGCAAGATGACTTGAAAAAAACCAAACGGCCAGACCAGGAACCTAAATTAACTCCCATCCAGCCCATGGCTGCTGCATTCTGAGGAATAAGTGAAGAGAGGACACTAGGCAAATGCATATTCTTTACTGCTCCACAGCAGGTTAAGTCCCAAATGCCCTTTTGGTCTTTCTTGGTGACCTGGACATCATGTGAACCTGTAGGACTGCATTTGTCCAAGGGCCTGTCCTTTCCTCTGAGACCCAACATGATTTCTTCTTGGTCTTCTAAGGGCAAGGGTACTTTCAAATGGTTCATAGCCAGGTCCTGGTTAACACTTCAGGCACAGGGCATGGATGAGACAGAAGGAGATCAAAAAGGAAATCTAACCCAATTTCTTGCTTGATCAAAGCCATCAACTAAACCCCATTGTGGGGTTCGGAGGATTCCATTTTGTCTTCTGCCTAGTGGAGCCCTTGAAGGGAACCAGGTTCCCTATGGGAGCTGAGCCTTGTAGAGGTTAGCATGACCCACTGTCACATTTCATGTCTCCCCTATGCCCTTCTGTCACTTTCTTATTAAAACAAATGAGAGCCACTGTATCTCAATACACTATTGCGGACAAGTGATCCATCTCTGAACATCTGACATCTCACTCTGCACATTCGGGGATTCCCTTACAATTAGCCAGCCAAGGGTAATGGGTTTTCCCCTTTGATCCACCCAAAAGTTCAGATTGTATGATACAGGGCTCAGATTAGGGTGAGACAAGTGAGGTTGGGTCATGTGAGTGCAGGGTAGGCCCTTGTCTTTTTTTAAGATTTTGATGTTTTGCTCATCATGGGTATTTTTGCATTAATTTTGATTACTTAGGTTTTTGGTGCCCTGTTAATTTTGCTTCAATTGCCTTACCCTAGTTCTGATCTGCGAGGACACTTGATCCCATTTAGGTCCATGGGTATTAGATAGTCTGGGGTATTGAAAGAGCCCTGGAACTCAGTAGAGATGGCTCTAAGTCTTAGCTCTGAATGTCACTAGCTGTGACTTTGGATGAGACCCCTTCCTACTTGGGACCCCAGGTGCCTCATGTGGAAAATATAGGTGACATCTAGTTCTAAACGTTATAATTCTGGCCTTGGGTTTTCCTAACTAACAGCAAAGCTTAAAAATGACAGGAAAGTATATTCTAGTCTCCTTTATTACTCTCCATACCTCTAAGTAGCACCAAATCCAGTGTTTTGCACAGAGTAGACATTTAAACAATTTCTTCAAGTAAATTGTTTTTGCACATTGGAACAAAAATATGGACCAAAGTCCAAAACAAAAAGACTACACAAATTAAAAACATTCTGCAATTACAACAAAAACCTCCCCAAACAATAATATTGTCCCTCCCTCATTCCTCCCACAAGAAAGAATGAATCTGAAATCATTGGCCTTTCTGATTCATTTAAGTATGGCAAAGTCTTATTGCCTTTTTTTCCTGGAAATATTTTATTCAAATATTTCAGGTTTTGAGTGAGGCAGACTTATGTAATCATTCTGCCCTTGGGGATTTCTGTCCATCTAAAGATACTAGTACCACCCTAATGAGTCACATTTTATAAAATGTAACATCTGTGAGAGAAGGTTATAAACATCAGCTGTACAACTTTAGAAGAAACAGAATTTTCACTTTCCAACTAGTTCTTCATATTTAAGTTTGCGTAACAAGAGAGAAAGAGGGAAAGGGAAAGGGGGAGAGAGGTGGGGGAGGGGGTGGGGCGGTGGGAGCTGGATCCTGCTTCAATGGTAAAATATATGACCTTAAAATATAAAAATATAATATGTAACCTAAACATTCGTACCCCCATAATATATTTAAAAAATAAAATAATAAAATAAAAATATAAAATATATTTTAAGAACTCTTTTTTTTGGAGACAGTCTCACTCTGTCACCCCAGCTAGAGTGCTGTGGCATCAGCCTAGCTTACAGCAACCTCAAACTCCTGGGCTCAAGCAATTCTCCTGCCTCAGCCTCCTGAGCAGCTGGGACTACAGGCACATGCCACCACATACGGCTAATTTTTTCTACTTTTAGTAGAGACCGGGTCTTGTTCTTGCCCAGGCTGGTCTTGAACTTGAACTCCTGACCTGAAGCGATCCTCCCCCCTCGGCCTCCCAGAGTGCTAGGATTACAGGCATGAGCCACCGCCCAGTCAAGAACTCTTTTCTTTATTCTTAGCTTATTTTATATTATGGCATCTTTTCCATTTACTTAGTCTGGACACAAAGGGCATATATCAGTAACTGTATAGTAAATAATTTTTATTTATTTAATTTCTTTCTTCCATATTTGATATTAATCTCACCTTGCCCCAGAAACAAAGGTCTGGTAGTTAATGGAAATGAAAGTGACTTTCTAAAGGTCATTAAATATGGTGATTCATAGGAAGAATTGATGTGGGCACATATCTGCCCTGTCCCTTTGGTCTCAATACTTTAGATAACTCAAAAGCCAAGTGCATCTCCAAGGTACTCAAGTTCAAGAAAGTAGTCAAGAAATATCTTGACACATATACAAGTAATACGATATGCCATCACTAAAACGTAATGCAAGCAGTTTATTTCTGAGGAGGAACCTGGAAGGAATTCAGTAACAAACCACCTGATATAATAAAATTTATTTTTAAAAATTCTATTTTTAGAATAGTTTCCTTTCTTGTTTCTTTTCATCACAGATTTTCTCTAACAAGGCAGTCAGACAAACCATCTTAAGCCTGATTCCCTGAAAATCATGTGATTACTTATTCACAGGAAAAAAATTTGGCAATTGTTTCCCCCCCCTTCTTTTTTTTTTTTTTTTTTGAGACAAGGTCTTGCTCTGTTGACCAGGCTAGTGTACAGTGGCGTCATCATAGCTCACTGCAACCTCAAGCTCCTGGGCTCAAGCGATCCTCCTGCTTCAGCCTCCTGAGTAGCTGGGACTACAGGCATGCTCCACCATGCTCGGCTAATTTTTCTATTTTTTGTAGAAATCAGGTCTTGCTCTTGCTCAGGCTACTCTTGAACTCCTGGCCTCAAGCAATCCTCCTGCCTTCGCCTCCCAAAGTGCTAGGACTGCAGGCATGAGCCACTGCGCCCAGCCTAGTTCATCTTTAAAACCACTGAAGAAGAGTCATATTAATAGTAACTATAGGGATCTTGAGTTGAAGATACCTTGATTTTATTTTCATTCTAGATAAAGTTTTGAAGGCTCTTAAAAGTGGAAATTAGAATACTCATTCAATCATTTTTAAAAGAGAATCTAATTTTACCATACTAACCTGGAAAATGAAACTGAAAGTATCCAAAAGACTCTTTAGAATAACCTGTCTTCTTTCATTTCAGCATTCAGTTGTTAAGCAACACCTACATTGAACTTTATGCCAGTTATACTACAAAGCAAATAATCTTCTCTAACAGGTTCTCCTAGCTGGTAATGTGTTTAGGCGGCAATTACAGGCTCTGAATTATTTCCCTAAAATGGATCTGGCAAGCCTCCATTAAAAAGGTATATAATGTTGACTAATGGTTTATTCAGTGCCTTTTCACGATCAGAAAAAAGTCAATGTGGTATGCCCCAGCAGGGTCCCAATCAACCACTTTTCATTTGCATTTCCACAGGATGTGCACCATTCACCAAGGGCACGGAGATTAGTGCCTGTGGTGATTTGTTCTGTCATTAAAACATGCTAAATTTCTGCCCAAACACAAGCTTTCTCCTTGACCCTGAGCTCGATGTGAGTCAACAAAAGGGATGTGACAACAACAAAAAAATGTGAACTTGCCTGTTGGGCTGTATTAATACAATTGGGGGAGTGTTTGTCCAATTTTACTGGAACTGGGCAGACAGCACCTGGGGGTATTGTGTTCTTTTCTGGGAATTACAGTTTCAGAGGAACAATGGAATGTGTCCAGAGGAGAGGGAACAGGGTAAAGAGAAAGCTTGAAACTACATCATGTGAGGAGCATTGAATGAATTGGTGAAAGCTGTTTATCTTAGAAAAGAAAGACCAGGATAGGCCTCCCCCGACCCAACCTCTCGGGCGGCTGGCCCTGCGCTGTCGCCATGGCCGACGTGGAAGACGGCGAGGAGCCCTGCACCCTGGCCTCTCGCTTCCCGAGCGAGCGCAGGCTCTAAGTGGGGGAGGCGACAAAATGATCTCTCTCAAGAAGTGGAACACGGTGGCCATGTGGAGTGGGGACGTGGAGCGCGATACGGGCGCCATCTGCAGGGTCCAGGTGATGGATGCCTGTCCTAGATGTCAAGCTGAAAACAAACAAGAGGATTGTGCTGTGGTCTGGGGAGAATGTAATCGTTCCTTCCACAACTGCTGCATGTCCCTATGGGTGAAACGGAATGATCGCTGCCCTCTCTGCCAGCAGGACTGGGTGGTTCAAAGAATCGGCAAATGAGAGTGGCAGAAGGCTTGCTTAGCGCAGTCGCGTGGAGCCCTGGTGGATCTTGTTATCAAGTGCCCTACAAAGGCTCGAACACTCAGGGGGATTCATTCTTCGAAGAAGGAGCCAATGGCTCTGTGGTCCTTCGAGACGCATCAGAGCCATGGTTTAGCATTTTGTCAGTTTTCTTTCCATAAATTCTCCACAATTAAGAAGATAATTTATTAAAGACGGTCTTTCCTACCTCTGTGGTGTGTGTCACACACACTGCTTAGAAGTGCTATAAAAAAGGAGAGAACTCCAAATTGAGTGACCTTTATTATTTTCCTGTTGCTATACAATGAGTTGTGGAAGCAGTTCCTTTCAGAGAACTTGTTGCATGCTTGTGGTTGATCAGTTAAAAAGACAGCATATTATAGTAGCAAATAAAGTGCAGTTTAAAATCCAACGCTTATCCTTAATTTGTTCCTAACACTTATTTGTGGCAGGGAAGGGGGTAATCTATGAAAGCTTTATTTGATAGGAGAATTTTAAGTTTGGGCCATTGAACAGGGTAAATAAAATTTAACTTTTGGGCATATGGAATGATTGTCTTTTATCATTCTCTATCATTGACTCATCAAGAAAACCTAGATCTGCAGTTACCTCACTGTTCAATTATTGAGTGGTAAATGACAAAATTATTTTCTAGTTCTGGTCAGATGATGTTGTAATTTAACTGTTTTAGGTGTAATGTTGAGGAGGAAAAGTTTACCTGTGTAGCATTGGATCAAAAGTTTATTTTATCACACAATGTTTTAATAAATGGTTTATTCTCTTTAAAAAAAGAAAAAAAAAAAAAGAAAGAAAGAAAGAAAGAAAGACCAGGATACATTTTTTAAATGCCCAAGGGCGGGCATTTGAAAGAGGGAACTGTTCTATGGGCTGGAGAGCAGAACTAAAAAATTGAGGAAAGCAGATATTAGCTTAATGTAAGGCAGAATTCCTAAAGATTATAGTTGTTAAAAATTGGCGTTTATTCATTTGATAAGTATTTATTGAGCAACAACTATGTATTCTAGGCCCTGGAGAAACAGCAGTGAAAAGAACCCATGGAGCTTTGATTCTACTACAAAGCTATGTCAGAGGAAGGTACAATTCTCATACTTAAAAATGCTTAATGAAACAACCATAAACTGAGTGTTAGTTAGAAACAACTGGACTTGAACCCTGAAACCCTATGGCTCAGCTACTCCAACAGTGAAACAGTGTGATGGCGCTACAGGAGTACGCCACCGCCCCAGCTAATTTTTGTGTTTTTAGAGAGATGAGGCTCTCACTGTGATGGTAGGCTGGTCTGCAACTCCTGGACTCGAGCGATCCCCCTGCCTTAGCCTCTCCAATAGCAGTTGGAGAATGAGAATTCTTCCCTTACAAATTTCCAGTCTTTAATCTCTTTGAGAGGGGGTGGAGTTAAAAAGTGTTTCAAGATGGTAGGAATAGGCTCCTTAAGACTTATGGCATCGCCATGGGCCGCAGTGCCCGCTTCCTTCCCCAGTGGGGTGGGGCTGGCACCCAGCTCACCGAACTGCCAGAGTCTTTGGCTGCTTCCTCCTACTCTGAAAGCCTGTCACCTCCCCACCCAACGCCCACCCCTGAGTTTCCTCTCCCATCACAGGTGCCCCAAACTCACCCAACCCTGCTTCTTCCTGCTCCCAAACACACTTCCTCTCTCCTAGATAACTCTTTCGTGGGATTGCATTCATCTCCAATGGCCGGTATTCATTGGCAGGCCCAAGAAACGAAGCTCCCATGAAAGGAAGAGCTTCCGGGTTAGCGAACATATAGCGGAACCAATTCGTGGCGCCCTGGAGAGCGCATGCGTCCCTCCCACGTGCCTTGCTCTGTGCTTCGCTTCCATCTGGGTATACCTGAGACCTAGCCTTTGTGATAAACCTGCAATCTAGTAAGTACACCGTTTTCCTGAGTTCTCTGAGCTGATCTAGTGTGAAGGGTGGTGCTGACTGGGAATTGTGGGAACCTCCGATGTATATAACTGGCAGGTTAGAAGCAAAGGTAATAATCTTGGGATACGGGGTCTGTGCCATCTCCGGGCAGATAGGGTCAGAACTGATTTGAGGGCCGGGTGCGGTGGCTCACACCTGTAATACTAGCATTCCAGGAGGCCGAGGCGGGAGGATCGCTTGAGGCCAGGATTGAGAAAAGCCTGAACAGGAGCAAGACCCCGTCTCTACCAAAAATAGAAAAAAATTAGCCAGAGACCCTGTCTCTTAAAAAAAAAAAAAAAAAAAAATCACTGTCTACAATCATTTCTCCCCCTTCTCTGTGTTTTGGGAAATATAATACATTTCTGAGGCAATCTGAAAATATTGTTTTTATATAGAGTTTAATATATTATAATCCTTCCCAAAGACAAGCAGTTTTAAATGTGTGCTAAAATTCACCAAAGACCATGGAGAAACGCTATATTTATACATGAAATATTATTTCAGACCAAGGCATCCCTTCCAGAAAAGGAATAAAGATTTCTTTAGAATAATGTGTTTACTGGCACAAGAGATGTTTATCTATATGTTCTTTCCAAACATTCTATCTGTATGTTCTTTGCTTTGACCTTGAATTCCTTTCTCTGCAATAAATACAGAGGTTTGGAGAGGTATGGGAGCTCTTTGAAAGGAAAAGAGTCTCTCCTTCGTTGAACCGTGACACTCATAGAGACAGACACTAGACGATCTCTATAGAGTTCATGTAGGGTCATTTTACCATCTTTTAAATTTTTCTGAACTTCTTGTTTAGTCCATCTGAAAAACTGTAATTAAGTATACAATTATGTTTATGCTAATAATAAAATTACTCCAGAGGTAAATACGATTAATAATAGGAAAGTCCTTATGGGAAAGAATGACAAACAGAAAGATGAAAAGTCATGTTTGATGTTACCAATGCAATTGAGTGACAGAACAAATGATTTATATTAACATAGCATTTTCTATAAGGTAACCAAACAATTGACTTGACTAAGATGCTATTTCTTGAACTTGCTGGTGGTTTTGGAATTAAGGAGAATATCACCAGCTCTTCTAAAAAGAAAGTGGTATTTTTAGATGCTACTTCCCTAAGTCACCTTTTCCCTGACCTCTACAAACCTATGCCCCAGTTTAAATCAGATGCCTGCTCAACACTCTTCACACAGAGTAATTTGTAGTTATATCTCTGAAGGCTTATTTCATGAATGTCTGTCTTTCCCACCAAGCTGTAGTTTTGCTTACCTTTATACTCCCAGAGCCTAGCACAGTGCCTGGCAAATACTAGGGCTCAATAATATTTATTGACCAACTAAAAGACTGTTCAGTGGGTTTTGATAAAGGCATTCATGCCCATGGGCATCTTGGCAATAACTAACATTTATTTTTACCTGAGAGGGCAAAGGTGCATTTGAGAAGAGAATTGGATTTCTTAATTATCATCAAATCCATTAGTTCCTGTTTCAGTTCCTATTTTGTATTATTATTATTAAAGGTGTTAAAAGAATGTTGAATACCTAGGAAAGCCAGCCTCACTCCTGAGAGATGTGTCAAATCTGTTCAGCCACTTAATTAGACCAGGACTTTTGACTGACAACAGGCCCCACTTCCAGGGAAAGATGATGAGATTTTTCTCCAAACTATTATCAGGAACAAACAAGTTCACCACAAACCATTGTTGTCTAATCATATGTTGCTTATAATTAAAACCAGTTTACCTCACTCCACTCAAAAGGAAGCAAATACCAACCACATCTAATTATCTAAGTAGCATTTAACACATAGGATAATACCTTACATTTCCTCTGAATGCTTGATAAGTGCAACACAATACTAAGCAACTTCACATGCACTTTCACATTTAATTCTCACAACAATCCTGTGACGTACTATCATTATTTCCAGGAGGCTGAGAGAGGCTGGACAATTAGCAAAGGTGGTGAAGACCAGACTAGACCTCTGGGTCTCTCTGACCTCAGGACCTTCCTTCTTACCCCTGTACACGAAGTCTCTCTAGTAATTATCTCCCTTACTAAATTGTGAGAGCCTAGAGGGCAAGGACTACCTTTTCCTCATCCTTGTATCTGTAGCATGGGGCAGAGTGCAGGAACATATAATAGTAAGACCCAGTAAGTGTCTAGTGAATGAAGGAGGAAGTGCTTTCTCAATCATCAAAACTATATTATGTTTAGTATGGTTTTAATGTTAAATATACTTAACTGTAATATATAATGTATAGAAATACAGAAAAACATTTATATAATAAGACAATTAAGTATATAAGTATATGTTACTATTTTCATTAAATTATTAATCCATGTGTTATGTTTTTTTTTGAGACAGAGTCTCGCTTTGTTGCCCTGGCTAGAGTGCCGTGGTGTCAGCCTAGCTCCCAGCAACCTCAAACTCCTGGGCTCAAGCAATCCTTCTGCCTCAACCTCCCAAGTAGCTGGGACTACAGGCATGCGCCACCATGCCCGGCTAATTTTTTCTATATGTATTCTTAGTCGTCCAGCTAATTTTCTTTCTACTTTTAGTAGAGATGGGGTCTCGCTCTTGCTCAGGCTGGTCTCGAACTCCTGAGCTCAAAGGATCCACCTGTCTCAGCCTCCCAGAGTGCTAGGATTACAGGCATGAGCCACCACGCCCCGCCCCATGTGCTATGTTGACACAGAAGAAACTGCCATTTTGTTAGGTCAAACATGGTCTATGGATAGATAGTTAATACCTTTTTTTTTTGGCATAGAAAAGAAACACAAAATTAGCCCTTCAGAGATTAACCTTGGGTGCCATTTTAAGCACATGTGAGATCTGCTTTGCTTTTGGGTGATTCCCGAGGAAGGACTGTGACCGCTCTTTAATGAATTCTTTATGTGCTAACTTTTATGAAATGAATTACTTTCTTCGTTTCGCCATGTTTGGAACTTTGCCATCTGGGGACTGCCTTTTTGCCAGTGATACCAACAAGGCCCCCTGTTTTTGTTGTTCCAAGAACACCTGCTTAACCCATTTGTGGGCCTGCATTCTTTTCCTACTCTACTTTAGTCTTCAACATAAAATCTCTACTCAAAATCCCCTTGGGAATTTCCTGGTCCTAGTTTGGCTGGGCTGGCCTTGAGCATAGCTGTATTACATGGCCTGGTTAAATTCTCCAGTACTGTATGCAGATCAGCAACACTGGTTTTGAAAATTTAAGTAAGAACCTTCATTACAGATTTGGGTTTGATGTGTATTTCCTAGAGGATAGTAACTGGCAGTGCTGTTAAGAATAGCACAGTGAAAAGTTTCAAATGCTATACAAATATGTTTATTGTAACCTGGAAATTTCCTCAGTTGAGAGGGGGTATAAATGGGGTAGTATTTAAAGTTATAACTCAGGATTCACTGGGGTGTCCCCATTAACGCATACATTGCCCGCTGTGTCTGCCCCATAAATATATCACACACATTTAGAGTTCTCTAAAAAAGTTATTTCCAGGGCCTCCAGGAGGTGAGTTACAAGTGTTTGTACACAAGTCTGCAGCTCTTGGGGGCCAAGTCTCTATCAGGTATGCTGCCAGAGCACTGCGCTACTTCCCTTATCAAACTTGGGTAGAGTTTTGGGATGAAGTAAGGAGTAGTAGGCTGGGAATTCCCTTCTTTTATGATTTTTTGTTTGTTTGTTCTTGTTGGAAGAGTCTCAAAATGGGGCTGCTTGTGCCCTGAGGTTTTAGTGGAAACAACTCTCCATTTTTATTTGCATACTGCTCTCTCCTCTCCTTGACTTTCAGAGGTCAAAGCTATTCTAGGCTACTCCCTCCTGGTAAGTTCCTCCACAAGGCTCCTCAGGCCATGAAGGATTTCTGGTGGGCCTGCCTTATCAGTTGGCCAGTCATGTCCGTGTGTTTTCATCTCTCTTGGACTCATGATGGGATATCAATATCTACCACTGTCACTGTCTCACCTCCTTCATGAACTGGGTTTTTTGGGTTTTTTTTTCAGACAGAGTCTAGCTCTGGGACTACAAGTGCACACCACCACACCTGGCTAATTTTTTCTATTTTTAATAGAGACGGGGTCTCGCTCTTTCTTAGGCTGGTCTCGAACTCCTGACCTCAAAGTGATCCTCCCATCTTGGCCTCCCAGAGTGCTAGGATTATAGGCATGAGTCACTGTGCCTAGCCCTTCATGAGCTGTTAACCTGCATACTTCAGTTCAAATCCATCCCTCCCTTTTCTGAACTCCATATTCTATAGATAATATACAATTTTAAGACTTTTTGGTTTAATAACCTAGTTCTGTGTCCCAGGCAGCACAATTCAAGCTTTGTAAGGGTAAGAATTTTCTATTAAAATCTTTCGTCTTCTATCACACTAGCTGGGGGTTCAGTCAATATTTGCTTTACTGAAAATGACAAATACAGGTGATTTACTTAGTTAATGATAAACACCACTCCCAATTCCGCCCTCACAAAGGGGAAAATATCAGACTTTCAAATAAGTAACCAAAACTTTTTCTTTCTTTGTAGAGATGTAGGTCTCATTCTGTTGCCCAGGCTGGAGTGCAGTGACACGATCATCGCTCACTGCAGCCCCAAATGCCTGGGCTCGAGAGATTCTCCTGCCTCAGCCTCCCCAGTAACTAGCAGTACAGGTTCAAGCTACTGTGTCTAGCGACTAAAATTTTTCAACTTCCATCTTCCTTTGCTGGACCGTGGAGGTGAAAACTGAGAGTAAAACAAATATTACATCATTTGAAAAGCCCTAATATACCTTATTTGATGAATTCATTTATCACAAAGCAAGTCCTCATTTGCGCCTGTCCTGTAGAGAGTTGCCGTATGCAGTGTTTCACACATTCCAACTTATACGGGCTAGTTGATTTTGTTTGCTGTATAAGAGACGAGACCAGGTTTGGACAATTGGCTCTCCCCTGGGTCAGTTTGCTTCACCTAGCGATAAACTTTTACATAGGCAAAGCCAGGCCCTGTTCTTAATCCCTGCCCTCTCCCCTCCAATCAGTCATATGGCTGAAGGGAAGACTGCATGATTTCTAACAAAAATTTGTGCCTGATTCATGTATGTTTTGTTCCTACTGACACCATTTTCTTTAACAATGAAGAACATTTTTCTATTTATTTGAGTCTCTACAAAATAATCAGGACATAAGATCATTGGAAAAAAATGAAAATAGGGTTTGAATAAAAGATTTTTTTTACCAGCTATTTATTAAGTACCCACCATATATGTTAGCCACCTAATACATGTATCACATTGAGCAGTGGCTTAATAAGCAGAGGTTAAAAAAAAAAAAAATCCAGAAAGGAATTAGAAGCTGGCAGGAATCTAGTCCATCAGATTTATTTTAAAGGAAAGGAAACTGAGGTCTGGAGAGTTTCCTCTGCCTCATACCTGTGACAAGTTAGAGGCAGAGTTGAGTCAAAGGTCTTGGATAACTTGGGCAAAATCAAAATCGCAAGTGTAAAGATAATCATGCAACCATAGATTTGAGGCATATTTAAAGTTGGAAACTGTCCAACTTTAAAAGAGTGTTAATAATCTTGATTAGTTATGTTTTTTTCTACCTTTTAATTTTTATACCATCAGTTTTTATAGTGGCAGTGATGTTTATTACTTTTATTAAAAGCTTGATAAAACCTTTACAGAAGTTAAAGTCACCAAAGAAACCAGGTGAGTTAGGACTGAATAGCTTCACTACATTTAAGGGCTCAATTTTTTGTGTTTTGTATGATAATGAGACCTGAAGAAAAGCACAGATGAGAATTTTCAATGTTATAAAGTTTTTTTCTTATAATCTTTTTCCCCCTGGGTCTTGCTATGCTGCCCAGGCTGGACTCCCAACTCCTAGGCTCAAGTGATCTTCTCACCGTAGCCTCCCAATAGCTGGGGCTACAGGCACATGCCACTGCACCCTGCAATATTATAAAATTCTAAAAATTATAAAAACAATGTACTATTAGAGAGAGTTTGGGAAAAAAGAAAGGATATGTTACCTGAAAGAGTCTAGAACACGCCATTGTGGCGTAAAAATTATTTTGAGCAGCAGAGATTTGAGTTCTGAAATGTCTTATCTATCTTACCTGCCTAAAAGTCTCCCAAAAGAACTCTCAAGAGAACTTAAATGCCATAAATCCCCTCCCTGGAAGCGACCAGGGAAGATTGACTCTTATCATTGGAGATGAGAAGTCTCTACACCACACCTAAACAGACACTGCCACAAAAACTATCATATTGCCCATCTGTTCTCCTAAGGACCCATTTATGTTTCAAAAAGTTAATCTGTTTTTCCGTAATGCCCTTTTCCCCCTCCATTTCTTCTATTAAGATGGTATATAAGCCCCAATTTCTAACTGCCCCTTTGAGTCACATTTGTCTGTGAACTCCCATACCTACCTACATAGTGAATATACACACAGTTGAATTTTGTTTTCTCTTACTAATCTTTCTTTTGTCAATTTAATTTGTAGGTACCCAGTTACAAACCTAAGAGGGTGCAGGAAAACTTTTTCCTCCCTGACACACACAGAAACTCACCATCAGAGTAACACACCTATTATCATTTTGCATATTCAGTCTTTTCAACTTCATTTATTTTTTACATAATTACAATCATGGTTAACATCACATAAGGACCCATCTGTGATGCTATATAACCCTCAAATTACGATTTTTTAATGACTGCATAGTCTTTCATGGAGGTGATAACAAGAAGTTCTATAACTATTCTACTGTTGGATATTTAGACTGCTTCTGATTTTTTAAAATTGTGAATAATTTGGAAAACAATTTGTGAGCATAAAGCTGTTTCCCCTTTAAAATCAATTCTGTAAGTTACTTGCACAGGAAAGAGACCTGCAGGTCAAAGAGAATAAATACATTACCATATGCACAGACACACTGCTAAATTGCTTTCCAAAATAATTGCTTCAAGTGGTGTGGCCTTTGAAAAGGGAATGTTAAGCTAAATATCCCAGGGAGATGACAATTAGTGGTAAAGCAACAGAAAATGTATGACCTTCTTTTATAAACTAAATGACTTAAATCTGAGATAAAATAATAAGTAGAAGCCATGAAAAATGTAACCATTTAGTGTCTGGAAGATATGCAAACATGATAAAAATGATTCAGTTAAGAGGAATGAGACCCACAGAAAGAACCCTTGGGCCCTTTTTACAAAACAAACAAAAATACTAGTGGATTCTTTTAGCAACAGATTTGTGGATTGTTGAACAAATGAGTTTGTCTTAAGTGAAAAGGGCAATTTAGGAGCATCATTGCTGGTGAAAGTTCTGTTATCAAACCTTCATTTTGTTTTTATTAGCTTTCATTTGGAGGTAAGGGTAAACTATCAGACAAAAGGCAATTTGTGCTCACAGTTATCTGATTAGAAAAGGAACAACTAAATAGCCAAACCCTCCTCTCCCAGCAACTTTCCTGCATTTAGCCATTTACCCCTCCTTGGGAGAGCCCAGATCCCAATTATTCTAACAGGCAATTGATAATGAGATTTCATAGTGCAGCAGCAACAACAAAGAAATGGGAGAGTCTAAGAAACCACTAGCCTTTCATCTTAAAAATGGGCGGTGGGGGTGGGGGAGAACCACATCACAACTCAGTTGAAAACTTTTTTCCTACCTTGTATTCTAAGAGGGCAATGCCAATTTTCATCTCAGAGTACCATTTTTCCTACTAGTTTCTCTACAGTGAGCTTTCCACAAATGTTTGACTATTTCTGGATCACAACTACTTAAAATCCAAATTTATGAGCTGTAATTATCTAGTTCAAAGCTGAGAAAATTACTGAAAGTTATTTGTCCGCCCACCCCCACTGCAGCAACACGCTCATTTTCTCTCCTGCAGTGTTTTAGGGTTCAGCAGCGGCTGTAGCAAACTCTGTAGGATCGTCCCTAAACGCTTTTGACAAGACCAAAAATGTGAATCTGCAGACAGCACATTTTGTAAACGATCAGGAGTCCTTTTCCTTTTTTTGCCAGCTGGTAGTGAAAATACTGTTTTGTAAATAAATCATCTGCAGGAATCCTCATCAGGTCAGCTGTAAATGTGTCAGTTTGAGGAAAGCAAACAGGAAAGCACTTACCAGTTAATTTTCTGTGATGAGGAGAGAGGCTGTTGTGATGCTTGGGTGTACCCTTCCAGAGCCAGAATGAAATGAAGGGTGTTGTTCAGAACTGCTACGTTGTACACTCTTTTCCAGCCTCCTCATTCTGCTTTTATCTGGCTTTGAAATGACACTGTAGAGAAAAATGATGCTGGGTTTTGAATGTGGTTCTTCCCTTGCCCCACCGCCCTCCATAAAAATCCATCTTGTATTCCAGCAGAAAAGCAGTGAACATACGGTGCAAATTAATTCTTTTGTGCAGCGAGTGTCTGTGTAACAGGTTTGTTTTTTTTGAATAGAAATCATCCCTATTAGCTCCCCTGCTGCAGGCTGAAATACAGAGATTGGAGGGGCACCAACCCCTTTGCCTAGGTGGGCTTTTGCTTAAGAAAAGTTGAGTTAATTTAGCAGGGGTGGAATGAAAAGAAGTCTGAGAATGTCAAAGGGGAAGTTTTTCAAATGTACAGCAAACTGTAGGGCTCATTAGGAAAGAGATTTTATTTACTAGGTTTCAGTGTGTCCTGATAGTTGGAAAAAAATAGAATTATGTATTTGTTAAGCGTGAATTTGAATTTTTAATTTCTCTATATGATAGGTTGAGAGAACTTTCCTGGCACTGAGGGAATTCCAAAGATTTGATTTTTATCCCACTTCGCTATCTATGTACCTAAGGCAGGACTCAGAATTCAGAAATTCAAGGATAAAAATTGTGCAGATTGAAAGTGAGCCTGCCTTAATGTGAGCTTCCCTCTGCAGAACTATCTAGATTGAAGGTCTGACATCAGCTTGACGATGTGATATATGAAATTGAACACGGTTAGGCCAGGAAGGGTCAGCTGCCAGAGAAGCACATAATTTTGTATTTGTCACCTGACAAAGACCAAGTCTAGAAAATCTAAAGCAGGAATTCTCAATGGTGGGGTTTGGGGGTGAGTGAGTACACTTTTTCAAACTACAAATATTCATCTGCCCTGTAAGAATGTGTACTCTCCCACACTTACCCTTGATTCCTTGATTCCACAGAGATAACCACTATTAACAATTCTTGGCATATTTTTGTTTAGTATTTTCTGAGGAGAGGTATGTATGGTCAGTCAAGGGGCTAGTCCCCACTCCTTTGCATCAGCAGTATTAATGTTTACTAACAGTTCTATACTATGTTCTGTAATCACTTAAAAGCACAATTCCATCTACAAAAGGTGTTTTCGAGGAGAATTTCAGGAAGTTTTGGTTACATGGTTCTGAATTTATTTTTTGGTGGTAGAGCGAGAAGCATTGAGTAGCAAAGAACAGAGGAAACAACTAAGAGAAATGACATTGATCAAGGATTGTCCTGTGTGCCAAGCACAGTACCCATCAAAACCCAGAAAAATGTATTATGCATTTTAATTTTTGTGCTTAGCCACCACCTAAAACATATGCTTGCTTAGCTTTGAAATTAGTCTAAGAAACAGTAAATAAAAGGAATAGTAACATCCCTCTGCTAACGAGCCCTACAGTTTGATATATGTTTGAAGAGCTCTTCTTTGACCCTGAAGGCATGAATTGGAGTTGATCAGTTATGCAAAAGTAGCTGAAGTGCTCAGGCGTACTAGAGATAACCTACCTGCCACCCTTGAACATTAAGGGTGTACTGGACATCAGCCAGGCTGTTTGGTGCATTGGTTAAGCTGGTTAGCCAGTTAACTGGAGATCTGTTAAGACAGCCTCTACTGTAAGTGGAAGAGTTGGAATTTGGTCCCGGACATTCTGACTCCAAAGGCCATTCTCTTAAACTAAGAGGCTTAACCATTAGGCTATCCATTTCCTCATTGGAAGAGTTGTTTTCAGAATTGAGTGAATGAGAAGAAGGGATAACAATAACTTCTACCAGATAAAAGGATTTCAGGACAGTTTCACCATTTTCTAAATCATTTGCAAATTCTCTGAAGCCTGTTATGGTTAGCATTGCAAAGCATTTCTCCACAAGGGTATGTTTGTATAAGCAGGTCTGTAGGGCCAACTGGGCTCAGAGGGGAAGATAATATAGTGCCTCTATCATATTATTTTAAGGACCAGGCTCTCCCATTCCATAAAAATAGCTTTTCTCCCCTGGTGCTTGAAATTTCACTGTTAGAGATTTGTTCTTTTGAAAATATTACATCGTAAAAGGGAAGATTTGCATTAATCTAATGAAGCTCTATTAATGAGAATGGGTCGGGTGACTTAAGTCAGTCATCGTCTCGCCAACCTCGACCCCACCAGAAAAAGAAATTTCAGAAGTAGACATTTGGGAGAATATAATTGGGTCATTAATTTTTGTCAATGATCATTTCTAATCTTTTTGTTGTTGTTTGTTCAAAAACAAAACAAAAATTCAGTCGAGAGCGTAAGCACTGGAAAAGAAATACACAAACGAACACTTTCTTACAAAGAAGCTGGTTTGTGAAAAACAGAAAGACTCACTTCTTTTAAATTTTTTCCTCTTGTCATGCAGGGTGATGACTCTCATTGTGTAAGTGTCCTAAGGCTTGTTTCTTCAAGGCAGGCAGGGTTAGAGATTAGACTTTGGGGCCTTTATTTGGTAGAATGTGAGGCCTGAACCAGGCAAAGCTTTTCCCAGGGCCTGAAATGGATTCACAGTTGCAGACTCAGTGGCCCTGGGGGTCACAGTGAGGAGCCATGGCAACCTGGCTGAACTGGGGGGTTTTCATGCCACTTAAACTGGAGAATTCTTAAAGGCCCCTGAGGACAAAGCCTTCTCCAAATGCTTGCTTCTAATTTTGTACTGCCCCAAGTAGGAACTGAGCCTTGAGGATACTTAGGGGAAAGTCTGTTAGAGGATTTAGCTCCACACTCCACATTTTTTTTTTTTAAGCACTGGCTATGCAGAGCAGTGCACATCTTTTCCATTAAGATACCAGAAGCTCTAATTACCTGTGGAAATGTGGGGAACAGCTTCTGTTTTATCTCTAATTTGAATAAACCTTCACTTTTAATATGCTAAATGCCAATTCAAATGAAATCTAGATACAAGGATTTAGGTTGGTTTTCTTAACTACGGTCTACAGGCTCAGATGCATGAGTGGGAGAAGGGGGTGTGTAGGCTTTGGGGGGGCAAAGCAAACACTCACCTCTCCGTAGGTGCCAGTGCCTGCGGCGGCTGTGGGGCGACGCGTGACCAAAGGCTGCGGGGGCTCTGTGCTTTGTCTGAATCCTCTCGGTTTAATGATTTTTCTGGGAGAGCTGGTCGCAGCTGCTCTGAGTCTAGGAAGACGTATTTCCTCTCTTTGTAATAAGGGAGGTAAATAATCTTTTAAGTTATTGCACTGGAAAAGGAAATGTGGTTTGCCAGTCATTAAGTGAATCTGTTGTACATCATCTGGGTGACACTATCCTTGGCCCTGACTCAACAAAAAGGACTGCTCTGGGAGTTTAGGCCTCTTCCAACTACCTACGCTAATTATGCTACTTTTCTCCTTAAACTGCAGATAATTATCGATATGATGTAAGTGTATCTGGATTTTTCCGAAAGGCCACATTTTCAGAAAGGAAAAAGATCAGAGAATGAAGCATATTCTCTTAACCTCTCTTTAAGCTCGTTCAGCTGCTACTTTTGCATTTTTCATTAGAAAATTGGTAGCCTGGGGGCGCGATGCAGCTGTGGATGTGTTTTGTTTGTACTGCAGTGTTTTCTAGAGTCTGAATTAATTTCCAACATTTAAAAATCAGGAAATCTTAAATAGCCATCTAGATTATTGGCTTCTCATGAAAAAATTAGCAGATCTGGGTACACTGGCCCTCATCCCAGCAAGGATTCAGTTGGGGGTGGCTGAGTAATGGCTGCTCCTGTACCACCTGCCCCCTTTGGGGCAGGGCATTGTTTCCCAGCTCCACACCTTCTCCCCTCCCCCGTCACTTGTGACACCATCCATCTGGATCCGCCAGCAGTTTGCACTGTCAACCCTTGTGCTCTTTTCTAAGTCTTTTCCTGTTGAATTTCTTCAATTTCAGAAAATTGAATACACAGAAAGATAAGTCACTGGGTGATCATTTTTATTACATAAGGAATTTTAGATTTGTTCATTAAAAAAATTGAATCCTTAACATTTCCCTAGTAAAACCTGAATGCATTATAAAGTATAATGAAATTAACAAAACCAACTTTAATGAGCTTAACTATGGAACAGTGGTGTGCCAAAAGGAGGTGTATTAGGGAGCAACCTACCCAGGGGTAGGCAATAAGGGGTATACTGTCTGTAGGGAATTTAAAAACAATTATAAAACCAACTAAAGCCCTTCTGCTTTTTGTTATCAACATGTGCAAATCCTAAACAAGATCAGTGATGAAATACTCCTCCCCTCAAAAAATCTTTTGTTGGTTTCACTTCTAAACAATTGCTGTGATTACTATGAGTTTTAATTATATATGTATAATTTACTTTTAAATAAGTATATCTTACATAAAAGTTAATCATTCTTATTTTAATTTTTGTTACTTATCTGTAATAGACAATGTATTTTACATAGAAGATAATTGAAAAAACTCCCAGTTATAAATTAAGTTTCCCCGCTGCCATATGTGGACCCAGCTGTGCTTTCTTTTGAAATTAAGTTGATAATGGTTCCAAATCATTGGTGCAGTTTGTGTTTTCCCACTGTGATGCTACGCGTACCTGAATTTAAACAAGAAATTTGAGATGCATGATGATAGCACAATCATGGCAAGGAAACAGAACTTAAGTCATTTCAACTTCTTTATTCTATGGTACCACTTGGAGTGTTTTTTTAAATTTACAACAGTGAGACAAAGGGAAAGCTGCAATGTCTACTATTTTTTTTTCGTCCACAGGTGAACTTATTTTTACTGAATTTGGATGCTACTTCTAAAATTAAAAATCATTTAAAAAATGGTCTGCTTGAAAACTATAGCCTAATCAAGAAGTAAAAGCATTACAGCAATGATGTGATTTAGTAGTCACCTAAATTGTACCTTCTGTTGACATTTCAGTTTTATTAAAATTGTTATTAATTGCTGGGCAATTATTTGAAATAAAATATTTTATATCAGACCATAACGAAGGGATTGATGGTCAAATTGTTAGTTAGACATAAAAACTGTCGAAGAAATAATTGTTCACTTTTTCTTTTTTTGAATACATATTGTTTATTTATTTTAAATTTGTTTCCTGGTATAATTGTATACCTGAAGTTCGATAAAAAAAAATTCTCACCATCTGTTCTTTTTGTTTCATTTCATGATATTACTGAAAATAATTTGGTCACATTGAGACTGGGTACTAAAAATTGATCTGCCCCAGTCGTAAGTGTACAGGTACGTCACTGCCATGGTACACAGGGACTGTCAAGGTAGGGAAGGAAAACTTCTCCTCTACTAAGTTCTGAAACTGGGGCTTGCAAATTAAACTGACAAAAGATAGATTACAGGAGAAAAGGTTTATTTCACACACACGCAGGGGCTTCACAGAAAAGAATTGAAAATACAAAAAAGAAGCAGTTAGGCCTAGGAGCTTATTTACCATTTTAACAAAAGGCAATAAATCGTGGAGAAGTAACTGAACAAAGGAAGTTGTGCCCAGCTCATCTGAATCATTATTAAGTGTACAGTTTAGTAATTTAATTTTCATATTGTCATGAAACAGATCTCCAGAACTTTTTTACTATGCAAATATGAAACTTCGTGCACATTAAATAACTATTTCCCTGAATTTTTAAAAGAAGGTTTCAACTGATGGGTTAGACAAAGAAAGGACCCAAGGCTAGCCAGCCATCCTGATGAGGGGCAATGTGAGTGTTGAGGGAGCCAACCTCATTGTGGCAATGTAAATAAAAAGGACAGTACAAGCAGGTCTCGACAGGACAGGCTGATTTGCCTGGAGTGGCATTCCTAGAAGAAGGAGGCTAGAAAGGAGCCCAAGCCATTATGTTTACCCCAGGCTTTGAAGATGCTTGGTATGTTTGGAATGAAACTGTCCGTGGAATGAGATATTAGCAGCAGACTGTATTGCTCTACAGGCAGTGTCATGCCATACCACCTTCTCCTCACCCATTCAAGGTAACTTTTAAAATTTTCTTTTTTCTTTTTCTTTCTTTTTTTTGAGACAGAATCTCCTCTTATTTCCCAGGCTAGAGTGCAGTGGCAGCATCATAGCTCACTGCAACCTCAAACTCTTGGGCTCAAGTAATCCTCCCGCCTCAGTCTGCTGAGTAGCTGGGACTAGAGGTTTGTGTCACCACACTCAGGTAATTTTTTGTAGAGATGAGAGTCTTGCTATGTTTCATAGCCTGGTCTCAAACTCCTGGCTTCAAGTGATCCTCCTGCCCTGGCCTCCCAAAGTGCTAGGAATACAGATGTGAGCCACTGTGCCTGGCTTTAACACAGTAACTGTTCAATTAAAAAAGTTGCTTGGTTATTATAGAATATTTAGAAAATGCAAAAAAGCATAAATTGACAAAGTCATCCTTAACCCTACCATTTAGTGAAGCCAGTCTTGACATTTTGGCATTTTTATATATTTTCAAAGTATCTATGTGAGATTAGGCCATACATAGAGTTTTATAACCTACCCATTTTACTTACACCGTGAGCATTTTTCCGTGTTATTACATATTATTCAAAAACATGCTTTTAATGACTGTATAATATCATACTCTACAGAGTTCTTTAAGGCATCTTAAAAAGGGACAACTTTATTGCCACCCTAGAACACAGAAATTTCAGTGCTGTCGAACCTGCCTTCCAAGCAATTACTGGTCCATCTTATACTGAAATAAAGTACTATCAAGTTGGATCCTAAAGGATAAGTACATTTTAAGAAATACTAAAGCGAAATACAGAATTCTAGCACAGGCTGCAATTTAGGCTAAATAGAAACAAAATCTGGTATTATCTGTCAACAAACAATTTAGCAAGATTTTCCGTAAAATTAAATAATGATGTGATGTGTTATCCACTGCACTTGTAGCAGCATAATTATAATAATGAGACATATTTAATATAATGAGACTCTATATTTTAAAAATGTCATGCCAAGCTTGCTACTTGGCATTGCCCTGCTATTAAGTTATTTAATACTTTCCATTTACGTTTTATGAAATCCAGGAAGCAAAGTGAGGAGAAATTTTTGTTGAATTATAAAGCGTATTGAAATGGAAAAATGAAAGTTTCTCTTGAAATTTGGAAAAATGAAAGCTTCTCTTGCATACTCTGGAGTCAGATAGCAACAGAGTTCCAAGTTTATAGCTTCAGCTAGAGTCCACAAGCCCTCTCTGATGAATACAAATTTATGGCCCTTTAAAGCATAATAAAAAGCATACTTGATATTTTATTTCCTTTCCTGTCATTCCAGCTATCAAAAAATTGCAATAAACGTCACCTTTGGAAATTTACCTGGGAAAAAAACCTCCAAAATTATTATGGCACCAGTGCACATAAGGGAGATAAATGCAAAGAGCAGGGCACTCCTGGCCAAAACAGAAAATGGAAATGGCACTGAAGAAATTACTGACTGGGAGAAAAAGCAGAGTCAGACTGATTAAGTACCGCTGCTCTTTGAGATAATGGGCACAGACCTGAGAAAGTCACTGACCACATGTTTTCCAGGAGGCCTTTCCTCTGCAACAGAGGCTCTTCAATTTTCAATTTTGTGATTATTCTCTTGTTTCAGAGGGAGAGGGGAAACAGAATATACTGACTTCAAAATCTTGGGTTTTAGAAGGATATGGGTTTTAATCCCAGTTGCTCTGGCACTGACTGACTGGATGACCTTAATCATGTTTCTGAAATTCTTTAAGCCCAAGTTTTTTATCCATAGAATGGGGAGAATGATATTATCTGCACCATAGTGTCATTGTGAGGTGTTTCAGTAAGACGGTATATGTAGAGCACATGAAAAATAAGGTCTCGGTGAATGTTTATGTTATTAATATTACTTGTCATGAATTGCCCAAGATACTTTCTGGTTATACTTTCTATTGATAAAGTGCTGTAACCACCTATTCACCTTGTGGCGGGGACTACCATTGCCACCTCATAATCCATTTCCTCCTTTCTTATCATCAGAACCACAATTTTATTTAGGATAGCAATGTACTCAGACAAAACACTACATTTCCTAGCTTCCACTGAATCTGAGAATGGACACTGAGATCTAAGTAGAAATCATCAGCTAGGACTTCAAGGAAAGCTGGTGTGGCTTTTGAGATATGGCTTGGAAGGTTGACAAGATGGCTGTACCTTCAGCAGCTCTGTAGGAAATACAAGGAAAGGACAAGTTTAGGGGAGAAATTACAAAAAGTCTGAAATTCTTGAGGCACTAAAGTAATGCTAGCGAACTTCTACTTCCAGACTTCTGGTTTCTTGAGAGATGTAAGCCCTTATGTGTGTAGGTCACTACTACTTAGAGTTTCTTACTATATGTTGCCAAACCAAACCGTGACTCACGTGTACCATAACATATTAAATTCCTTGAAAAATAATGACAACTTCATTATTCAAGTTATCATTATAATAAAGACTCAATATATGTGTTAACCTGGGTAACTTTATTTTTGAAACAAATAGAAAACTTAACTGACTGAAAACTCTACCTCACAGAGTTGATGTAAGGATGGAATGAAAGAAAGCACTTAAGTTGACTTGCCTAATATTGTCCTTGGCATATAGTGATTACTTGGTTCATAATGGCTAACATTATAGGGTGACCACAAAGGGAAACAAGCTAGAGAAAATTTTGTTTGTCCTTTGAGTAGAAAGAAGCATGGATAATCCTTTTTTTTTTTCCACACAGACAGGGCCTCATTTTGTTGCATGGGCATGAGGGCAGTGGCATGATGATAGCTCACTGCAACTTCAAACCCTTGGGCTCAGGTAATCCTCCTGCCTCAGCTTCCTGAGTAGCTGGGCTACAGGCATGCATCACCACACTCAGCTAATTTTTGTATTTTTTGCAGAGATGGGGGTCTCACTGTGTTGCTCAGGCTGGTCTCAAACTCCTGACCTCAAGCAATCCTCCCACCTCAGCCTACCCACATGCTAGAATTACAGGCATGAGCCACAACGCCTCATCCTTTTTATAGCTCATCAGTTGGCAATCTGTATTATTTTCCTAAACTCTTTGATGAATTCATTATTTAGGAGGATTTCATCTGGAAAGTGATGGAGAAGACAAGGCCTAAAGGAAAGTCGGTGGAGTTCATGACACTGGAAGTACAAAAGGAGTGGCCTTTTATTTGAAGAGAACATCAGGTAAGAACTTGTAATCTCTGGATGTCGTGTTTTGGGGATTTGAGAAGGATCATATAATTGTAGCCTGTACCCAAGTTCTGAGCTGATTATGTCATTGTTCAATGCTCGGTAGGATGTACATTCAGGAAAGTGTAGCTCTGCCTGGTGCTGAAGGCTTGGCTCACCATTTTCTGATTCTCTGCTCCTATTTGCTGTCAGTATAACCAGTGTAACACAACACAGAGTAGGAATGGATTCAGTGGCTCTGTGTGAAGTTTTTGAATGTGAAAACATCTTCAAGGACCTTCACCCCAACCTGTGATGGTCAGTGTGACGAATGACTAATAATTGACTTTGAGTCTTTCAGATGGACGTCATTACCAGAATGGAATCTGAATGAGGTCACCATTCACATGACAAGGAGGATTTTTTTTATTGGCCTACTCTGTTTTGGTATTTTATTATTTTTAGTTAAACTGTGAAAGTGCAATAAAATGGAAAAAACAGCTCTCAGACAATGTGTGTTCATCTCATCCAAGGTTGATTCTCACTGGACTTAGGAAGGAGGCTTCTTTGAAAATTGTTGGCAGTGTTCTGAGAGTGTTGGTATCACAGACATCTTATTGTGCAGCCACAGCGTCCTAGATGATTTGTACAACACACAAAAGGTAAGATTACTGCTTTCCCAGAATTCTGCACTGCTTACCCAGACTGTGACCTCATTAAAGTGGAAGGAAACATTTTCTATGACGGCCATTCATAGATATGCCACACCTATATATGGCATAGACTTGGTAACCACATTCTAAAATTGTAAACCTTTCTGTGACAGTAAAAACCAAGCTAATTCAACTCTATGCTATATATAAGAGACAAGAGAGACTTACTTAAATCAAAAAGATTATGGATACATCCACACAAGGAGGAAATAAAGAATATCTATATTAAAATATTGTAATCTTAAATTTGGTTTGGAAATATAAGAATGAACTCAAAATTATTTTTCTCTCTTAAAAGTGTACATTCTAGCTTTGTTCTCCAAAATACCTGGAAGTAACAAAAAACCAGTATCAATGAGCACCAGTAATACCCAGATTATAGTCTCTGAATATCCATTATATTGATGTAAAGTGATCACCAATATACATTTTAGCAAAAAAAGATGGGTCCAGAACTGTGTTGTAGTAAGCTACCATTTGAGTAAGACAGGGTGTGTGTGTGTGCTTACATATGTGAATATGTGTATGTGTATGTATAGACGTGCACACCCTCATCTGTATATACTTATATTAAAATGGCTGTGTATAGATGGGCTGGGATACAGGGTGGAAAAGATAGGGATGAGAGCTATTCCTATCTTTTAATTACTTCTAAAATGTACCTTGATATATAATGTTGTCTTTGAAACCATATTTGTTTTACATAATTAAAAACACAGAACTGAAATGAAGAAAGCAATCCTTCAAAATTAAAAGCAAACTGAAACTTATGAATCTAACTGTATATCAAGTTGGTAGCATATCCACACAGAGAAAAAAATTACTTGAAATGGCTTTAAAATATAATATTTTAGCTGGTTGTGTGGGTCATGTCTGTAATCCCAGCCCTTTAGGAAGCTGAGACAAGAGGATAGTTTGAGGCCAGGAGTTTGAGATGAGCCTGGGCAACATATTGAAACCCTGTCTCTACAAAAAGTGAAAAAAAATTGGCTGGGTGTAGTGGCAGGTGCCTGTGGTCCCAGCTACTCAGGAGGCGTAGGCGAGAGAATCACTTGAACCTAGGAGTTTGAAGTTGCAGTGAGCTATGATGATGCCATGGTTGCCCAGGCAACAGAGCAAGATTCTGTCTCAAAAAAACAAAAAACAAAAACCAAAAGCCAGTATTTTGCCTGCACATCCTTGTGTGATATAATTTAAGGACAAAGGAACTGTAAGGAAATTTTAAACTGCAGTGAGTTATTTATTGTTAGTAGAAATATTGGCATTGTTATTTTGAAACTATTATAGATATATTAAAAATAAAGTGAAATTAAAACTCACATTAATAACATTCAGAATAAAGATATTCAGTACAAGAGCAAAGAAATAATGTATAAAAATCAAGGAAGGTAAGTTAAAATATTGTAATCTTAAATTTGGTTTGGAAATATAAGAATGAACTCAAAATTATTTTTCTCTCTTAAAAATGTACATTCTAGCTTTGTTCTCCAAAATACCTGGAAGTAACAAAAAACCAGTATCAATGAGCACCAGTAATACCCAGATTATAGTCTCTGAATATCCATTTTCTTCAAGAAGCTTCCAGAGCTCTTTGGAAAAATGACAGGAAATGTACAATATCTGTGTTAGGTTGGTACCTCTTGTGCTGGAAAACAAAGAAGTTATGGATTTAGTCAAAAGGATAAAAGAGCCATCTTTAAAGCCCTCTCTCTGGTCTGTGAAGAAGCATTTGGGGCAGAAATCATGACAAAAAATGATTGCAGCCCATCAAATATATTAAAAATCAGTGAGTTCATAATGACACTTAAGGAAAAACTGATTGGTCACCATTTGGAGGTTGTTAGGGCACTATTACTCATTTACTCTCATCACCCTGAAAATAAGGAAATAAGCATTTTTCTTGTCTTTTCTACACACACTACATTACAGGATAGCCTAATAATTAACAAAAGAAATTTTTTTCTTTACATAGAAAGTCCAGCTAATAATTGTAAGAAAAAAAAATGATAGGATTAGAAAATCACCATTTTGCAGCCCCTAAAGACATAATGGATCTAGGCAGTGACCTTCAGTGAATGTTAAAATAATTAGATTAAAGGTTGACGGGGTACTTCACAAATAAGGAATTAGGCTGTTACAACCTGAACCCACCAATCGATCTTAGCATCTCTAAAAGTGGGCCAACCAGTTTGTGCCTGTTGATGTGATACAATAGAAAGTGCGCAGCATCACCTATGAAGCATTCTTGCCTAAAGTAAAGTGAACCAAATCTAATCAAGGCTCCAAATCTAACTACCATTTTACAGGAAACGCAGGGGATGGAAGAAAGGTTAAATGACATTATCAGAAAGCAACCAGCCAGGTCCAGAATGTGTGACATTCTAAAGGATAAATGATTCTCCAACAAATCTATGGTAGGAGGATGAAAGGAGAGACAAGGGACTCTTTTAAAATAAAAGAGATTTAAGGGACTTCATAGCCAGATGAAATGTATAGACTTCGGTTGGATCCTGATTGCCTTTGAGACAATCAGGGAAATTTTAATATACACTGGGTATTAGATGAGGAAAATAAAGGATCCTTTGGTGATTTTGTCAGGTGTGTTCATGGAAAGATGGTTATGTTTTAAAAATTTTTGTTAGTTAGCAGTCTATACTGAAGAATTTATGGGTTCAATCATATGATATCTGGGTTTTTTAAATACTCCAGTGTCCTTATGCTAAACAAAAGGATATAAAGCAGGGCGTGGCCATCTGCAGGGCTTCAGAGATGACCAGTAGGGTAGAATGGGAAGAGTATTCCTTGGTTTAAGCAGCAAGGAAGTCTGGTGACTTTAACAAGGGCATCCACAATTGGATGGATGGTTGAGGAGAAAGCCAGACCAAATGATTCAGGGATTCCTTAGAGGAAAGGAAGCAGAGAAGTGGAGACAGTGAGAACTTACTTTTAAAGGGCTGGAAAGACACTAATATAAATAGTAATAGTAACAGTCACTGGAGGAGTTTGAGAAAGGTTGGTTTGCTGTGAAGAGATTCTATAGGGAGGGAGGTGACATGATGCTTCTTTCTCTGACTTTTAAGAATTCAGTTTATAACCCCATGTTTTCTCTTTTCCTCTGCCAGAGAGACAGGCAATATTCCAGAGTGTCTGCTCCTTCCCCTGGGTCCTGGAGTGAGTAAACTTAGAGCAGAGCCTCCAGCCAAGGTATGATGGATGTGTAGTGAGAGCGAGAATAAACCTTTGTTGTTTTAAGCAACTGACATTTTGTTTGTTTGTTATAAGCATAACTTAGCCCATCTGATTTAGGGATACTTTTATTTATTTACTTATTTATTTTTAAGACAGAGTCTCACTCTGTTGCCCTGGCTAGAGTGCCATGGCGTCAGCCTAGCTCACTGCAACCTCAAACTCCTGGGCTCAAGCAATCCTCTGCCTAAACGACCCCACCCCCCACCCCCGCCTCTCCATCAGCTGGGACTTGGGACTGTAGGCTGGTCTCAAACTCCTGGCCTCAAGTGATCCTCCTGCCTCAGCACCCCACCCCACAACCCCCTAGTAGCTGGGACTTTGAGCCACCATGCCCGGTTAATGTTTCTATTTTTTCTATAGATGGGGTCTCACTCTTGCTCAGGCTGGTATTGAACTCCTGACCTCAAGTGATCCTCCCACCTCAGCCTCCCAGAGTGCTAGGATTACAGGTGTGAGCTACTGCACCCAGCCAATACTTTTTTAACATAATAAAATATAAATGATGTTTTATGAATTCTGATAGAAGAAGCTTTCAATTAGAAAGACGTTGGCAATAATATGTTACCAGTGTGACCAGAGGAGAAGTTAGTGCCATCCAGTATGCATTCTCCATTGCTATGCCCCACAGTTTTCTGTGTCTCATGTGGCAGGGACAATTGCAGGTGACCGTTTGCTTTTGCCTGCTGACTCCAGGAATGACTGGGTTGTTCCTGCAGCACCTGTTCTGTTTTCTCTGGTAGGACCACTGTTTTGTATTTTCAGAGAAGGATTTTACTTATTTTTTTCACAGGAATGGAAGTTAAAAATAGACCCCTCTTTTCGTAGCATCATGCTCCCCAGCCTTCCTTCCCTGCTAAAATGAGTTTTACCAGCAGAAGGTGGTCCCATCTATAGGCCCTAAAATCAGAGAGGGAAGGGCTGGGGGCTGAGGTGGGATGGATGCTCCAAACTTTAGGCAGTCCGTAGAGGACTTGCTATGCACTCAGACAACACTGTTAAGGAGAGTGAAATGGTTGGAAACTTTGGCCCAGTCCAGGCCTGGAAACTCTAAGAACCAAGCATGATGGAATATTCGGAGCTCCTTCCCCATCTTCAGGCAGGATCTGGGATTTGTTGCCTGCTGTGATCTTGGTGCGTTTATTCAGGCATTGCAGTTACCCACTTAGCAACTCTCCCACTTTCCCTCCGTGGAGCCCCACTGTGAAGGAATGTGATTAATTTGCCCATGACCTAAAATCCTAGCTAATGCTTCAGCGGACCAGGCTTTGTCTTAGAAATATTTTCCAATGGACAGAAAAACAGCTTTTTCTGGCTCACCACAGGGTCTGTCCCTAGGAGTGCTGACAGAACTGCTGACACACAGATACATTTCTGTGAGGCAGCAATTAGCCAACTGCGCTGGGGGCTGATCCCCTGTACACTTTCAGCACGTTCCTAGCAGGGATCCCTGCTGGATAGCCTAAGCTAGATTCATTTCAGGCTTCAGACTTGCTTGGGCATGATCTGGAAGGCTGATGTGTACCAGGGGTTTGGTCTTTTTGAATGAGGAGCCTTGTGGAAAAGAATCATGTAAACGGAAGAAAGAGTTGAAATCCATGGGTTTGGTTCAAAGACAGTGAGAGGGCAAGTGTTGGGGGCAAGAGAAGGCAAGAGTCTGAGGGGAGTACGGTGGGTGTCTGCTACTCAGATTGCCCTCAGCCAGCTCTGAGTCCTGGGAGAAGGAGCTACAATAAACACCAGCTGAAAATGGAGAGTTGATCACTGTTAACCTCTGTAGGACATGAAAAGGACCAGGAGACCTTACTTTGAAGCCTCACTGGGAGCACCTTGCTCTTTCAGCTTGCTGGGCCGTCCCCGTAGACACCTCTAGCTCCTGCTCCCACTGACCCCCCCATCTCCTTCTCAACCCTTTTTTCCAGGGGCCCATATTTGGGACTCAGGCATTTTCCCAAGATTCTTTCTCCTGCTTTCTCTCAACCATGCCCTCACGTAAGATACTCACACGGGTGGCAGGTTTGATGTGTGTTTAGAGCCCAGAAATGGTCTCATATCACCCTATTGCTCAACCTTTCCTGAAGAGTCTTTCTACCTCACCACAGAGTAATCTGACCACTCTGAGCTCACCTGCCATTTTGGTGGCCAGTTATCAGCACACTGACCATTCCTCAGTCTCAAGGCCCGAAGTGCCTCACTGCCTGAGAGCTTTCTCGGACACCAGGGAGCTTCCTGAGGCCCAGGACAGGGGGTTTAATGCCCCAGTGCCAACCATCAACTGAGGGAGATACATAACTAGGTAGATAAACACCCCAGCTTCCTGGTCTCACAGCAGGACAATTCTGTAGCATATTCTACCCAGCTCCTTGGAGAGTCCTCAGCACTAGTACTCCCCTCATTAACATACAGCATTGTAAGATGACTATAGTAACAGTAATATATTATGTAGTTTTAATAGCTAGAGGGAGGATATTGAATGTTCAAAACACAAAGAAATGATAAATCTTTGAGATGATGGATATGCTGATTGCCCTGATCTGATCACTACATTATCACTATACCTATCGAAACATACTAGTAACAAGTCCTAGTTCTGCTATTTAATAGTTACATGACACTGACCTAGGAACCCCATGAATATGTACAATTATGATTTGCCAAGTAAAAAACAAAATTAAATTCAAAAACCAAAAAAATATAACCTCCGTGGACTTCTCTTTCTTTCCTGTCTCTCGCTTTACCCACCCCCTCACTTCTGTTTCCTTGGCAACACCTCCCAAGCAAACTGCCTATATCAAGCCCTTCCTTAGATACTGCTTCTAGGGAAAAGCTAAACCAAAACACCTAATATCTGTATTTCCTGGGTTGCCACCAATTTAAATTCTCTACTCTCTCTTAGTTCTTCAGGCCTTTTGTCTTATAGCTGAAGTCTCATTAATCTCTCTGTGAAAACAATGGACCATATACTCTGTATCACACATTTTAGCAACACAGAGGAGCTGTGTTTTTGAAATTTCAGTTTTCCTTTTCCTCTCTCCTCCACCAGTGTCTGTTTGCAGATGAAAGCAATAAAGAAATTTCTTTGCCCTTTGATGAGAATTGTGCATGTACTGTGATCTCTTGGAAGGCAGAAGTGACTGTAGTAAGCTTGCTTTTATGTATTTTTACTTCCATCCAGTGGGAAGATAATTTTCTTATTGGACGCTTTTGGAGCAGGCAGTGGACACAGGAACTCATAGAGTGAAAGCAAGAAGGATAGCAGGCCTTGCAACATTCTGGTAGCTTCAGAGGCCCTGGCACCAGATGTAAATGCTGAGTAAAGCAAATGGAAGGTTGCTGTAAGGGTATCTTGGAGGCACCCACCAGAGATAAGTGGCACTGTTTGGGAGGAATTCGAAGGAGGGTCGGATGTCCCTGACAGATGAGAATGGAATAGAGGCTATGCTTTTAGGTTATGTTTTTTTTGACAATTTTTAACCTCCAGGCTCCAGTGGCCTGAAGAATATGCATTATTCTAAGACAATGAGACAGCTGTGATTATTTTCCACATTCTCTAAGTTGCTTCATTCAAATGAGTGGATGCATGCTAATGCATTCATGGACTAACCAGGCACAAAGGGATATTTTCCCAAAAAGCAAAAGCATGATGGCAGATACTGTGTGAGACTAGATGTTCTGTCATATTTGAACTTGGGTAGAACCTTGTAAGCAGGAATGACACAGAGATAAGGGCTTCTGACACCTTGAAGAAAGCCTAGAATTGGGAATGATTTGAAGAGATGAATCTGCTAAGAAAAGTTCAGTAGGGTCATTGTTTGACTCAATTCGTTGGAAGGATGAAATTCATAAAGAGCTGCTTTAAGATCATGCGGACTCTTACAATTTCAGGACTCAGTGAGGCTCAAAGTAATAACATTTATTGAAAGTGTCCTTAATTGAGGTACATAAACTCCCTAAAATTGAGTGTGAACTTTTTCTGGAGAAAGGATCTGTAGTTTCATCAGATTCTTAATGAGGTTTGTGACCCCCCCAAAAAAGATTAAAAACCATGGGTGTACTCGAAGAGAAATACCCTGGGTCACTTAAATATGCAAACATGTGACCCCTGACCTGTTATTATTCTCATATGTGGATTTGCACTTAAAGCAATAATGATAACAACCACCATGGCCACCACCACCTCCATAATGAGCCTCAGGATCATGATTGCCAAGCTGACATATGTGCTTTTATATGTATGGGAAACATGGTTTTGTACTCAGGTGGATATGGGTTCAAGTTCTAGTTCTGCTATTTAATAATTGTATGACACTGACCCAGGGACTTTATCTCCTTTAGCCTATTTTCTCTCCTGTAAAGTGAGAATCCTACCTGATATGTTGCTGAGAGAATTGTTAATAGAAAGAATGTATGTGACCTCCTTGGAATGCCTTCCTTACTCTTATAGCCAGAGGGACTCAGATAGGTTACTGTATTGATTGGGGTTCACTTTTAGAGAAAAGAATCTATTCAAGCTAGTTTAAGTAAAAAAGTAATCACAATTTGGAGGGCTGAAAAAACAGATTCTAGGCTGAGTGTTCAGAAACGAATCTCAAAGCCACATTGCAGAATCAGGGCCCCAAGGAAGCTGCTGTATGTTCTGTCGTCAGGAAGCCATTTGCTGAATTGGGAGGCTGCCACAGCAGTTGTTGGCCATGAAGTCATACTGTCACTCTTTCAGTCAGAAAGTCACCATGAAGAGAAACCAGCTCCAGTACTGGGCCACACTTGTGGTAGTTTTCTCTGCACGGCGACAGGGGAGCTAGTGCCTGGAGGGTGCTGTTGTTCCCTCAGAGAAACTACATCCCTCTGTGACCGTTCTTTTTTTTTTTTTGAGGCAAAGTCTTGCTCTGTTGCCCTGGGTAGAGTGCAGTAGCAGAGCTCACTGCAACCTCAACTCCTGGGCTCAAGTGATCCTCCTGCCTCAGACTCCTGAGTAGCTGGGACTACAGGCACGTGCCACCACGGCCCTACTAATTTTCCTGTTTTTCGTAGAGACAGGGTCTTGCTCTTGCTCAGTCTGGTCTCGAACTCCTGACTTCAAGCAATCCTCCTGCCAGTGGCCTCCCAGAGTGCTTGGACTAAAGGTGTGAGCCATCATACCCAGCCCCTCTGTTACCACTTTTAAAGCAGAAAGGTAGAAACGAAAAAGCAGGGCTCCTACCTTGTAATCTGATCTGAGGAACCTAAATCTCATCCAGTTGCATTCTAGCTGTGAGGAAGTCTGAAAAATTTAGGATTTTTTTTTTCAATCTTTCATTCTTTCCAATGTAACAGGGCAAACTAGAAAGAGATTAGGGTGGATATAGAGAGTTAATCTGTCATATATACTCTAATAACTTTCTCCAAAATATTATTTTCTTTTTACTCATTTTAAATTATAAAAGTAATACATGAATATATTCTCTTTGCAGAAGATAAGGATGAAACAGTAATCCATAGAGAGTGAATGTCCACCCTGACCCGATCCATTCCCACATTGCTCCCCAGAGGAAATCACTGACAGCAGTTTACCAGCTATTGGTTCAGTATTGTCTGTGCATGTATTTATGTGTGTGTGTGAGTGTGTGTGTATACTTATATTTATTTATATAGGTAGACACGTATATCTAAGAATTTAAAAAAACATAAATATGATAATACCAGTCCATTAACTTTGCTTGGAAATCTTTCCAGGTTTGGACATGAAGATCTAATAGGGGTCAGGAAACTTTCTTTAAAGGGCCAGATAGTAAATATTTTAGGCTATTTTAGGCTCTGCAGACCACATATAGTCTCTGTGACATATTCTTCTGTTTTCTTGTTGCTACTTTTCTTTAACAAGAAAACATTTAAAAACGTGAAAACCACATATTTGTGAATTTTCCAATTTTCCTTCTGTTATTGATTTCTAGTTTCATTCCTTTGTGTCCAGAAAGGGTATTTGGTATGATACTTTGAATCTCTTAAATTTAACACATATTTTGTAACCTAAGATATGATCTCTTTAGGAGACTCTTCCATGTGAACTTCAGATAAAGGTGTAATCTGTTGTTGTTTGTTGAAATGGAGTGCACCGGGGTAAGGATCGGTGGTGTGTATCAGTCCAGGTCTCCCTGCATTTTTCCCTGGGTGGCCAAACTGTGTCAGATCCATTAGAACTTTAAGACTGGCGAGACAGGCGATGGTTTTTTTGGACATATGGGAGAAGTTGCGATGCTGGGTACATGGACCAGCTCTCCCTCCTCTGGGAGAAACTGAGAACTGGAATTTTTCTTCCACTTACTCTGTGCTGCACAGGATCGGTGGCAGCTGTCAGCCCCAGACCCTGCCTCTGTTTGTTTCTGGGTGGCTAAACCAAAGTGTAACTGGCCATGAGACCTCTAGGACTGGCAAGACAAAAGCTAATCCTCTGGGAGGCCCCCACAAAAGCTCCAGTGCTGGACACATGAACCAACCCTCCTCTCCTCTGGTGGAATTTGGGAGCCAGTGTGTCTTCTCCAGATCATATGGTGCTGGGCTGGAGGCAGGGTCTCTGGTGAGAGAATGTCCCAAATCTCCCTACTGGTTTCAGTGAGTCTAATGTCACAATCTCTAGGGGTACAGAAGCTTTCAATTAGTTTCTGCCTTTTCATAAAGAGAACTTTTCAGTGAATTTTTGCTGAATTGGTATGTTGCAGGGAAGGGGGAGAAAGATAATCTAGGACTTTCTATACTGCCATGTTGCTGATGTAATGCCCCCACTGAATTACTTAATTTCGCTGTCAGTTTGGCAAGTTCCTAATCCTTTTTGAGCCTCATTTCTTTAATTTTCTTTTTTTAAATAAATCTATAAAGTGGAGGTGGCATATTAAGACCTCATTAGGTTGCAATGAGTGTTAAATGAGGTGTGTATATTTCCTGTGGGCATTACTGGCTTCTACTCCCAGTGGAGCAGAAGCCCAGATCCATTTCATGCAGTCATTGGGGGTGGCTTACATTTCCTTAACCAGCAAGCTGGTTAATTGAAACATGGCTTTAGCCATTTTCTCCCTCTCCTACTCTGGGCTGTCTTCTCTGGGAACTACCATTTCTGACCTTCCTCCAGCAACTACTTCCTCTTCTTTTTCCATGCCTGGGAGGTGGGCTTTCTTGTAGGCACCACTGTTGTTCTCCACTAGGATCTGAATCTTCCTATGACCCATAACAGGCGCTCTCCTGGGATCAGAGCAGTGCTGTGGCTGTGGTGAGTTGGTGGGGGTGCTGCTCTCCCATGTGTCTGGTAGAGATACGGTAGGAAAGTTGGGCTGCCATGTGCCAAAATCTTCCAGTATTTATATATAAAGCCTTGCCTCGTATTGCTTGGAACCAGTTGTCTCTGGCTCCATCTTCCACTGCGAGGACTAAGACTTTGCAATTGGACAAATCTTATCATTCCTGCTCTTTCCCCCCTTAGGACCAATTTTGTCTCAGGAGGCTCCTCCTTGACTCATACAAGCAGATTTCTGGCAAGAACTGCCCCATGGTTTTCCAGATGTGTGAATCAGAGCAGAAATGTACAGACGAGGTTCAAATGGAGGGTTATGCTATGTGAGTAAGGCATCCAACCTTCAAAATTGGTAGTTACTACTAGTTCTGAGCTTGAGGTGAATCATCTTTATTTGAGCTGCATAGAATAGGGCTGTTTTGAAGTCATTTATACCTGAAGTTGGACTCCTGCTCAGTCTCTTCCTCTCTGTGTGACCTTGAGCAAGTTATTTAGCTTTCTGAGTTTCAATTTACTCGTGGTTAAAATAGTGATAATAATTCCTACTTCATGGTTTGTTGTGGGAATGACTAAATATTATGTGGAAAATTCTTGTCAAATACTTGGTTTGCTTTTTATTTCCTTTTCCATTAAGCTTCTCTTTTGTGACTTATTAAGGCCAAGTTTTATTTCATTATATTTCTATAATCCTTCTTTTAATGTAGTTTCCTCCCTTTTTTCTTCCTTCTTTCCTTTCTTCCTGCCTGCATACCTTTCTTCCTTTTTTTTTCCTTTGAAGTATTTTAAAAACAGTAGAGAAATATTCTGATAATAGGACCCCATCATTAGAACATTGACAAGTTTTTACAGGAAAAACAACTATATTTTGCTCCAACTACCATATAGGCTAAATTTATAAGTAATGTTGCAACTTCCTTAAGAAATTAAACAGATTAGAATATTCCAAAATTATTTCAAAAAATTAAAATGTTAAAAATCACTCACAATCTTACAATTTAAATTAACACAAAGAACTTTCATATTTTGTATTACCTACCATAAACCAATAGCAAGTGCTTATTCCTCAAAGAAAAAGTTACAAATTTTGTATTAAAATAATCGATTACTTCCCACACCCATTACCCAAACACAGTCTAATAGATATCCATGGTTCTCGAGGTGCTGTGAAGCCTAAACTACCACTGGATGTAGAATAACCTCATCTAAGCTGTTATATGGTATTAACGTTCTCAAAAATGTATCTGAGGATGGACTTTCTCTTTCCATTTAATCTAAAAGGCAGGTTTCAAGAGACAGTGTGATTACCCCAAACCACAAGTGGGAAACAGATGACTTTTCAACCAGGGACAGAATCAATTCTCTTATAACTGTCTCCTTGTCATCCTTCTTACAAACTAAACCTGGCAAATGGTTGGGAACATGAGCTCATTAGTCAGTAGGACACAAAATATGTTGAATATACTGCAGGATATTTCTTCCTGAAATAAGGCATGATAGTGCAGATGAAAACAGGGATGATGAAGATGACTAAAGGCTACTTTTGATTTTTAAAAATAGAAATTCCATCATAGCTATGGAATAAAATGGTTCCAAGCATTGTACTTTCAACCCTGGAGTATGCAACAGCATGTTTTTAGAAGGATATTATAGAATCACAACATATTATCACTAGAAGGCACTTCTAATTTCAGTTTACAAATAAGAAGTTGTGATATATTTATTGGGCAAACACGGTGGGCAATGTACCAGCCAATGGGGATATCCCAATGAATCCTGAGTTACAACTCTGAATACTACCTGATTTGTACCCACAGTCAACTGGGAAATGTTCAGGTTACAATAAAATTATATTTATATTGCCCTTTACTTTTTTTTTTTTGGAGACAGGGTCTCACTCTGTTACTCTGGTTAGAGTGCAGTTTCATGATCATGGCTCGATGCAGCCTCAAACTCCTGGGCTCAAGCAAGCCTTCTGCCTCAGCCTCCTGAGTAGCAGGGACTCCAGGTACACCCCACCATGCCCAGCTTAATTTTTTATTTTTTGTGTAGACAGGGTCTGCTATGTTGCCCAGGCTGGTCTTGAACTCCTGTCCCCAAGCAATCCTCCCACCTTGGCCTCCTTAGTGCTGGGATTACAGGCATGAGCCACCGCACCCTGCTGCCCTTTACATTTTTCACTATTCAATTCTTGACAACACTGCCAATTACTGTCATCTTGGGAATCCACATCTAACTCAAATATGCAATGAAGGTTCTTACTTAAGTCTTCAAAAGCAGTAATCTCAGTGTTGCCGATATACATATAGGATTTCAGAAGTTAACCAGGCCTGATAATAGAGCTGTGCTCAAAGCCAGGCCAATCCAGTTAGGATTAGGAAGTTCCCAAGTGGACTTTGCTTTAAATGGAGTTTTAAAATTCCACTCAGGCCCACCAGTGGGTTCGGTAGGTATGCTTGGAACACCAAAAACAGGAGGCCTTGTTGGTATCACTGGCAAAAAGATAATCCCTAGATGACAAAGTTCCAAGCATGGTGAAACAAAGAAAGTAATTCATTTCATAAAGATTAGCACATTAAGAATTCAATAAAGAGCAGTCACAGTCTTCCCTCTGGAATCGTGCAGAAGCAAAGCAGATCTCACATATGCTTAAAACAGCATCCAAAAATTACTCTCCAAAGTGCTCATTTTGTGTTTTTCTTTTTCATGCAAAAACAAAAAAGTCACTATCAATCTATAGTTAACCAGTCACCTACTATAATAACTGAATGAATTAGGAATAATTCCTCCATTTCAAATATTAATACTGTACATAATCAGATATAATAGAGACTAATATTCAACAAAAGCCATCACCATAAACGTAAGTAATTTAATCATTACAAAAATGCTTTGAGGAACACTTGGGTGAGTCAGGGTATGGAATAAAGGTGGAGTTAATATTAAAAGGGGAGGACTTCATGGAGAAGGACCTTGAAAGAAGCTGTGCAACCCGGAAGCTTAAAAAAGATGGAGAGTTTAAGCTAAGTCTTATATATGTGCTTGCTTGAATTTTCATTAGGACTAAATTGTCCCTAATGGCATGAAAAATGATAAAATATAAAGTTAGATCATCGAACCTAAGAGAAAGTGCTTATAGATATGATATCCTTACTTCTTCATACAGCTTTCTCTTTAGCAGTTTATAATGATAAACCTCTAGTTAAGTGGAAAAATCTGGTAATGAAGCATTTTATTTATATACGTAAGAGTTGACACAGCTTTTTTCCTTAGGTTATAAAATATAAAAGTGCTGTTATTCGACCTTGACCATTTTTGATCTAACAAAATGGCAGTTTCTTATGCTTCAACATAATACATGGATTAATAACTTAATAGAAATAGTAACATGTATTCATATGTGTAATTGTCTTATTATATAAATATTATGTGTATTTTATTTCTATACATTATGTATGTTGTTACAGTGGGTGATCGCGAGGACAAACCGAGCGGCACCCGGAGAGTTGGAGAGCCAAAGTTTATTAGCTGGCAGGTTCAGAGGGGTCTCGCCACCAAATTCTGAGCCCCATCTACCCGATTTTTCCCACTTTTATTAGGTTGTGGTGGTCCGAGGGGTGGGGTCTCAGGTGGCTAAGATAATAGGTTAGTTGATGTGTCAGGTAATAGGTTAGTATTATGTTGATATGCCAGGTAATAGATTAGTTGATGGGCCAGGTAATAGGTTAGTATTATGCTGATGTGCCAGGTAATAGATTAGTTGATGGGCCAGTTAATAGGTGGGGGTTTTCCTTATCATTCCCGCCTTTGATGCCCTTCTTTGTCTACTATAGGGCATCATTTCCCAATGGGCGATAGCCTCCTAAGGCCATTATGTGAGCTGTTGCTCTCTGGGTTACAGTTGTCTCTACGAATTTTATAATTGTGTTTAGTGTATAGGGGCCCGTAATGGTGCCAGTCCAGTATTTCTTTCCCCTCTGTGGCACACCTGAGCCTGACTGTAACATGTCTTCAGCATGTAGGTGCGGACTGTGAAACCTCCCATGGTCCAGAAGCCTCGAGTAATCCCGTTAGAGGAGGGAGTTCATGTCCTAGCATAACAAGCCTCAGGGCAGGCTTTCTCTGCCATAGTTGTTAGGGCGAGTGCCCCAACCAGGAGGAGGGTAGGGACTGAGGCAGGAGTAGACATCCTATAATGAGCCAAAACACCACAGTTAGAGACGCCCTCTGCAGTCCAGTCCAATCTCCCGGAGCTACCGAGAAGAGTCCAATCCCCAGTAAGGTCTCTACAACCCCAATGAGGGCCAGGGCCAGTGGTCCCATTTACTCCTGTTCAGTCCTGGGTGTGGATGTCCTCATTGGGAGATGGTTAAGCTGGATCTTTAGTGGGTTCTGCTGGTCCTGATGTGCAGTCCAGAGATAAGTTTCGTTGTCTGGTTCAGCCTTTTTCACCCGGGAGTGATGGATCCACGGAGTGATACCTACAACTTTAACAGCAGTGGGAGTAACTGGTATCACAGTATGGGGACCCTTCCAGGTGGGCTCTAGGGGTGTTCTTTTTTTTTTTTTTTTTTTGAGACAGAGTCTCACTCTCTTGCCTGGGGCGAGTGCCGTGGCGTCAGCCTAGCTCACAGCAACCTCAAACTCCTGGGCTCGAGCAATCCTGCTGTCTCAGCCTCCTGAGTAGCTGGGACTACAGGCATGTGCCACCATGCCCGGCTAGTTTTTTTTTTTCTGTATATATTTTTAGCTGTCCAATTAATTTCTTTCTATTTTTTTGGTAGAGACGGGGTCTCGTTCTTGCTCAGGTTGGTCTCGAACTCTTGAGCTCAGAACGATCCGCCCGCCTTGGCCTCCCAAAGTGCTAGGATTACAGGCATGAGCCACCGCGCCCGGCCTTCTAGGGGTGTTCTATTCCAGTCCTTTACCTAGACTAGACCCCCAGGTTGGTGAGGGTGGACAGGGAGATAGGGTTTTTTTCTAGGACGGTGTGGTGGATATGGCACATAGTTTTGCGTAAGGCTTGGAGGTGTGTGTTTATATTCAATTCCCCTAGTTTTCTAATGTCTCCCCTTAATCGCTTGATGAGTGGGGGAGGTCTACGGAACAGGATTTCAAAGGGTGAATATCCTGTGGGCCCCGGTGTGCACCTGACTCTGAACAGGGCTAGACTTCGCACGTCTACCCAGGATACTTGTGTTTCCTGACATAGCTTCGCTAGAGTGGTCTCGAGGGTCCGGTTCATGTGCTCTACTTTTCCTGAGCTCTGTGGCCTGTAGGCTGTTACGTAGTTTCCATTTGATTCCTAGTGCCTTGGTGAGCATTTGCATGACCTCCGCAGTAAAGCTTGGTCCATTGTCACTGCCAAAGGAGAGTAGTAGACCGTACCTGGGGATGATTTCTCATAATAGAAACTTTGCCACTCCCCTAGCCTTTTCAGTCTGGGTAGGGACTGCCTCGACCCAGCCTGAGAAGGTGCATATCACTACCAGCAGGTATTTATAGCCTCGACATGGTTTTACTTCTGTGAAATCAATTTCCACATCCTGGAACGGAGAGGTTCCAGTGTACTGAATTCCTGGGGTGGGTCTTGGCCTGACCACTGCATTGTTTTTAGCACAGATCTGGCAGCGGGGCGCTGACTGCTGCAGCGATGGACGGAAGTTAGGTGATGTAGTAGTACCAGGCGAGTAGCCGCGTGAGGGCTGTTTTCCCTGAGTCAGGTTGTGATGCTGGGAGACAATGGAGTATGCTAATTTAATGGGGATAAAGATGTTTTGGTTCCGTAGATGCCACCAGCCATCTGCGTCCTTCTCAGCTTCTCCTGCTCTGCCCACTGGTTCTCTTCTGGGGTATATTTTGGTTCTTTGGGCCCCTCAGGTGCCAACAAGATTTGGCACTGGGTTAGAGAGTTGTTCTCTGAACATTATTGGGTGGCTGCATTTTTGGCTTCTTGGTCTGCCAGGTGATTGCTGGTGGCAATTGGATCTGTGCCCTTTTGGCGCCCTTGACAGTGGATGACCGCAGTGTCTCTTGGCTCCCAAACTGCCTCCAGCAGTTGGAGGATTTCATTCCTATGTTTGATCTCCTTTCCACCTGTAGTCAGCAGTCCCCTCTCCCTATATATTGCCCCATGGATATGTGTTGTGGCACAGGCATATTTAGAGTCTGTGTTTATGTTTGCCTTCTTACTCCGGGCATGCCTGAGGGCTCGGATGAGGGCCCATAGCTCCACCCTTTGTGCCGACCACCCTTGGGGCAAAGGAGCTGAAATGATGACCTCACCAACTGCGGTGACTGCGAAGCCCACCATTCTGGATAAAACTGCTGCCATCCGTGTAGAGTTCTAAGTCCGGTGCCGGTAGGGGACTATCTTTCAGATCTGGCCGGCTGGCATAGACCTCCTCTACCACCTTGGTGCAATCACGGTCTGGGGCCCTGGCCCCGTGGGTAGGAGGGTCGCAGGATTCAAGGTCCGCACAGTCTCCAGGGTGACCTGCAGATTTTCACATTGCAGTCCTTGATATTGCCCTAACCAGTTGCTTGAGAGCCACTGGTGCCCAGAGGTGTTCATTAGAGATATTACTGTATGAGAAACTGCACATGGAGGTTTTGTCCCAGTGTGAGTTTGTCTGCTTCCTTGACTAGCAGGATGGTGGCTGCCAGTGCACGGAGGCAAGGTGGCCGTCCTACTGCTACTGGATCCAATTGTTTTGACAAGTAAGCCACTGGTCTCTGCCACAGGCCCACAGTTTGAGTCAAAACCCCCAGAGCTACTTGTTTCTTCTCGTGTACAAACAGGTTAAAGTCTTTGGTGAGGCCCGGTAGCCCTAGTGCGGGGGGCCCTTTTTAGTAAGTCTTTTATTTCCTGGAAAGCCCTTTCCTGACTCTCAGCCCATTCCAATTCTTTGTTTTTAGGCCCATGTAGGGCCTCGTACACAGGCTTGGCTTTTAGGGAGAAACTTGGGATCCACATGCGGCAGAATCCAGCCGCTTTGAGGTATTCTCTGAGTTGTCTCCGACCGGTCCGCCTGGAAATTGTACAGATGGTGTGCTTCCGCTCATGTCCCAGTGTCCGTCGCCCCTGAGTGATGTGGAAACCGAGGTACTTTACCTGTTGCCTGCAGATCTATGCCTTTTTCCAGGAGATTTGGTATCCTTTGTCAGTGAGCAATTGGAGCAGGCACGGGGTTCCCTGGTGACAGTCTTCTCTGGTTGGGCTTGCTAGAAGGAGGTCATCGGATTGACGTACTGTAGAAGTGTGCAGGAGGTTTCTTATCGCGGAAAGGAGACGAGGTCAGTGGCTAGAGCCGCCCCGAACAGAGTTGGCGAATTTTTAAATCCCTGTGGTAGTCGCGTCCAGGTCAGCAGGGTTTTCCTTCTAGTCTGAGGATCCTCCCACTCGAAGGCGAACAGGGGCTGGCTCTTCAGAGTGAGCTGCATGTAGAAGAAAGCATCTTTTGAGTCCAGGCAGGGGAACCAGGCAGCATCAGGAGGAATGAGGCCCAGGAGGGTGTATGGATTCGGTACCACTGCGTGGAGAGTCACTGTAGCTTCATTAATCAGTTGCAGGTCTTGGACGGGCCGGTATCCGCCTCTGTTGGGCTTTTTGACTGGCAGAAGGGGAGTGTTCCATGGGGATTGGCACTCCACCAAAATCCCCTCCCGCTTAAGCCTATCGATGTGTTCCTGAATTCCCTCTCGAGTCTCCTTGGGGATGGGGTACTGTCGTCTCCTGGTCGGTTGGGCACCCAGTTTCATCTCGATTACCAAGGGTGCATGTTGGTGTGCAAGACCCAGGGTTGGGAGCGGGGGGGCTGTCCTCCACCCATACCATCGGAAAATCCTGCTGAAAGGTGGGTTCTGTTTCTCCTTGGTCTCATATAGCTTACATTCCGATTCTCGGGGTCACTGCCATTATGAGAGTCTCTGGGATGCTGAGCGTGAGGCTCACGGTCCCTTCCGGGTGAATGGTGATCTGGGCTTCCAGTTTGCTCAGGAGATCTCAACCTTGGAGGGGTACGGGACAGTCCAGTATGTATAGGAATTCATGTCTTATCTGGTGGCCCCCATCTGGCATATTCGGGGTTGGCAGAAGGGTTGAGCTACTGGAGTTCCAGTGGCTCCCACAATGGTGGTTTCCCACCTTGTAAGTGGAGCCACCGAGGTTGTTACCATCGAGTGTTCTGCCCCAGTGTCCACCATGAACGTTATTGGTCCCCCCCCCACTTCCATCATGACCGTAGGCTCCCAGGGGCCAAGAGTCAGGGAACCTGGTCGGTCCTGTTCCGAGTCGACCCCAGTGAGTCCGATAAGTTTCTGGGTCTCGGGCTCTTGCTGGAAGCCCCTGGGAAGATTCCTGTTTGGCAGTGGGTGGTTTCTTTTGTTGGGGCATTCATCCTTCCAGTGACCAAACTCCTTACAATAGGTGCCCTGGTCAGGCTTCAGGGTCCCTGGTCTCCTGGGTCCTCCTTCCCATGGCGGGCCAGGTTTATTGGCTGGGTCAGCTCTTCCGAAGGCAGCGGCCAGGAGAGCGGCTTTCTGTTTCATTTTCTTGTGATTCTCCTTCTGGGCGGTCCAGTCTCGGTTAACATAGACCTTCTGGGCCACTTCCGTCAGCTGTGTGATGTTCATTCCTGCAAACCCGTCAAGTTTCTGGAGTTTCTGTTGGATGTCAGTATAGGACTGCCCAACAAATGCGGCATTCACCATTCCCTAATTTTTGGCTGCCTCTGGGTTGAAGGGTGTGTAGACTCTGTAGGCCTCACAAAGGCACTCATAGAATTCGCTCTGTGATTCCTCCGGTTTCTGGGTGATCATGGCGACTTTCTTCATGTTGGTTGGTTTTCTGGCTCCCTCCTGGACCCCGTGGAGGAGAGCTTCCCGATACCTTCCGAGTACCTCTCATCTGCTCGGGGAGTTGAAATCCCAATCCGGGTTGGTCTCCAGTGCTGCTATCTGTGCCCACTGCTCCACGTCCAAGGTCCCTGCTGGGCCTGGTCCTGGACCCATCTCTGGGTACTAGCTGCAATTTGGTGTCATTCATCCATGTTAAAAAGGGTCAGAAGAAGCTGGTGGCAGTCTTCTGAAGTGGGATGGTGGGTCTGAAAGATGGATTCCAGGAGGTCAACGAGGACCTGAGGTTTTTCGGAGTATGGTGGGGTGTGGTGCTTCTAGTGCCAAACATCAGTGGTGGAGAAGGGCTAGTAGTACAGGACTGGCTGACCTGGCTGAACGGACCCATCATTGGTAAGCTGTATCGGACCTCGCACTCATGCAGGGGCATCTGGAGGGTTGAAGATGGGGCCTGAGCTGACCGTAGCCAGCGGGTGATGGGAGTGTCGGCACCTGGTTGGTCCAGAACCGGCAGCGAGGAAACTGACGGCAGCGGGGTGTCTGGTGGATTCGGGGGTACTTCAGGAAGTCTCATGGTAGGGTTGTAGAGTGGTGGTGGTGGATCCTCTTCAGGAGCTTCCTGATAGATGGGTTTGGACAGTTTGGAGTCTCTGGTCCTCTGGGCCACAAAAATCCTGCTCTGTCCCTTATTAGCACAGAACCAGACCCAAGGGGGCATGGTCTGAGCAATCTCTAGCCACAAATCTACATAAGAGAATTGGTTGGAGTGGCCGGGAGTCCTGGTCATGATTCTCCAAACTGCTTGCACTATGGGGAGGTCTAAGATTCCTGTTGTGGGCCAGTCAACCCCGAATGTGGGCCATTTGTGTTCACAGAGGGCCCTAAGTCTGCCGGGACTCAGTGTGACGCCGTAATCTCCTGTGAAACCCTTCTTAAAGTTCTTTAACATGCATTTAAGGACTGTAGGCTTAGATTCTACGCTACCCATCCTAGACCCTTGAACGGTGTTGCAGATTAACAGACAAAGGGGGTGGGGTTTCTCTCAGGCGTCCTCCTCGCTGCGTCCCTTGTGGGAACTTAGGCGCGTCTTAGCGAAAAAGTGTCCGTATAAACCCTGGGCCTGGTCGCTCCCTTTAGGGGAGTGAATCACCGTTATGCCTTACGCCACCTCTGCAAAACCGCAGGTGAGGACCCATTCAGGTTCGGTAGCCGTAGCCGTGGAATCACAGTCACTCTTCACTCACGCATTCGGACAGGCAGAGGGTACACATTCCTACCCTGGGAATTCCCTGCACTCAGGAGGTGATCAAGCTCCTCTTCCGTTGTCTGAGGGGACTGACTCGGACGGGTCCCAGAATCTTACCTGGTCCGATGCCTCCAGACCTGATTTGACTTGTCAGTCCCTGCAGTGTGTCCGGGCGAGTTCAGGACCCCGCGACTGGCGGGAGCCCCGAGGAGCGAAGATATTCCGCAAAATGGCGGTTGGCGCCGGTTCGCTTCTGTCGCCGAGGTCCCGCCGGTCGCTGCGCCCGTCCCAGAACCGGTGGCTTCAAGGGGCCAGCGTGGTCGGTTTTCCCGGTCAGGGAACCAAAACCTTACATCAAGCGTTACAGCGGGTGGTCCCAAGGAGAAATCAAGCGGTACACGGAGAGTTGGAGAATCAAAGTTTTTTCGCTGGCAGGCTCAGAGGTTTCTCGCCACCAAATTCTGAGCCCTGTCTATTCTATTTTTCCCACTTTTATTAAGTTGGTGTGGTCTGAGGGGTGGGGTCTCAGGTGGCTAAAGTAATAGGTTAACCGATGTGTCAGGTAATAGGTTGGTATTATGTTGATACACCAGGTAATAGATTAGTATTATGCTGTTGCACCAGGTAATAGATTAGTTGATGGGCCAGGTAATAGATGGGGGTTTTCCTTATCAATATAGTTAAGTATATTTAACATTAAAACCATACTAAACATAATATAGTTTTGATGATTGAGAAAGCACTTCCTCTTTCATTCACTAGACACTTACTGAGTCTTACTATTGTATGTTCCTGCACTCTGCCCCATGCTACAGATACAAGGATGAGTAAAAGGTAGTCCTTGCCCTCTAGGCTCTCACAATTTAGTAAGGGAGATAATTACTAGAGAGACTTCGTGTACAGGGGTAAGAAGGAAGGTCCTGAGATCAGAGAGACCCAGAGATCTAGTCTGGTCTTCACCACCTTTGCTAATTGTCCAGCCTCTCTCAGCCTCCTGGAAATAATAATAGTACTTCACAGGATTGTTGTGAGAATTAAATGTGAAAATGCATGTGAAGTTGCTTAGTATTGTGTTGGACTTACCAACTACTCAGGAAATGTTAGGTATTATCCTATGTGTTAAATACTACTTAGGTAATTAGACGTGGTTGGTATTTGCTTCCTTTTGAGTGGAGTGAGGTAAACTGGTTTTAGTTATCAGCAACATATGATTAGACAACAATGGTTTGTGGTGAACTTGTTTATTCCTGATAATAGTTTGGAGAAAAATCTCATCATCTTTCCCTGGAAGTGGGGCCTGTTTTCAGTCAAAAGTCCTGGTCTAATTAAGCGGCTGAACAGATTTGACACATCTCTCAGGAGTGAGGCTGGCTTTCCTAGGTATTCAACATTCTTTTAGCACCTTTAATAATAATAATACAAAATAGGAACTGAAACAGGAACTAATGGATTTGATGATAATTAAGAAATCCAATTCTCTTCTCAAATGCACCTTTGCCCTCTCAGGTAAAAATAAATGTTAGTTATTGCCAACCTGCCCATGGGCATGAATGCCTTTATCAAAACCCACTGAATAGTCTTTTAGTTGGTCAATAAATATTATTGAGCCCTAGTATTTGCCAGGCACTGTGCTAGGCTCTCGGAGTATAGAAGTAAGCAAAACTACAGCTTCAAGGGGGAGATAGACATTCATGAAATAAGCCTTCAGATACATAACTAAAATTTGCTCTAAGTGAAGAGTGTTGAGCAGGGACCCTGATTAAACCGGGGCATAGGTTTGTGGAGGTTAGGGAAGAGTCATTGAGGGAAGCAGCATCTAAAATACTGTTACAGCAAATGTTACAGCAGGCGGTTCTGAGGACAAACCAAGTGGCACACAGAGAGTCGGAGAATCAAAGTTTATTTGCCGGTGGGCTCAGGTGTCTGACCACCAAATTCTGAGGCCTGTCTACCCCATTTTTCCCACTTTTTCCTCTTTTATTAATTTGCGGTGGTCCGAGAGGTGGGGTCTCAAGTCGCTAATTTGCCTCTAGGTAATAGGTTAGTTGATGTGTCAGGTAATAGGTTTAGTATTATGTTGATGTACCAGGTAATAGGTTTAGTGTTATGCTGATGTGCCAAATAATAGGTTAGTTAATGTGTCAGGTACTAGGTTAGTATTATGCTGATGCTGGTCTTCCATGAGGGGTGGGGGTCTCAGGAGGCTAATGGGCCAAGTAATAAGATGGGGATTTTCCTTATCATTCCCCGCTTTGATGCCCTTATATGTCTATCATTGGGCATCATTTCCCAGTGGGTGATAGCCTCATAAGGCCATTATATGAGCTGTTGCTCTCCAGGTTACAAACCCCAGGTTTGTTCTAATTCCTTGCTTGTTTTCTGGATTCTTTCTTAGCACCCTGACTTTTGTGGTTACTATTCCTGTCTGGTTTGTATAGCAGCAGCACTCTTCCCCTAGAAATATACAGGTCCTCCCCTTTTCAGCAGGGAGCAGGTTTAAGGCCCGTCTGTTCTGTAAGGTTACTGCTAGTGAGTTCAGTTGACTCTGGAGGGACAGTAGGGAATCTGCTACTCGTTCCGTGTCTTCATTTAGTTCTTGGGATAACTCGTAGTAGATGTTCAGGGATGTTCCTAGGCCACCTACTCCTGCTCCCATCCCAGCAGCAATTCCTCCCTTACTCATGCTAGTAAGGCCCGTCTTTTCCAGGTGTTTGGGTGGGGGCTTAGTGGAGCTTCCAGTCGTTGGGTTTTAAAGATAGAAACTTCTGGGGTGAGGAAGACCTGGGTACAGGTCCTAGTCCAGTTTCCTGGGAGGCAGAAGTAGGCAATGTCTCCACAAAGAAAGAATATGCCATTCCGGGAGCAAGTGGCAGTGGCATTACTGGGTAAGGTTTGGTTATTTGTGCAGAGTTCACCCGGTATGAATCCTAATATTTCGTTCTTTCCTGCATTAGTAATGCAAGTGATATTCAGGTGGGAAGTTATGGCTAAGCGGACATCGTATGCTACTGGGCCCACCAAGGATGTTTTGTTTGGGCCTGGGATCAAAATGCTGGAGTTCCAGCCCAGAGTCACAGGGACCCCAATAGAGACTTGTTTCTGGAGGGGTAAACAGACCCAACATGAAGTATGGTTGGGTAGGGCCTGGAGGGTCATATTGAGGAACCAGGTTATTAGGGGAGAGGTTTCCAGGGGTTCATTGATCTTTTGTATGCCAGTCAGATCTGGCCTCTTATAAGTTGACTGTGTTCCTGAGGCAATCTTAATAAGCTGAGCCTTTGTGTTTTTGACCTGTTGGATTCCAGCCTGGTCTTGGACTCCTCCCCCATCAGACATCCCCCAGCGGCTGTAGTAAGTCTGACAAGCTGGTTTGCCCCTTGGGGCTATACAGGTTCGAGTATCACCTGTAATGGTGCCAGTCCAGTATTTCTTTGCCCTCTGTGGCACACCTGAGCCTGACTGTAACATGTCTTCGGCATGTAGGTGCGGACTGTGAAACCTCCCATGGTCCAGAAGCCTCGAGTAATCCCGTTAGTGGAGGGAATCCAAGTGCTAGCATAGCAAGCCTCAAGGCAGGCTTTCTCTGCCATAGTTGTTAGGGCGAGTGCCCCAACCAGGAGACGGTAGGGACTGAGGCAGGAGTAGACATCCTATAATGAGCCAAAATACCACAGTTAGAGACACCCTCTGCAGTCCAGTCCAGTCTCCCGGAGCTACCGAGAAGAGTCCAATCCCCAGTAAGGTCACTACAACCCCAGTGAGGGCCAGGGCCAGTGGTCCCATTTACTCCTGTTCAGTCCTGGGTGTGGATGTCCTCACTGGGAGATGGTTAAGCTGGATCTTTAGTGGGTTCTGCTGGTCCTGATGTGCAGTCCAGAGATCAGTTTCGTTGTCTGATTCAGCCTTTTTCACCCGGGAGTGATGGATCCACGGAGTGATACCTACAACTTTAACAGCAGTGGGAGTAACTGGTATCACAGTATGGGGACCCTTCCAGGTGGGCTCTAGGGGTGTTCTATTCCAGTCCTTTACCTAGTCTAGACCCCCAGGTTGGTGAGGGTGGACAGGGAGATAGGGTTTTTTCTAGGACGGTGTGGTGGATATGGCACATAGTTTTGGCTAAGGCTTGGAGGTGTGTGTTTATATTCAATTCCCCTAGTTTTCTAATGTCTCCCCTTAATCGCTTGATGAGTGGGGGAGGTCTACAGAAGAGGATTTCAAAGGGTGAATATCCTGTGGGCCCCGGTGTGCACCTGACTCTGGACAGGACTAGGCTTTGCACGTCTACCCAGGATAATTGTGTTTCCTGACATAACTTCGCTAGAGTGGTCTTGAGGGTCCGGTTCATGTGCTCTACTTTTCCTGAGCTCTGTGGCCTGTAGGCTGTTACGTAGTTTCCGTTTGATTCCCAGTGCCTTGGTGAGCATTTGCATGACCTCCGCAGTGAAGCTTGGTCCATTGTCACTGCCAAAGGAGAGTAGTAGACCGTACCTGGGGATGATTTCTCTCAATAGAAACTTTGCGACTCCCCTAGCCTTTTCGGTCCGGGTAGGGACTGCCTCGACCCAGCCTGAGAAGGTGCATATATATCACTACCAGCAGGTATTTATAGCCTTGACATGGTTTTACTTCTGTGAAATCAATTTCCACATCCTGGAACGGAGAGGTTCCAGTGTACTGAATTCCTGGGGCGGGTCTCAGCCTGACCTCTGCATTGTTTTTAGCACAGGTCTGGCAGCGGGCGCTGACTGCTGCAGCGATGGACGGAAGTTAGGTGATGTAGTAGTAGCAGGCGAGTAGCCACGTGAGGGCTGTTTTCCCTAAGTGAGTCAGGTTGTGATGTTGGGAGACAATGGAGTATGCTAGTTTAATGGGGATAAAGATGTTTTGGTTCCGTAGGTGCCACCAACCATCTGCATCCTTCTTGGCCTTCTCTTGCTCTGCTCACTGGTTCTCTTCTGGGGTATATTTTGGTTCTTTGGACCCCTCAGGTGCCAAAAAGATTTGGCACTGGGTTTGAGCCATCTCTAGCCATGCATTGATCGGGGTGACCAGGAGTCTCGGTCAGGATTTTCCAAACTGCTCGCACAGTGGGGAGGTCTAAGGTTCCTGTTGTGGGACAGTGGACCCCGAATGTCGGCCATTCGTGTACACAGAGGACCCTAAGTCTACTGGGACTCAGTGTGACAGCTTAATCTCCTGTGAAACCCTTCTTAAAGTTCTTTAACATGCCTTTAAGGACTGCATTCTTAGATTGTACACTGCCCATTCTAGACCCTTGAACGGTGTCGCAGCTTAACTCCCTTTAGGGGGGTGAATCACCGTCATGCTGTAAGACACCACTGCAGAACCGTAGATGAGGACGCACTCAAGTTCTGTAGCCGTAGCCGTGGAACCAAAATCAGTCACTCTTCACTCTCTCATTCAGACAGGCAGAAGTTACACATTCCCGCCCTGGGAATTCCCTGCACTCAGGAGGTGATCAAGCTCCTCTTCTGTCCTCTCACGGGCCTACTGGGACTTGTCCCGGGACCTTACCTGGTCCCATGCCTTCAGACCCGATTTGACATGTCCGTCCTTGCAGCGCGGGCAAGTTCGGGACCCCGCAGCCGGCGGGAGTTCCGGAGGAGCAAAGAGATTTCGCAAAATGGCGGTTGGCGCCGGTTCGCTTCTGTCGCCAAGGTCCCATGGGTCGCTGCACCCATCCGATCTGGTGGCTTCAAGGGGCCAGCGTGGTCGGTTTTCCCGGTCAGGGAACCAAAATGTTATAGTAAGTGTTACAGTGCGTGGTCCCAAGGACATACCCAGACGCACATGGAGAGTCGGAGAATCAAGGTTTATTTGCTGGCGGGCTTAGAGTGGTTTCCCCATTGAATTTTGAGCCCCGTTTACCCGATTTTTCTCACTTTTATTAAGCTGGGGTGGTCCGAGGGGTGGGGGTCTCAGTTTGCTAACGAGCCAGATAATAGGTTAGTATTGTGCCGATGCGAGTGTTCCGTGAGGGGTGGGGAGTCTCAGGTAGCTGATGCGCTGGGTTAATAGATGGGGGTTTTCCTTATCAGTCCAGATAATTCTTGTGCGTGCATATGTGTGTGAACGTGTACACGTTTAGGTACGTTTCGTGTATGTCCACGTATTACATGTCTGTACTTACATGGTTCCAGACTGGCTTAAAAATAAGGGAGCTCTCATAAATTAAACCCGCGTGGTTCACGTGAATTTAGTAATCTTTGGTAAATAAACTGGGTTATTATTAAAACATAAAAAGGTGTTATTCCAAGTAATAGTAAAAATGTTTTCAAATTGTCAGCATACATTTGATTTTGCCTGGGTTTTACTGGACGTTTTTATGTTCTTGAGGTCTTGACATAAAGTTTATGAAAAACATAAACTCAGTGAAATACAAACTAATGTGTGATTTTTGATAAGTGAATTTAATGTTTGGTGAAATGATAATCACTAAATCTGCGTTACCAACCAAAAATACCTATGTGTTTAAGGTAAAAATGCAAATGTGCCTAAGTGCCAGTGTTACTGCAAGTGTTACAGCAGGTAGTCCCGAGGACAAACCGAGCGGCACGCAGAGAATCAAAGTTTACTTGCCGGCGGGCTCAGAGGGGTCTCGCCGCCAAATTCTGAGCCTCTTCTACTCTATTTTTCCCAGTTTTATTAAGTTAGGGTGGTCTGAGGGGTGGGGTCTCAGGTGGCTAACTAGCCAGGTAATAGGTTAGTTGATGCGCCAGGTAATAAGTTAGTATTATGCTGAAGCGGGTCCTAGGTTTTTCTAACAGCTGACATTATGATTAATGTATGTAATTGAAACTTCTAGATAAAAAGGAAACAATTCTATATAAAAAATTTTAATAAAAATGTTATGATATAAATATTAGTTTTGTTAAAAGATAATTTTGTCTAATTTATTGGTTTTTAAAACTTTAAAGAAGCCCAAGAATTTGCTGCATTTCAACAAAGTCTTTCATTGGTCATATGAATTATTCCATAATACACCCTAATAAAAGGATTAATCCTATAAGATCATAGCGACAGTATCACACATTTATTGATTTTCTGCTATGAGCCAGACACTGTACTAGGCACTTAATTGCATTAGTGTCACTTGTACAGCCAACCTAGAATGATTTACTCCTGAGTTTCTTCCCCAGATCAGAGATGATGAAATGGGAAATGATCACACTCAAAAATTTATATGGTATGTGTGACTGGTATGTTTTATTTGTTATCTGTGTTGAGCTGAGGAAAAAAAATGCAGAGTGGTACCTACAAATAAGAAAATAGAAACTAGAAGTACAATGGAAAGAGGGAAGGTACGCAATTTGGGACGACTGGAGGTAGAAAATTATAGTAATAGATTATTGTGCGCCAGACACTGCATTTATGATAAGATATACAACTGTTTTTTTCTATACTCTCACAATATTCTCAATACTTCACTTTTGCCACCAAACTGAGCAGTTTTTCCTAGACCAAGCAATTCCCTAGTTGTCTATGGACATCAACTGGTGTCCTACAAATTAACTCAGTTCTGACCCTATCTGCCTGGAGATAGCGCAGACCCCACATTCAAGGGCCGGTCCCACAAGACTGCCCCCACTTTAGTCGCCAATCAGAAGTCCAGGTTTGTTACCTGTGCTTCTAACCTACTAGATGTACATCGAAGGTGCTCATGACTGCCCCCTCACATTCGTTAATTTGCTAGATCAGCTCCGAGAACTCGGGGAAACAGCTTGCTTCCTAGATTACTGTTTTATTACAAGCGAGGTTCCAGGAACATCCAGATGGAAGCAAAGCGCAGGGCAAGGCATGTGGGAGAATGCGTGGAGCTTCCCTGGAGTCTCTAGCTGGGGTTTCAATCTGCATGTGGCATGGTTGCAGGCACTCTAAGCATCTGAAAACTGTTTGTGTTACCTTATTTGGCACTCTATTGTATGCTGTACCTTATGTTGCACTCTACTTGTGTTGGACACTTTGCAGTACCGTTAACCTCACTCTTCTCATCTGGGGACTGTTCCCAGTACCACACACCCCAGTCTTCTCGTGTTGGCATCATTCGCAGTACCACACAACCCAGTCGTCTCGTCTCGGAACTCTTTGGGGTACCCCACACCTAGTCTTTTCATCTCGAAATCATTTTTGTAGCACCATGTGTCCCAGTTTTTTGTCTTGGAATTCTCTGTGGTACCAAACCCCTCACTCTTCTTGTATTGGAATCGTTCGCAGTACCACACCGCCATGCCCCCGTTTTCTCTTCTTGGAACCATTCACACTACCGCATGCTCCAGCCCTTTTTGAATCGTTTGCAGTACTGCATGCTCCAGTTTTCTCTTCTTACAACCGTTTCCAGTACTGCCCACACCAGTCTTTTTGTCATGGAACTTTTGGGGGTACCCCACACCTCAATCGTTTTGTCTTCGAACTGGTTGTAGTATCGCATGTGCAGGGGTGGGGAGCCTGCCGCCTTGGGGCCATATGTGGCCTTCTGGATCCTTAAGTGCAGCCGTTTGGATTCGGGTTGAGGGGCTGCACTTGGGGTTCTGGAGGGCCACATGTGGCCTTGAGGCCTTTTTCGTCTCAGAACTCTTTGGTATAACATATGCCCCTGTCTTCTTGTATTGGAGCTATCAGTCACTATTATCGTGAAGATACATTGTCATTCTTTCAAACACAAGTTTTGGCTTGTGATTATCTTTCAATTTTTTTTTTGAGCAATTTTTGTGAGACCATGGGTAAGTCAAAAATTCAAGTTATTTTCTTTCTTTCCTTCTTTCTTTTTTTTTGATTCAGAGTCTCACTCTGTTGCCCGGGCTAAAGTGCCATGGCGTCAGCCTAGCTCACAGCAACCTCAAACTCCTGGGCTCAAGTGATCCTCCTGCCTCAGCCTCCCGAGTAGCTAGGACTACAGGTATGCGCCACCATGCCCGGCTGATTTTTTCTATATATATATTTTTAGTTGTCCAGATCATTTCTTTCATGTTTTTTAGTAGAGACGGGGTCACACTCTTGCTCAGGCTGGTCTCGAACCCCTGACCTTGAGCAATCCACCCGCCTCGGCCTCCCAGAGTGCTAGGATTACAGGCGTGAGCCACTGCGCCCAGCCTCAAGTTATTTTCTAATATGAGTTCCGTCAGAACAAATGCGGTGCAGACAGCTGGAAGTATCAACGAAGTGTTTGGGAAGGATGTGGCTAATGGATGCATGGTATGCCAGTGGTTTGAGAAGTTCCATTCTGGTGATTTTAATCTTGAAAATGAGCCACGTGGGTGACCTGAGACCAAGGTGGATAATGATGAGCTGAAAGCTGTGGTGGAAGCGAATCCATTTCAACCTACGTGTGAATTAGCAGCAAGGTTTGACATTACTATTCCAACAATATTGGACCATTTGGAAACAAATGGGCGAGGTAAAGAAGCTCGATAGATGGGTTCCATATGAATTAAACGAACGTCAGAAGAGAAATCGTCTTAAAGCTTGCCTTTCTTTGCTGTCACGACACAAATGCGAAATATTTCTACAGTGTATTGTTGTGTGTGATGAAAAATGAACTTTTTTTTGACAATCGCAAGTATTCGGCACATTGGTTGGATAAAGATGGAGTGCCAAAACACAAAACCGAATATTCATCAAAAACAAAAAAAAGCTAATGATGGGCCAGGCGCGGTGGCTCACGCCTGTAATCCTAGCACTCTGGGAGGCCGAGGCGGGCGGATTGTTTGAGCTCAGGAGTTCGAAAGCAGCCTGAGCAAGAGCGAGACCCAGTCTCTACTAAAAATAGAAAGAAATTAATCGAACAACTAAAAATATATATAGAAAAAATTAGCCAGGCATGGCGGCGCATGCCTGTAGTCCCAGCTACTCGGGAGGCTGAGGCAGAAGGATCGCTTGAGCCCAGGAGTTTGAGGTTGCTGTGAGCTAGGCTGACGTCACGGCACTCTAGCCCGGGCAACACAGTGAGACTCTGTCTCAAAAAAAAAAAAAAAAAGCTAATGACGTCTGTTTGGTGGTCCAGCGCTGGTATTATCCGCTATAGCGTCATGAAACCTGGTCAATCGATTACAGCGGTTGTCTACTGCCACCAGTTGGACAAAATAATGAGGATGCTTGTGATTAAGCAGTCGAGATTGGTCAACAGAAACAGGCCAATCCTCTTGCAAGACAACGCTCGACCACATGTCGTCGCACAAACAATACTGCTCAAACTACAGAAGCTGGACTTGGAAACTCTGTCATGCACCGTATTCACCAGACCTTACACCAACTGACTACCGCTTCTTCCAGGCTTTGGACTGCTTCTTGCAAGGAAAAATATTCAATTTTCAACAAGCTGTGGAAAACGCCTTTTGTGATTTCATCACCACTCCCTCTTCAGGCTTCTTCGCTGCTGGCATAAACAAGCTATCCTTAAGATGACAACACTGTATATCGATTGTTTCGGTACATACTTTGATTAATTGTACTGCTTCTTAATTTAGGTATAATAAACTAAACTTTTAATTAGAAATCGAACACTTCATATTTAATGACCTAAATATTTGCGGCACTGTACGTACGCCCCACTCTTCTCATTTTGGAACCTTCTGTGGTACTGTATGCCCCAGTTTTCCCGTCTTGGCACTTTTTGGGGCACTACGCCCCAGTCTGCTCATCTCGGAACAGTTTGCAGTATAGTCCGCCCCTGTCTGGTTGTCCTGGACCTCTCTGGGGTAGTGTATGCCCAAGGCTCCTCCTGGGACTGTTTGCGCCACCGCACGCGGCACTCTCTGCTGCAGCTCCGGGAGGACTCAGCTTTTCCAGCTCCCCAATTTTAGGTTGGGAAATCATGGCAATACCCAGCAAAAAACAGCAAAAGCCGCAACATCAAGCAGCAACTGTGCCAGTGTTGGCGGCGCCCTCTCAGGCAGTGGTGGGGGCCAGTTACTGAGCTCAGAGCAGGCTAAGGACTCATCGTCTCCGTCTCGTACATACCCCGCTTGCTGTACCAGTTCTAGAAATGTACCCTGGGCACGTTTTGTGCAGGTATAGTAAGACACACAAATAATCGCCAAGGAGGAAGAAGTTTTTTATTACACTCACAGTCCCCTAGACACAGGAGGCAGGGCACACCACAGATGGAGATGCCAAAGCAAGATGAGCAGGCAGAGAGAGAGGGGAACTGCTGGTGGGCCGTTATTGTGGTTTTCTTGGGAACCAATGGGTGAAGCAAGGTAAGCAAGTGGTGCAAATTTAGGATTGGATAGTTTAAGTGGTTTCAGAAGATTCTGGGATATAGGGTGGGTCCCCAGTTGTGTAAAAGCTAGTCTTAGAGAGTCTGAGTAGACATATCTTAGTCTTAGTCTTAGTAAATCATGAATTTTAGGGTCCGGTGCCTTGTCAGCAAATTGCAGCTTCTCCACAGCAATGAACCATAGCTTGGAGCCCGTGGTGAAGACCCCAGAGTCTGCCCCTTGTTCTCCATCCCACCCCCCACCCCCCCGCCCCCGGGCCGCAGGTTTTTTTTCACTGAAGTAAAAGACATAAAACGTTAAATTTATCATATTTACCATTTTAAGTGTACAGTTCAGTAGTGTTAAATATATTGATATTTTTGTGCAACAGATCCCCAGAACTTTTTCTTCTTGCAAATTTGAAACTCTGTAGCCAGTAGACATTGATTCTCTGTCCTCCCTTTTCCAGCCTGCGGTAACCTCTTTTCTGCTGTTTCTATCATTTTGACTCCTCCTTCATAAGAGTCCTTTTGTTACTGGTTTTTTTTTCAGGACCCTCCATACTGTTTTCCACAATGGCTGCACTATTTTACGTTCCCCCGAACAGTGCACAAGGGTTCCAACTTCCCCATTTTCTTGTTAAAACTTAGTTTTGTTCGTTTTTCCTTTCATAGTTGAGATTTTATTGGTTACGTTGAGGATCAGTTGACACACATTTCAATTTGTTTCCAATTCTTAACATACTATAGCAAAAATCTGAAAAGCCATGTAGTTGCGATCCTTTTCTAAACAGCTATTCCAATGACTTCCCAGCTTAAAAATCGGAGCAAATTTTCCTTAAGAGGATTTCAAATACCAATGTCTTTAACATTCATAAGCTGTTAATTCACAATTTATTATCATATATATTACATGCTCAAATCTCCAATCTTTCACAGCACATTAACAAAATTATAAGGAACACTGGACTACCACAACTGAAGACGTTTCAGAATACACACAGTTTTGACAGGGAGAGGCAAGATTAAGGAGTGTTTCCTTTCGAAGTCAACTTTGCTAAAGAGAACATGGGAATAGAAGTAACTTAAAATGTTCAAGACATATTCATCGCACAACTGTGACTCCAAATTGCCGTTTAGTATGGTTTTGTTTTGTAAATATAAATTCTTTCTGATTTGGTCTTGATGTCAGCTGACCCACAATCCTTTATTCCCTTTGTGTTTGTTTTGTTTTGTTTCGTTTTTGTTTTATGCTTTCCAGCTACCTGAAGCCCTGAAGCCCAGGTTCTTAGTTTCCTTCTTTGGTCAATAAGAGGAAGAGGGTAAGAGGAAGGGACCTGGTGTCACTAAGCAGTAGCTTTGCCCTGGCGTGGCCCCATTTGTGAGATAATTAGTCCCAGCTCCTTTCCCTCTTTTGTTTCTTTCTTTCTTTTTTTTTTTTTTCTTTTGAGACAGAGTCTTACTCCGTTGCCTGGGCTAGAGTGCCATGGCGTCAACCTAGCTCACAGCAACCTCAGACTCCTGGGCTCAAGTAATCCTTCTGCTTCAACCTCCTGAGTAGCTGGGACTACAGGCATGTGCCACCATGCCCAGCTAATTTTTTCTATTTTCAGTTGCCCAGCTAATTTTTTTTTTCTATTTTTTAGTAGAGACGGTGTCTCACTCTCTCTCAGGCTGGTATTTAACTCCTGACCTCAAGTGATCCCCCCACCTCAGCCTCCCAGAGTGCTAGAATTAGAGGCGCGAGCTACCACGCCCGGCCCTTCTCTCTTTTCTTTTTATAGTAAAATCTTTAGAATGTCTTATATTTCTAGGTGGATAATTTTTTTTTTTTTTTGCCTCTTGTCTTTGGATGTTTACCTGACAAGCACCTGGGTATGGGGTAGTCCCTGTTGTGAGCGGCAACCTCCATTAGTGGTTTCCATGGGCCCCTTTCATAGGCAGCTGCCTCCCTCTCTAGGGTGCACTGATGGACCTCATTTGGGTCAGGGGGACGAAGTGACCACAGGCCTTGGCCATATTTCCCCTTCGGTGGTGCCACTGGTTTCCTGTTGTGAGATTATTCCCTTCGTCAGGGTTCAGACGCGTCGTCCGGGTGTGACCCACCATCTCAGTGGTTGCAGAGGAAAGTCTCCCTCTTCCCTTGCTGGGGGAATTCATTACCTTGTCCCTATAGCCCTTAGCCTCATTTTGGGCAGAGGAAATTACCTCGCAGTCTGACCCAGGCACTTTAGCTCTCCTTGATGGTAGGTAGGGAGGAGCATCTGGTCTTTAATCTTATCTTGTCTTTAATCTAGTCAATCAGGAGCCTCAGTGTGGTGTATTCGCGTTAGATCAGAGGCCCCCGGGTCTCTTTGCTCTCTTTGGGAGGACTTTCACTGATAATGGCAACAGTGACACTTTAGGGTGGACGCCACTGATAGAGGCGACAGAGGCACTTTCAGCTGCGCTCAGCAGTGCAGTCGGCCTGTTGCAGCAAGCAGCGCTGCATCCGCACAGGGTGCTAGTCACGTGGCAGAGCCATAGCGCAAGCCCAGCCGAGAGTGAGCGAAAGACATTTTACATGCCCTTCCTGGCTGTGACCACACACCTTGCTCGCTGCGCCAGTTGTATTTCCTCTAATTTGGTCCAGAGAGAGAGAGAGTGGCTATAAAGTCCAGTCCTGCCCTGAAAGGGCTCCAGCGGAGGTGGTCGTGCGTGTTTGCAGTGTGCCTTTCATGGGATACTTCTTCACCCTCGCCCAATGCCTAGGCGCCTGCCCTATGACCAGGTGTCCATCTTATAGTAAACTTGTTTGCTGGCAGATGCCCCTGTGGCTCTCGCCTGACTTGTGTCCAGTTTATTCCTATGAACTTAGCTACTCTCTAGGAGAGCTTGACCGGGAGGAGAGGTAGGTTCCGGTGTTTCAGTCAGGTGAGTCCCGGAAGAGGTAGCACAGCAAAACTCATGCAGTGTATTAATTACAGATCCCAGAGAGAAGAGGGCAGCACACCTCAAAGGATGAGCTGGAAACGGGGAGCAAGAGTGGGAGAGAGAGCGAGGGCCTGTGGGCCAGAGCCTTCACTGGGGTCCGGGGCGTTACCTGAGAAGGTTCCCCGTGGGGAGTTCTAGTTGGTAGGTTTAGAGCAAGAAAGACACAGGTTCCGTGGAGGCACGCTTGACTGAGAGGTGGTCATGGTGGCATGTCTGTGTACTCCATGCAGGGAGTGAATATCAGTGGGTCAAGTAGGTTGTGTCCAGCTGTCCCATGGGGGGTGGTCCTCAGGAGGAGGTTGTGTTAGGTAGACACCTGGATCAGCCACCTTAAGGAATGGCGAGGAGGTTGAGGGTTGAGAACTGGAAGCCTCAGGCATGAGAAAGTCCAACTTATATTCAACACGGATGCTGGACAACATAAAATGATAAGAATTTAGGACGGCTTTGTATTACAAGATATAAAAACTACCACCCCCCACCTATGGTTTGTCAAGCTGGCACCCGAGACAGTCAAATCCTTCCAGAATTGAATACCCCCACAATTTTCTGGTTGTACCTCCAAAATAAACACATGGCAAATGATTTTACCTTTAAAACAATTTCTACTTAAAGATGGGATGAGGTGGGACTCCTTCCTGAAAAATATTTCTAGAGTTACTTGTGCACATCTACAAAATACAGTAGTTGATAAACATATTCCTCTGGATGGTACAGGAAGGGAGACAGGGACCACTGTTAAGACAGTGTATGTGATAGTAATCAGATTTGCCTTCTTTCTCTCCTGCTCCATTAGAGGCTGGATACTCCTCATTTTTAGTATCTTCGTTATGCTTCGTTTCTGGGTTAGCTACTTTGGTCTGTTTGTCCTATACGTCCATTTCCCTTTCCTTTGTACTTTTTTTGCTCGAAGATTTATTCTTCCCTATTGCCTTTTCTGGCTTTGTTTCCACTTTTGCAGGAGCAGGTTTAGCTGACAACCGCACCAGTCTTCTCTTGGGATCTTCCTTCAATGTCCATTGGGCTGTGCCGACCTTCCTCTTGCACGTCTTGGTGGCAGGAAGGATGCTCGAAGGTGCTGGGTGCTTGTGGGCTTTGGAGCGCCAAGAGCCTTCTTGAAGCTGGCTTGCCACACAGAAAAACGTAGGGAGTAATTGGGAAGCCCAAGAGTGGGAGGGTGAAAATAGAGAGCCCTTGAGACCCTGTTGGGAGGTTCTAGCAGGGGAGTGCAGGAGCTCATATATTCTTGAACAAAGAAAAGATCCTCTTCTATCGGAACCGCAGTCGTATTCGACTGAGCTCGCGGCGAGCTCGCTGCGAGCTCGCAGCTTTGGGAGGGACAAACATGGAACGTGAAAATAGAGAGCTTTTAACATTCTCAGAAGCATCGTTGGGTAGGGGGTCCTAGATGACTGGATGGGGAGATGATCCCCTTATCATGGCATATAAAAGGGTGAGGCAATAATAGATAAATTAGGTATCCACATTCTACAGTTTCCACAAGGCTCAAAAAATCCTCTTTTATCTTTTTGTTTCTGGGAGAGGAAACTGTTGAATAGTAGAAGCTCCATCTGTGGGGATAGTTTTTCCTGAGACTGCAATGTCATGACTCAGATATTAAACGCATAGATGGCATAATTGAACTTTGTATTTAGCCACCTTGTGGTCCTTTTTTGCTAATGCCTTAAGAAGGTATTCATTGTTCAGAAAGAGCGCTGTCATAACTGTCAGAACACAGAAGATCACCTACATATTGGAATACAGTGGAGTTTCCTGGGAATTTAAGTCCCTTAAATTTGTGCATGAGAAGTAGGTAGGGGCTTCGGTAAATCATTGTGGCATAAAACAGTCCAGAAATATTGTTGATTTTCCTAGGAAAAGAAAAACAAGTACTGAGAATCTTTATTTAAAGGAGAATACTGACAAAAGCTGAACGTAAATTAATGACCATTGAAATACCAGGTGTTGAAAGGGATCACAGACAGGGTAGTATTATGGTTAGGAATTTGTGTTTGACAATTTTATTGATAAATCTCAGATCTTGTACAAACCAATACCTTTTCCTTTTGGCTTTGTCATGGCCAGAATGTGAGGGTTGCAAAGACTAGAAATGGGGTTTTTTGTCGAATAAATCTTGGATTATTGGGTGGCCCTCCCAGCCCCTCTGGTTTTAAATGATACTGGGGAACTTAAGGAGGGGCATGGAAAGATCTGTTTCCACCTTAAGGAAATTTGCATCTCAGGTAGGTCCAGTACCTGTGGAGTTTGTTGCCCACAAAAGAAGGAATTTTGTCTAACAGTTGATTTAAGTCCTTAGTTGAATGAATGCTAGGTTGAAGAAGGAAGAGGAACTCCAGGAAGTCAGACGAATCACTAAGGGACATAGACATGAGGAGAGGAGTTCGTTGGGGGCATAATGAATTTCGATGCCCCAATCTGTGAGTAGGTCCCTTCCTAATAGATTTACGGGGGAGGATAAACCCAGAAGGAAGTTGTGCTGAGCTTTAAAAGATCCCATAGAAAGAAGTTGAGAAAGGCAAATTATGAGGCAAATGATCAAAAGCCACCATTGGTAAAGTCTGGTGACTCTGAGGAGGAGGAAAAGGAAATGAGTCGCTGTTAAGGGTAGATGGTGTTGCCTCGGGCGGTATCAGTGAGAAATGTGGTAGGTGCCCTTCAACCTGTAGGGTTACTTCCCCTTTCGAGTTTGACGGCAATTGAGGGTGTTGGAAATTTACTTGCTCAGAGGGAAGTCGGTGAGTTGTTTGTTTTTTGAGACAGGGTTAGCCCCAGCTAGAGTGCAGTTGCGTCATCATAGCTCCCCGTAACCTCGAACTCCTGGGCTCAAGCGATCCTTCTGCAGGGTGTGGTGCTTCCAGTTCAGAAGGTCAGTGGTGGAGAAGGGCTGGTAGTACAGGACTGGCTGACCTGGCTGAACGGACCCATCATCCGTAAGCTGCGTCGGACCTCGCACTCACGCAGGGGCGTCGGGAGGGCTCAGGCCCCAACTTCAGCCCTCCAGATGCCCCTGAAATCTGAGACCATTTACAAGGCTTATGGCCAGAGCAGAGAGTTTTGTTTCATTTTATTTTGTTTCGTTTCATTTTTTTGAGACAGGGTGTCTCTCTTTTGCCCAGGCTAAAGTGCAATGGCGTCATCCTCAAACTCCTGGGCTCACGTGATCCTCCTGCCTCCTGCCTCAGCCTCCTGCTGGGACTACAGGCCTGCCCCACCACGCCTGGCTAATTTTTCTATTTTTTGTAGAGACAGGGTCTTGCTGCTGCCCAAGCTGGTCTCAAACTTCTGGCCTCCAGTGATTCTCCTGTCTTGGCCTTTCGAAGTGAGAGCGGAGGTTTTTTTGGGAAGTTGGTTCCAGCCCTGAAAGCTCTGTCCATGTTATCTCCAGTCCATGGCGATAGTTAGCCACAGTTTCATCCCTTTGTTATTTATACTTTTGAGTATATGATAAAATCAGTTTTGGTGGAATAGATCTGCGGGTTGCTTTCCAGTAGTTTTTCTCTCATTTCCTTAAGTCGTTGACAGGAATCGGGGATAGCCTGTGACGAAAGGTCCTCAGAAATAGTGGTCCCTTTGGTTTGAAAAAACCAAGGCATCTCCAGGTCCAACCAATAGGTGGTCACGTTGATACAGGTGAGGGAATCTGGAGAGTATGACCCCAGAACAATTTTAAATTGTTCGGTAAATTTCTTTCCCTTTCTTTTTGGGAGTTAGGAAAGTCCTTGGTGGTGGCATGTAATTTGGACCGAGAGCAAGGTTTAAATGGTATTTCTTCTGTCACTCTACCTTGGGAATGGGTGCCTCCTGTACCCTGGATTCATCTGCAGGAGATGGGGGCCTGGTTACGGGGAGTTGAGGGGCTAGAGGTTCAGTGGGTGAAGGACATTCTGGGAGAGAAGGATGCAGGAAAGAGCTGGGAGGGGAATATGGAGTTGCTGTGGGGCTTGTTGGGTCAGACAAATGTTTCTGAAGACAGTTTAAAAGCCTCAACAGTTTGAGCGAGGTTTGAATTATTTAGCTATTTTTCCAACTTCCTACCAGCTTGTCATGTGCCGAGAGTTCTGCTGTTCTCCCTGTCTGCCGCTTGGCACTGTATATGGTGATCTATACGGCAATCTCCACAGCTTGGCTCTCTTCGCAGTGCTCTACGGGGCAGCTTGGGGAGGACTCCCCTTTTCCAGCTCCTGGGAAATCTTGGTAATAGCTGACAAAAAGCAGCACACGCAGTAGCCATGAATCAGTAAGCTGCCAACACCCGCGGTGCCATCTCAGGCAGTGGCCGCTGTCTGCTGGGGCCAGTTACTAAGCCCAGAGTAGTCTAAGGACTCACCATCTCCGTAGGGTGTCCACCTATTCTGCCCGCTGCACCATTTGTTCTAGAAATGTATACCCTGGGCTCGTCTCGTGCAGGTATAGTAAGACACATAGACACACAAATGATCGCCAAGAAGGCGATCTATCTTATCTACTCCTGATAAGCAGTAGCAACTATTTTAAAAATATATCTTGTCCTTAGTTCTGGTGGATCATCTTATGTTTATATTTTTTTAAAAAAGGCTTATATTGCTATTAGCGATTTGCTGACTTTATAGACATTACATATTAAATTTCTATATGATAGATGAGGATTTAATTCATTTGCACAATCTCCCCCTGCACTCCCCTCCCCACCCTTGGTTATACTGCCATTCTCCATATATCCACAGTATACCTCTGCAACTTTAAGCCATATACTTTATTTATTTACTTATTTTGAGACAGAGTCTCACTCTGTTGCCCTGGGTAGAGTGCAGTGGTGTCATTGTAGCTCACTGCAACCTCAAACTCCTGGGCTTAAGCGATCCTCAACATCCCGAGTGGGACTGCAGGCGCACGCCACAACGCCTGGCTAATTTTTCTATTTTTTGTGGAGACGGGGTCTCACTCTTGCTCAGGCTGATCTGGAACCCCTGAGCGCAAGCAATCCTCCCGTTGGCCTCCTACAGTGCTAGGAGTACCGGCGTGAGCTACCTCGAGCCATATACTTTAACTTGTATTTTTTCCATCAACCTTTTTGTTCCAACAACCAGTAAGATGAGGATATTAGCGCTACCATCTTTCCCTCTACCTTGTGAATGAAATTTTTGACTATCTTATATGGAGGAATCAGAAAGACAAAAATGAGATTTTTGGGATCATTTGTGTTAATTTTTAAATTATGATTTAAATATGATTGAATCCCTTTATGCTTAAAGATGACACTGTATTCTTTAAAAAGGTGAAATGCTAATGGGTAGAAGCTTCATAATGACCTCACTTGAATGTGAATAAGCAAAATGAGGTACACAGTAATAGAATTTTGGGAAAAAATAACCCAAACTCTAAGTTGATGGAATCTAAATTCTTTTATGACTCAGCAATGAGATCTGGGTTTTCCCTATAGCCTTTTCCTTAAGACATTAGCCAAATGTCAATTTAAACAGCTTACAAAATATAGGCATTATTGGAATGATTTCTAGACATAAAAGAGCAGCTTTTATTGTTCCTTTAAAGAAGGAAGAATGTGAAATAAGACATAAGTAGGAGCCTTTTTTCTCTTTAGACCAACTATGTTAGGAAGGAAATAGGGTGCGTACAAGCCCAATCTTGATCCCTAAGGTCCTTTAAATAAGCATTTGCTGAGTAAATGTGTTTATATCTGTAACCGGTTAATAAAGGATTAGGGGGAAATTGTAACTTTTTGAGCTTAACCTTATAGATAATTAAGATCTCCCACAAAATGCACCCATTGCCACTAGACAGAAATCTGGTCTGGATGGACTGCTAATCTGATGCAGGGCAGGATGGTATTCCCTCTAATGTTTTATGATAGCATCATGTTGGAAGAAAAATTCTGCCAACAATGATTTCTTGTAATTTAGCATTTTTATTTCATACTTAATAAAAGAGCTCTCTTAGACTTTGAGACAGATTAGTTATTATGTAGCAATTTTGTGCATGCGTAAAAAGGGAAATATGGTTGGGCGGGTGACTCATGCCTATAATCCTAGGACTCTGGGAGGCTGATACGGGGAGGATTGCTTGAGCTCAGGAGTTTGAGACCAGCCTGTGCAAGAGCGAGACCCATCTCTACAAAAAAAAAATGGAAAAATTAGCCAGGCGTTGTGGCTCGTGTCTGTAGTCCCAGCTACTTGGGAGGCTGAGGCAGGAGGATCACTTGAGCCCAGGAGTTTGAGGTTGCAGTAAGTTACGATCGATGATGCCACTGCACTCTACCCAGGGCAACAGAGCAAGACTGTGTCTCCAAAAAAAAAAAAAAAAAAAAAAACCAGGGTGGGGGGAATATAAGTAAAATTGGTTAAAGTATTCCAGAAACTTCTTCACATTCCGAGCTCAACTTTGGTGAATCACTTTTTGTTTCTTTCTTTTTTTTTTGTCATCCACCTGGAACGGGGAAGTGAACCACTTTTTTAATCAGTTGTTGATGGCTACGGTTTTCTATACAGTATTGTCTTCTGTGTCACCAAAAATGTTAGTGATGCAGCAAATCTTAAGAGTGCTCCTCTATTGAATCCAGGATTTTCTTCCAAGTAGCTGATCTTATTCTGTAAGTTTTGATGCTGGTATGCTCTTGATTTAGCCTGAAGATATCAATTGCAGGTTTTTTTTTTTTTGAGACAGAGTCTCACTCTGTTGCCTGGGCTAGAGTGCTGTGGCATCAGCCTTGCTCACAGCAACCTCCAACCCCTGGGCTCAAGCGATCCTGCTGCCTCAGCCTCCTGGGTAGTTGGGACTACAGGCATGTGCCACCATGCCCGGCTAATTTTATATATATATATGTTTTTAGTTGTCCAGCTGATTTCTTTCTATTTTTTTAGTAGAGACGGGGGTCTCACTCTTGCTGGTCTCGAACTCCCAAGCTCAAACAATCCGCCCTCTTCGGCCTCCTAGAGTGCTAGGATTACAGGCGTGAGCCACAGCGCCCGGCCTCAATTGTAGGTTTTCAGGTAACATATAGACCTGTTTCCTTCTTGGTGGTGTTTTGGACTGAAACCTACAGGGGGTTGTAATTGACTAATCAGGCTATCAGGAATAATACCCACGTTATTTCACTTTTTTTAAGGGGTGATTAGGCTTATATTTAACTGTTAAATACAGGTTCCCATAATGCATTAAGAACTAATGTACTTGGTGAGCAACTCAGGGCTCCCAGAAGTCTAATAGCTCTTAGCCAGTCCCATCTCTCTTTCTGAATACTGAGGAATCTCTTTTTGGTCCTAGGAAAATAATCTTCTCCAGGAAAATCTTCTTTCTGTAGGAAAATCTCTCTTCAAATTTGAGAGACTCCTATGTCTCTTAATTCTCTTCCTCTTTGGGTTGTGGGTTTTATTAAACAATGCACTTAAAACTCAGTTGAAATGAGGACAGTCCGCATAGCAACATCCAAGTTTCGGTATGTGGAGGCAATGACAACTATGTCTGTACTATTACCTGGTCAACAACATTAAGAGATCAGAGTTTGTAATATGCATCCTAATTTCAGAGATGTTAAAGTGTCTTAGCACATGTGAAATACATAATATCATGGTGGCTGGCTTCATGTAAATCAGTTTTCTTTCACTAATTCCAAGGTTGGGATGTGGAAAAAGCTTGCTTTAAAAAAAATCAGTACATTTTGGTGTGTTAAATCTAAAGGAGTCAAACGGTTGAAACAGCCCAGGTTTAAAGCGAAAGAAAGATGTAGTGGGGGAGGCAAGAACTGAGAAATACACAAAGAATAGAAACAATGGAAGCAAAAGCAATGGACAAGTTAATAAAAAGAAAAAGGGGGAAAAATCACAAGCTCATTAAAAAGGGGAAACGATAATTACAGCAACAGCCAAGAACAAAGTAGCTCATTTTAAGATTATTTTTACACTAGATATAAGCTCTCCATCGGGGCCCTCTGCATTTTAAATATGATTATTTTTTTTATGAAAGATTATATATTCAGTGGTGTGATTTAGGTTTGTGTCCCCATTACACTTAAACTGTTTGTTTTTGCTCATACATTCGTAGCGGATAGCAAGAAAATACAATTGTATGACCAAATGGTTGTTAATATTCAGAACGCTTTAATGTGAAGTGTAGGTCTTTGAATACCTAACTTCTTTAAGCCTCGGTTTTCTCATTTGCCAAAGAGGGATAATAATAGGATTCATCCTAGAGTTCCTCAGAAGAGAAATGCAGGAATGTATACATAAACCTTAAACAGTGCCTACAGCAGAGTAAGCGCTCATTCAACAGGAGCTTTTGTGAGATGCACCTCACTGTGCAACACATGGGAACAGCGCAAACTGCCGGCCTTCTCAGCCCCATTTTCTTTTCTCCATTCAGATGTTGCTTTGAATTGGCAAGCAATTTTTATTTGGGCCTCAAATGCTAAAACCTTGGTCTTTATCTCGCATCCTAACTGCGCTATGAGCCTAGTCGTTGTGGTTCGAACAGGATTGATTTCATAAGCTCCAGAGTGGGGCCCTGACCAGGGAGGAAGTGTCCGCTTTAAGAGATCCTGGCGGGGAGGGAAGGGGCTCCTCCGCCGGGGCGAGGGAGTGGGTGGGTGGGCGGACGGGGGCGGTCCCGTTGCTCCTGCGTCAGAAGGGGCCCGGTTTTCGCACCTTCCCTGACGTCAAACCTCCATCGGGGCTGCAACGCCACGTTGCCCTGGATGCTTGCGTGAATCCAGTCGCTACTGGGAGCCCGCGTCCTGCGAGACGCGCTCCCGCTCCGCGCTCCTCTCCAGGCCGGAGTGGCCGGCGGCTCTCATCCCTGGCTCCGTGGGCGGCGGGCCGCGCCTCTCTGGACGGCCGGGGGTCCGGGCGCTGCCACGGACCCGGAATCAGAAGGGCGAGCACCCAGCCTGGTTCTCGGTCTCCACCGCGGCCCGGAAGGAATCCGGGCGGCCTCCGCGGAGGTGAGTGCCGCGGCCGGGGCGGGGCGGGGCGGCGCGGACCGGGGCGACGCCCGCGGGCGGGGCCTGCTCGCCTGGCGCCCCGGGCGCCTTCTTCCTCCGGAGAGACGCGCTGATCCCTAGCCGGACTCCAGCACCGCTTCGCAGGTCCTCGGCTTCCCCTCTCCCCGAGTCCCTTTTCTGCCCCTGCTGCGTGAGCGGGATCGGCGTCTCCGGGCAGGGATCGAGGTGGCTGAGGCGAGGGGAGGAGGTGGGCGCAGGCTGCATTGCGCTTCTCTCTGGGGCCAGGGGTCGGAGGGGCGCGCGGTCGGAGGGGTCCGCGGTCGGAGGGGCCCGCGGACGAGGCCTTGGGCCCGGGCCTGGGGAGGGGGCGGCCGGCGATCGGATTTAGGGCCGGGTCCCCGCGGAGACTTGTCTGGGCAACCTGTGGGGCCGAGGTCCCGAGCCACCTGTCCACACACCCCCTTCCCCCAATGCCCTGTGTTGTGTCCAACTGTCCCCAGATTTAGGCCTTTACCAGTCTCTGGCGAGTAGAGTTTATTTTGGAAACGTTCGATTTTTGTGTTAATGATAATTTTACTACCGTCGTGCAACAGTTGTGTAAATCTGGTCATACTACGCCATCGTTTTTACTTGTTTCTAAGAAGGCCCTTTTCCAGCTCCTGCGATTATCCGACGCGATGACTATTGGTAGTTCGTGGAAGAAATGCATAACAAGATACTGGTGCTCAAGGGACTAAAATGTTTTTTTATTTCTCAAAATGGAAGTTACCTTTCTTTCTTTCTTTCAAAACAGCAATTGTATGCTGGGGGTTTGGGGGAACGAAGAAAGCCTGTAGCAATCTCATCCTCAAGAGAAATTATTAACAATTCGGGTGTATCTTTCCTTTCTCTTTGATGAATATATAAACATATATACGTGTGTTACATAAGGGGTATTTATTTGACCTTTTTGCATTTAATACATCGAAGACTTTTTTTATATCATTTGAACCCAAAGCACAGAAGGCAAGAAAGCAACTCGTTAGAGATTTGATAAAGTACTACTGCAGTGATCGGTGATTTGGATAGAAGTAAGCTGAATTCGAGGATAATAATCGATTTTTGTAGAATATTGTTTACTGTGTTTAAAAATTTGAAGTCGTTATTTCTTCAATCTGCAGTTTTCAATCCATTAGTGAGTTGTGAAATTAACTTGGTGGAAAATGACGAACATTTTTAAAAAATGAAGTAAGATAGCATAGAAAATACTAGAATACATTACATGTAGTGAGAGTATTGTTTTGTGAAACATGTTTTACTGTGCATGTGTGTCTGTGTGTGTGTGCTGGGTTGTAATATAAAATATTTTGCTTCCTGTATGTAATGCTAAATAATTTTGAAAGTCAGTAATCCCAGGTACCGTTAGCACTTAGAATGAGAGCAATGATGCAATTGAAGTAAATGTAGGTTTTATTTTTTTCTCTGAAATAGTGACACTGTTTATTGCGGCAAATTAGATTACTAATTATTTGTTTTCAACTATTATTAAAACAGTCAATTAGCATTCCTAAAAATACAGAAAGGAAACATTTTATGGAATCTAAGAGATGTTAAAACATAACCGCTTAAATTGAGCTAGGATCAAACCCCAGCTACGCTGGTTATTGGTGTGAGACCTGTGACAAGATACCTCTTCTTTCTAAACCACAGTTTCCTGATTTGTTAGGTGGGAATTATCTTGGCACCTACTTTATAAATCTATTTGTTATTTAGATGAGATAATGCATTATGTAGCTGTTGACGGGGCGCCTGGCTCAGATTAAGTACCCACTAAGTGTTAGCTATTATTATTTTATTAAGACTGAATGGAGGTGTCCAGGATAATGCTTGTCACCATAGGAAAGCCAGCACAGTGTGGATAATCCAAAAAAATTGGAAAATAGAAAATTAGTTAATAATGTTGTGTAGAGAAACTGACACTGAATAAAGATGGTCTTTTTATATCTTTCAGCCATTGTTTTGTGATTGCTTCGCAGTTGTTTCCCTACTGCTAGGCATAATTTAGATTGCCCTGTTCAAAAACCCGAATGCCCTACTATTGTCTTTCTTACTTATTTTTTATTAAGTGCGTGTCTCTCTAGTCAGGCAATTGAAAAATATTTCCCATGAGAATTCTGGATTTTGTTAGCTTTTATTACAGTGCCGCATTCAGTTTGAGAAACACACTACAACTTCAGACTCATTTCAGCAATATTTTTTATTGATGTTTACCTCTGTAGTTGGTACACATCTCAGGTTTGCAAGAAATATTCCTTTGCAAAACAAAATGCAACTTCATTTCTGAGACAGTTGTACAGAAGTCATCTCTGGTGGTTCAGAAAGCTGTTCACTGCCCCAGATGGATTTATGCAGTTTGAAATGTTACATAAACCAGAGAAATAAGAGGGTGAACACTATCATTTTAAATACATTATTTTTATGAAAAATAAATCGAATGCTTTCGACTAAAAAAAAAAGGCTTTGTTACACTAAAAGTACTTAACTGGGTGTGACAACTGTGAAAGGTTGGGAAAAAATCTTAAACAATCCTAATTCTGCTTTCAGATTTGAAAATGTCTTTTGATTCTTGTTCTGCTTTAGAGGAATGAAAATGGAAAACTCGAGGGTGAATTATGATGTCGTTCATGAAAAAAACATGACTTGGAGCGCTAGCTAACCTGTTCACAAAAAAAAAAAAAAAAAAAAAAAAAAAAAAAAAAAAAAAAAAAAAAAAACCCAAAATACCAATGAAACAAAAAAGACCAACTTGACCTTAAATCAAACATATATAGATTTATATGTGTTAAATAATAAAATATTAAGATTATGTGTCTAAGTATTTTAAAAATCATCTTATTGACTGACTGACTTTAAGAGGTTAATTTACCAACTACTGGTTCTTTTCAGGTTAAGAGGGCTTTTATCTTACCCCGGTTAAATGAAATACTCTGCAATTATTAAACATTTTATTTTGGAAATATATATAATGGTATATAAAGGGACTTATGATATATGGTTAAATGAGAAAGGGTGCTTACAGAATAGAATATACAGTACCATTCCATTTTTGTAAAATGTTGAGAACAAAGAAGAATATATGACAAACGTTAATAGTAGGTGGTGGGATTATGGCTGATTTTTATGCTCCTCTTTATTTTTATAATTGTGCTATAATAATATTTTGCTTTTATAATAAAAATTAATAAAAGTAATTTCTAAAGAAAAAATTAAAATGTGTCTTTTCCTATTTTACAAGCATAAATGAGGCTTGGCTTTAAGGGATACTGACTCTTTGAACTTGGGTATTTTGGGTATTAATTAATTCTCCAGTATTATAGGAAATGGTGCTGAGTAGTTAACAGTACATTCCTTGCCCTTTGAAAAGCTCCTTTGAATGGGAGAGAATCATTGTTCCAGAATTTTCTTAAGGCACTCTTTGGGTATACCTATTAACAAAAGAAATTCCACACTGCTTAAAGATACAGTCTAAATTCTTTAGTCTGCTTTTGAATCCTACCTTGTCAAAACTCAATCTTCTTTTCTTGTTTTTTTGCTCCTTAAATTCTTATATGAAACCTTATTAGATTCAGCTGAACTTGTTAACTTATTTCCAAATGTACCTCGCGCTTTCTTGCTTTTGTAACTTTGCTAGTTTGTTAATTGGTATACCTTTGTGTAAGCAAATCCTACCCATTTTTCAGTATCTGGTTTAAAAACCCTATCCACTGTGGCATCTCTGGCCACTTCAGCTAAAACTGAACTTTGCAATTGAACTCATTAACGCTTATTATTTTTGCTTAGGCATTTCTCAGGCAGCACCTCATTCTTTTGCATTAATTGCCCAATTTCATTTAAAAATTTTTGAGGGCAAGAACACTTGTCTCGTATTTGTCTTTATCCCTTAAAGCTTCAAGTATGGAGCTCTGCATAGGGTAGGTGCTTAAAATTTTGAGCCCAAATGCTGGACTTTGTTAACCATCGATCCTGGATAAGGGGCAACACTTTGCCCACAATAATGCAGAGGAATAAAAAAAACCCTGTTCTGCTTAATTGTGCATCGCTATAGAGACGATAAAGAATTGACAATATTTTTCATTAAAACTAACAGGGTCACTGAGAGTTGGGTGGTTGTTCCAGGACCCAAACTTAATTTCATATATATGTACTTTTTAAATGTTTCTTGTGAAGCTTGCTTTGGATTTGACAACATTTTTGTTCTTAACCTTACCAGAGGCACAGTTGTGCCTTATATTCTTTTACAGCTAGCGTCCCAGGAACCCAGAGACCTTCAGTGTTTGATGGTGGACTAGGTGGGCCACCACAGTCACTCTACTGCAGAGCGCCTTAGAGGTCATGTGTGAGATTCAGTGAGTTATAGTATGTAAGGTGCTTCGAATTCAAAAGTTATTATGTTTTCTTCTATTATTGGAAACATAATTGTGTCACTTTTCAAGCTTACGTATGACTTGGGGGTACCTTGGTCAATGATAAACACTTGTGGGACTTAACTTTTTAAAAAAAATAGTTTTATTTTAATTTACAGATATTTTCCAAGACTAATATAGCTGACGAAATACCTGACCTTTTCTTCTCAAGGTAAATAATTTACTTTATAAAAATACCAGGCTCTAATAGAATTCAGAGTTTGTGTAAAAAGAGCCATTCAGTCATGCAAAGTAATATAATCCCAGACCCTAAAGAAATGATCTTTTTAATAAGAAATAATTTTACTAGTTTGTAAAGCATGATAACTGATATAATCGTATCAACTTATGTCAGGATCACCTTGGGCATTTTAAATATGCATAGTATGCATGTGCCTGCCCGCTTCTGCTCCTAGATTTTAATTTGGTAAGTACATGGGGTCCTGGCAAGTGAATTTTGTTTTTTTTTTGAGACAGAGTCTCATTCTTGTTGCCCGGGCTAGAGTGCCATGGCATTGGCCAGCTCACAGCATCCTCAAACTCCTGGGCTCAAGCAATCCTACTGCCCTCAGCCTCCCGAGTAGCTGGGACTACAGGCATACGCCACCATGCCCGGCTAGTTTTTTCTATATATTATTAGTTGTCCAGCTAATTTCTTTCCATTTTTTTTTTTTAGTAGAGACGGGGTCTCCCTCTTGCTCAGGCTGGTCTCGAACTCCTGAGCTCAAACAATCGCCCACCTCGGCCTCCCAGAGTGCTAGGATTACAGGCATGAGCCACCGCGTAGTGAATTTTTAAAAATGCCCACACATGCTTCTGATTCATTGTAATTCACTGTCATTGTGGCACTAGAGATGGTGGAAATAGCAGGTGATAATGCTACAGGGTTTAAAGGCCATAAGGGTTAAAGATATAAAAAATAAATTTTAAGTATTTAATTTGTATGTGTGTAATTTTAGACTCACAGTTTCATTTTGTCTTTCATTTAATGAATGTTTTAATTGTATTTTCAGTAAATAACTAAAAAGTTTGTTAATTTGTGATTTCAAAGATTAGGTTTAAGCTCTAGGGTTCTCTTAGCCTGAAAATTGCCTTATCTATAAATTGCAACTTAAAATAAAACTTTGGCTCCTTTCTCCCTGGAGGAGGGCGTCAGGAGCAGGAAAACAAAACAAAACAAAACAAAAAATAAATGAAACTTTGTTTCTTTTTGTTGCTTCAGGTTAATAAGTGAAGTAAATTAATGGACAAAAAGACCAAATTTTAAGTAATACCTTACGTATTCTTTATTTCAGAGACTGGTTTAATTGATTAATTTTCCCCATCAATGTGGGAAGTCAGAACATCAAATGTTCTCATGATAAAAAGTAATAGGTAAGTGATTGTTATGATAACATTTTGACTTAATGAAGCTTTTATATTCTCATCTTACTGGTTTTAAGGCTATTATTTCATTTTTTAGTAACTGATTTTAATGATTAAATTTTTTCATTACAGAAAAATCTTATTCAGGAATACTCATAACACATTATAGAATGATTCTGTTATATATTTTCCAACAGAAAAAAATGTTTAAAATAATTAGAATTAGAAAGTTGACAAAATTATTTGCAGTTCTGTTTTCAGTTTAACAAAACAGCAAAAAAAAAAAACCCACTCCATTGTATTAAATTTTTTACTTAAAATAATCATAAACTATACACACATTGTGTCTGTTAATAAATTGGTTGGGCCTCAAAATTACCTGGAGAATTTTAAAAATTCTGAACCTTAGGCTCTAAGCTCTATTAACTCAGAATTTGGGAGATGATTTTGGCATCAGGCTGGTTTGGAAATCGCTGCATTATGTTATGTTGAAGGATTATAATCTTAGATAGGTAGAAACTATTTGCAGAGAAATCTCAAAGCACTGGTAGGAAAAAATTTCTTATATATATTTGGTGTATGTAATTGTCAGAAATGTCTTTCATTTCAGAGGCTAACTTATTTTGATTTTTAGCACCTTTGTCGGATAAATTATTTTAAAATCTGCCTCTTCGTGAACTAAGCAGACGATGCCGTGTGGTATCTTTACTCTTATGACAGAATTAGATATTATATATGACACAGAGAGTTCAGATAATCTGGAATTTGTATAGAAACATAATGGGAAAATTAATGAGCTCCATTAGAGTGTAGAAAATATACTATAGTAATATTTTAGCAGTAGTAATTTGTCTTTACAAATTGAATGTTGTATTTTTTACTGAATCAATTTCTTTTTTTTTAATTTCAAAAAATTTATGGATTATGCGGTTGAATTGTATCATGCTGAAGTCAGGGCTTTCAGTGTACCCATCGCCAGAATAGTGTACATTGTACCTGTTAGGTGGACTTTTATCCCTCACCCCTTTGCCGCCTTATCTCCCTTGAATCACTTTCTAATATTTCTTATGAGTTATCAGAAAATTGATAAAAAAATTTAGTTATCTAATCTTCACTTATTGGCAACACGCTGTTCTTTCAGAAGATGGATAGTTTTCATCTTTACTCCAGACAAACTGATTGATTTAATAGCTCACTAGAAACAGGAGTTGGTAGGACCCAAGAGTGAATTTCTGTTTTCTGATAATTATCGTAGCCATTTTCCTCATGATAGTAAGGAATTATCATGATTTGGCCATTTTTCTTTTTTTTCAGTTTGAGTATTCAAAGGACAGTAGCCATCTGACTTTGGTTATTCAACATGCAGAGGAAACAAGGATACTGCAGCTATTGCCGTGTGCCGTATCCTAACCTCGAACAGGTGAGAGGTTTCTGTTAATATGGTGATACCCCAAGGACCTAGTTATGACTTCTCTTCTTTTATGTCTTATCAAATTCATTTATTCATTCATTGACCAGATTATATTGAGAATCTCCTAGTTGGCAAACACCATTTAAGGTTCTAGGAATGTGACCATGATCAAAACCAAGGCTTTTTTTCATGAAGCTTATATAATTTAGTAAGACAAAAAATAAATAAATAATTATATAAATTTAGTATATAATGTGTCACAGTTTGATAAATGTTATGAGGAAAATAAAATAGGTAAGGGGTGCCGGGAGTTAGCTACTCTCCCAGCAAAACAGGCCTCAAGGCAGGATCGTCGCAAGGGATTTCGAAATAATAGGAAATAAAGAAATAATATAGACGGAGAAATGATTGAGACAGAGACGAAGTGCAGTTTAAATGATGAGAGAGTCAGGGGTCCTCCAGCATTCCTGTGAGCTGTGATTCTCAGACTGAAATCCCATATCATTATTTATTGTTACAGCAAATAGTTGTCTTTTGTTGGAGAAATATGTGTACAGCCCATTTTTTGAGGTTTCCAGGGGAACCTTACCTAATTCTGTCTACCAAAACAGATGGTTACAAATTTTTCTAGATAAGCATGTTAAGCCCTAAGTTAGAAACAGACCTAGCTGAGCATACAAATTAAAGATAAAATATATAAAATGAGAACACTGAGTCTGTGTGCTACTCCAATGTACTGCTTCTAAACACAGAGACATGTAGTCAGGAGCGAAGCAGGAATAGCCTTAAAGTCTAGGATAGTTCCAGCTGCAGGTTATCTGCTGGGCACGCATTTTAATCAGCTTCTCTGCCAAGGATCCAAACCGAGCTTCTGCCTTGCAAAAAAGCTCAAGGCAATGGCCGGCAGCAAAGAAGAAAGGTTGCTTTGCAAACGTCCTCTGACAATGCCTCCCTTATTGGAAGCACCTTCTATTCTGTGAACTAGTGTGTCCACAGATTCCTTCCAGGCAAAGCCCTACAAGACCCCTGAAACTTTTCATGTCTCTTAGCCTATTTCCCAACAAAGGGGTAGGGTGGCCAAGTAAGGCTTTTTCAAGGAAGTGACATTGAGTTGAGATTTGAATGAAGTTTGGGTGCCAGGCTTTACATTTATCTTGGGGAATAGTTTCCAGGTAGAGGGAAGAGAGAATAAGGACAGACCTTGAGGCTGAAGAGTGGTTGGCACACTAACCAAAAGCCAGAAGGCCAGTGTGGCTGCAGCGGGGGTACAGAGGTAGACGATGAGTAATAGGCAGAGAATTCAAAGAAGTAGATTCTGTAAGGCATCATAGGCTAAGGTGGAGACTTTGAACTTTATTCTAAGTGAAATGGGAAGCCATCTTAAAAGTTCTGAGCAGAGGAATTAAATCAAACTTGTATTTTAAATAATTCTGGCTGTTGTGGGAAGAATAGTTGATATAGAGTGGGGTTTTCTTGTAATTTAGTTTCTTTTTTTTATGTTTTTTTTTTTTTTAGAGAGATGGGGTCTCATTCTGTCACCCAGACTAGAGTTTAGTGTTGCCATCAGAGCTCACTGCAACCTCAGACTCCTGGGCTCACATGATCCTCCCATCTCAGCCTCCAAGTAGCTGGAACTGCAGGTGCCTGCCACCACACCTGGCTAATTTTTACAATGTTTTGTAGAGACAACATCTTGCTATGTTGCCCAGGCTAGTCTTGAACTCCTGGCATTTAGCATTCCTTCCACTTCAGCCTCCCAAAGTGCTGGGATTACAGGTGTGAGCCCACCACACCCAGCCTAAATTTATTTTTTTATTGTGATATAATTCATATACCATAAATTTCACCTTTTTAAAGTGTAAGTCAGTGATTTTTAGTATATTCACAAAGTGATACAACCATCACTGCTGTCTAATTACAGGACATTTTCATCACCCTAAAAGGAAACCCTGTACCAATCAAGCAGTCACTCCCTATTCTCTTCTACCCCCAGCCCCTGGCAACCATTAATCTATTTTCTGTCTCTGTGGATTTGCCTATTCTGGATATTTCATATAAATGGAATCATATACTGTATGGTCTTTTGTGTTTCACTTTTTTCATTTAGCATAGTGTTTTCAAGGTTCATCCATTGTAGCATGCATTCCTACCTCGTTGCTTTTTTTATGGCTGAATAATACTCTGTTATATAGACATATCACATTTTTATTCATTCAGCAATTGATGGATATTTGGGTTGTTTTTACTTTTTGGCTATTATGAATAATGTTGCTAAGGACATTTGTCTTCAAATTTTTGTGTGGACATATGTTTTCAGTTCTTAGGTAAATATATATAGGAGTGGAATTGTTGGGTCATGTGGTAACCCTGTGTTTAACTTTTGTGAGAGGCTGCTTCATTGTTTTGCAAAGTAGATATACTGTTTTTCCTATTTTACCTTACCATCAGCAATGCATGAGAATTCCAGTTCGTTTACTTCCTTGCCAGCCCTTGTTATTATCTGGGTTTTTTTTTTTTGGTTATAGCCATCTTAGTGGATGTGAAGTGGTATCTCATTGTGGCTTTGATTTGCATTTCCCTCAGGACTAATAACATTTAGTATCTTTTCTTGTGCTTACTGGCCATTTGTATATTTTCTTTAGAGAAATACTTATTCAAATCTTTTGCCTATTTTTGTGTTATTTGTCTTTTTATTGTTGAGTTATAAAAATCTTTATATATTCTGGATATTAGACTCTTATTAGATACATGATTTACAAATACTCCCATTATGTGGGTTGTCTTTTCACTTTCTTGTTAGTATGCTTTGATACACAAAAGTTTTGAATTTCACTGCAGTTGAATTTATTTTTTTTCTTTTGTTACTTGTGATTTTGGTGTCAGAGGGATTGCCTAATCTAAGGTCATGAAGATTTATGCCTGTATTTTCCTCTAAGAGTTTTATAGTTGCTCCCACATTTAGGTCTTTGATTCATTTTGAGTTAATTTTTATATATGCTATGAGATGGGGTCTAATTTCATTATTTTTGAGTCTATAAAATTCACTTTATTTCACACAAATCCTATTGAAATTCATGTTTGTCAGTGTTCTCCTTGTGCTGCCATATTGGACTTAATGTGTGTATGTATGTATTTATTTGCTTTTGTTATTTTAAATTGACACAATAATTGTACATATTTATGAGTACTATGGGATATTTTGATACATGTATACCTATAATGTGTAATGATCAAATCAGGGTAATTAGCATACCCATCATCTCAAATATTTATCATCTTTGTTTTGGGAACATTCAAAATCCTCTCTTCTAGCTGTTTGAAACTGTACAGTGAATTGTTGCTAACTGTAGTCACCCTGCGTGCTATGAAACAGCAGAACTTATTACTGCTATCTAGCTGTGATTTTGTATTTGTTAATCATCCTCTCCCTATCCCCCCCCCACCCTTTCCAACTTTTAGTAACCATTATTCTTCTTTCTACTTCTATGAGCACAATTTTTTTAGCTCCCACATTTGAGACAGGACATAACTTACTAATATATAATTTATTTCCATTAACATAATGTCCTTCAGGCTCATTTATGTTGCCAAAAGTGACAGGACTTTGTTCTTTTTTATGGCCGAATAGTATTCCATTGTGTATACACACCACATTTTCTTTATCCATTTATTTGTTCATGGACACTTAGATAGATTCCATATGTTGGCTGTTGTGAATAGTGCTGCAGTAATTATAGGGATGCAGATATCTCTTTGATATACTGATTTCCTTTCCTGTGGATGAATACCCAGTAGTGAGTTTGCTGGATCATATTATAGTTCAATTTTTAGTTTCTTGAGGAATCTGCATTCTATGTTCCATAATGGCCATACTAATTTAGATTCCCACAAATAGTGTATAAGAGTTCCCCTTTCTACACATCCTGGCCAGCATTTGTTATGTTTCGTCTTTTTGACAGTAGCCATTCTAACTGGGGTGAGATTCTATCTCATGGTGGTTTTGACTTGCATTTTCCTAACACTTAGTAATGTTGAGAATTTTTTTATGTATCTGCTGGGCATTTATATGTCTTTTTTGAGAGATGTCTATTCAGCTCATTTGCCCATTTTTTAATCAGATTATTTGTTTTTTTGTTGTTGAGTTCCTTGTATATTCTGGATATTAATCTCCTGTCAGATGAATAGTTCACAGGTATTTTATCCCATTCTACAGGTTGTCTCTTCATACTGTTGATTGTCCTTTGTAGCGAAGAAGCTTTTTAGTTTGACATAATTTCATTTGTCTCTTTTTGCTTTTTTTACCTGTGCTTTTGAGATTTTTTCCATAAAATCTTTGCCCAGACCAATGTCCTGAAGCATATCTCCTGTATTTTCTTCTAGTAGTTTCATAGTTGTGGGTCTACATATAAGTCTTTAATTGATTCTGAGTTGATTTTTGTATATGGTGAGAGATAGGGGTCTAGTTTCACTTTTCTGCATATGGATATCCAGTTTTCTGGTTCGTTTATTTATTTATTTATTTATTTATTTATTTATTTATTTACCTTCTTACTTACTTACTTATTTATTTATTTATTTACTTACTTACTTACTTACAGAGTCTCACTCTCTTGCCTGGGGTGAGTGCCGTGGCGTCAGCCTAGCTCACAGCAACCTCAAACTCTTGGGCTCAAGTGATCCTTCTGCCTCAGCCTCCCGAGTAGCTGGGACTACAGGCATGTGCCACCATGCCCGGCTAATTTTTTTCTCTATATATTTTTAGCTGTCCAATTAATTTCTTTCTATTTTTGGTAGAGACGGGGTCTCACTCTTGCTCAGGCTGGTCTTGAACTCCTGAGCTCAGAATGATCCACCCGCCTCGGCCTCCCAGAGTGCTAGGATTACAGGCGTGAGCCACCGCGCCCGGCCTTTCCGGTTCATTTATTAAAGAGATTTTCCCTTCCCCAATGAATGTTCTTGGTGCCCTTGTTGAAAATCAGTTAACTGTAAATACATGGATTTATTTCTGGGTTCTCTATTCTGTTCCGTTGATCTATATGTCTATTTATGCTGTTTTGGTTACTGTAGCTTTGTAGTGTATTTTGATGGTAGGTAATCTGATGCCTCCAGGTTTGTTCTTTTTGCTTAGGATTGCTTTGGCTATTTGGAGTCTGTTATGATTCTATACAAATTTTAGGATTTTTTCTTATTTCTGTGAAGAATGTCTGGGATTTTGATAGCGATTGCATTGAATCTATAGATTGCTTTGGGCACTATGGTCATTTTGATAATACTAATTCTTCTAATCTGTGAACATGAGGTGTGTTTCCATTTTTTTGTGTCCTCTCTAGTTTCTTTCATCAGTATTTTGTAGTTTTCCTTGTAGAGATCTTTCCCCTCCTTGGTTAAACTTACTCATAGATTTTTTTTTTTTTTTTTTTTTTGAGACAGAGTCTCACTCTCTTGCCTGGGCTAGAGTGCCGTGGCTTACAGCAACCTCAAACTTATGGGTTGAAGTGATCCTCCTGCCTCAGCCTCCCGGGTAGCTGGGAGTACAGGCACACCATGCCTGGCTAATTTTATCTATTTTTAATTGTTTGGCCAATTTCTTTCTATTTTTAGTAGAGACGGGGTCTCGCTCTTGCTCAGGCTGGTCTCGAACTCCTGAGCTCAAGCAATCCTCCCGCCTCGGCCTCCCGGAGTCCTAGGATTACAGGCATGAGCCACCGCGCCCGGCCTAGATGTTTGTTTTGTAGCTTTTGTAAATGGGATTGCTTTCTTGATTTCTTTTTCCTTAGTTCATTGGTGTATAGAAATACTACTGATTTTTGTATGTTTATTTAATATCCTGCAACTTTACTGAATTTGTTTATCAATCCTAGGAGTTATTGGTGGAGCTTTTACGGTTTTCTGTTTACAGTTGACCTTTGAACAACACAGGGCTTAGGACACTGATGCCCTGTGCAGTCAAAAATCAATGCATAACTTTCGATTTTCTAAAAATTTAACTCCTAATAGCCTACTGTTGACCAGAACCTTTATAAGTAACTTAAATAGTGGATTAACACATATTCTGTATGTATTATATATTATTTACTGTATTCTTATAATAAAGTAAGCCAGAGAATGTTAAGAAAATTATAAGGAAGAGAAAATACATTTATGATTCATTAATGGATGTGGATCATCATAAAGGTATTCATCCTTATTGCCCTCATGTTGAGTAGGCTGAGGAGGAACAGGAAGAGGAGGGGTAAGTCTTGCTGTCTCGGGGGCAGCAGAGGCAGGAGAAAAGTCATGTAGAAGTGGACTCATACAGTTCAAACCTATGTTATTCAAAGGTCAGCTATGTATGATCATGTCATCTGCAAACAGACAATTTGACTTTCTGCTTTCCAATTTAGATGCTTTTTCTTTCTCTTGCCTAATTGCTCTGGCTAGGACTTCAAGTACCATGTTGAATAAAAATGGTGAAAGTGGGCCTTGAGATCTTAGAGGGAAAAGCAGAAGAAATTATATTTCTTCTGTCCTGAAGAAATACAAAAGATCACTTGTGATGTCTCCTTTTCATTTCTAATTTAATTTATTTGGGTATTTTCTCTTTGTTTCTTGGTTAGTCTAGTTAATGGTTTGTTGATTTTGTTTATCTTTTCAAAAAACCACCTTTGTTTTGTTGGTCTTGTGTATTTTTTTCTAAATTTTATTTCTGCTCTGATTGTTATTTCCTTCTATTAATTTTAGCTTTGGTTCTCCTTTTCTAGTTTCTTGAGATGCATTGTTGGATTGTTTATTTGAAATCCTTCTACTCTTTTGATATAGATGTTTATTTCTATAAACTTTTCTCTTAATACTGCTTTTGCTGTACCCTATAGGTTTTGGTATGTTGTGTTTCTGTTTTCATTTGTTTCAATATTTATTTATTTATTTGAGACAGGGTCTCACTCTGAGCCTGGTCTAAAGTACAGTGGCATCATAGCTCACTGCTACCTCAAACTCTCAGGCTCAAGCAATCCTTCTGTCTCTCTGCCTCCCAAGTAGCTGGGACTATAGGTGTGCTGCACCATGTCCAACTAATTTGTTTTTTTTTTTTTTTTTTTGTAGAGACAGGATCTCCCTATGTTACTCAGGCTGGTTTTGAACTCCTGGCCTGATGGATCCTCTTGCCTTGGCTTCCCAAAGTGCTAGGATTACAGGAGTGAGCCACTGTGTTTGGCCAGTGTTTCAGTACATTTTTAAACTTACTTTTTAATTTCTTCATTGACCCAGTGGTCATTTAGGAGAATGTTGTTTGATTTCCATGTATTTGCAAAATTTTGAAAGTTCTGCTTATTACTTATTTCTAGTTTTATTTCACTGTGGTCAGAAAAGATACTTGATATAATTTCAGTTCCTTTAAATTTGTTGGGACTTGTTTCATGGCCTAACGTGGTCCATCCTAGAGAATGTTCCATGTGCTGATGAAAACAATGTGTATTTGGAAACTGTTGGATGAAATGTTTTGTAAATGTCTGATAGGTCTATTTGGTCTAAAATGCAGTTTAAATCCAATGTCTTGTTGATTTTCTGTCTAGATGGTCTGTGCAGTGCTGAAAGTCGGTACTGAAGTCCCCAACTATTATTGTATTGGGGTCTGTCTCTCCCTTTAGATCTAGTAATATTTCCTTTATATATCTGGCTGCTCCATTGTTGGGTCCATATATATTTATAATTGTTATGTCTTGCTGAATTGATCTCTTTATCATTATATAATGACTTTCTTTGTCTTTTTTATAGTTTTTGACTTAAAAGTCTGTTTTATCTACTGTAAGTATGGCTACTCCTGTTCACTTTTGGTTTACATTTCATGGAATACCTTTTTCCGTCCTTTCATTTTCAGTCTATATGTGTCTTTTGATTTTGTTTTTTTTTTTTTTTTTTTTTTTTTTAAAAGAGATGGGAGTCTCACTGTTTTGCCCTGGCTGGCCTCATATTTCTGGGCTCAAGTGATCTTCCTGCCTCGGCCTCCCAATTAGCTGGGACTACAGGCGTGCATCACTGCTCCCGGCCCAGGCTATGTGTGTCTTTACAAGTGAAGTGAGTTTCTTGTAGGTAGCATATGTTTAGGTCTTTTTTTTTTAATTCACTTAACCAGTCTGTATCTTTTAAGTAGAGAATTTAATCTGTTTACATTTAAGATTATTTTTGATAGGTGAGGACTTACTGCTGTCATTTTGTCAGTTGCTTTCTGGTTGTTTTTATATCCTTTGTTACTTTCTTCCTTTCTTATTATTTATCATTGTAGTTTGTGGTTTTCTGTAGGGATTGTTTGGTTCTTTTCTCTTTCTCCTTTGCATGTCTGTTCTTCCTGTGAGTTTTATACTTTTGTGTGCTTTCATTATGGTGATTATTGTCTTTTTTTCTTCCAGATGTAGGATTCCTTTGAGCATTTCTTGTAAGGCTGGTCTAGTGGTGATGAATTCCCTCAAATTTTGTTTGTCTGGGCAAAGTTTTGTTTCTTCTCATTTCTGAAGGATAGATTTGCTGGGTATTATACTATTCTTGGCTGAAAAATTTTTTTTTTTTCTTTCAGCACTTTGAGTATGTTATCCCATCCAGCGCTGGCCTGTAAATTTTCTGCAAAGAAATATGCTTTTATTAATAGTCTAATGGAGATTCCTTTATATGTGACTTGACACTTTCCTCTTGCTGTTTTTAGAATTCTCTCTGTCTTTGACCTTAGACAATTTGACTTTAATGTGCCTAGCAGGAGGACCTTTTTGGGTTGAATCTATCTGGTGATCTTTGAGCCTCCTGTATCTGAATGTCTGTATCTCTCCGTAGACTTGGGAAATTTGCAGCAATTATTTCATGATATGCCTTTTCCTTTGTCTTCTCCTTTGGGAATTCACATAATATGAATACTTGCTCAATCGTGTCTCGTAAGTGTTATAGGCTTTCTTTACTTCTTTACATTCTTATTTTTTCCCTCCCTCTGGATAATTTTAATTGACCTGTCTTCAAGTTCAGAGTTCTTTTTCTTCTGCTTTATCAGGTCTGCTGTTAAGGTTCTCTATTACATTTTAAATTTCATTCATTGAATTCCTTAGCTGCAGGGTTTCTGTTCAGTTCTTTTTTATGATTTTTATCTCTGTTGAATTTTTGTTCATATCATCAGTTCATTTTCTGATTTCATTGAATTGTTTATATTTTTTTGTATCTTACTGAGTTTCCTAAGGTCATTATCTTGAATTCCTTTTCCAGTGGTTTATTGATTTCCTTTCTTGGGGTCTGTTACTAGAGAGTTGTTATATTCCTTTGGTTGTGTCATATTTCTTTTCTTTTTTTTATTTCTTGTGTCCGTTCATTGATGTCTTGCACATGGTAGAACTGTTGCCCCTTCCATACTTTCTGGAGTGGCTTTCACAGACAAAGACTTCACTTGCAGTTGGGGTTAGTGTGCCAGTTGGGAGGATATGATGACTCTGTTTCTGGATAGGTGCAATGTTAATAGTTTTTATCCAGCTTCTACAGCTTTGTTCACCATCATCAATAACTGTGGCACCTGAGTGGCCTACACTGTAGAAGTTCTTCACAGTGCCAGTGTTATAGGTTATTAATGTCCTCGGTGTCAAGAGCTTTTGGGGTCCACCTATTCTTGTTTTCCCCACAATGGAGAGACTTAGCTGGGCGGATCCTTCTTGATGTCAGGTCTGACACAGCCTGTAAGCAGCTGCAGTGGCTCTGTGTCGCGGGTGCAGGTGCCCGGAGCAGCTGTGGGGCTAGGGTCCTAGGTTCACGGTCTCATGAACCTATTGTCACACCTGGGGTTGGGGATAAAATTTCACTCTCTATGGCAGGGTTGGATATATGTTGCATGCAGAGCCAGGATCTGTGACTTTTAGGCACCCCCTAGCAGCTTGGGTCCAGGGAGCCGGGTTATAGCTGTGATTCTACTTCTGGAGGGTAGGGTATAGCACTGGTCTGACTCTGGGGAAGAAGGAGTGTTTTGGAGGTTTGAGCCTGATGAGTAGGGTACAGGTGCAATTCAGGGACCTGAGCCAATAGGGCTCAGTAGCAACTGAGATCTCATGGGATGAGGCACCATGTAGTAGTGACTGTAGACCCTGGGATGGTGAAGTTTGTGAGTATCCCAGACTCTGTAAGTCTAGGTACAGTGACAGGAAATACCCTAGAATAGTGGAGCACAGCTGTTGTTTGGTCCCTGAGGAAGGGGATGCAGGGAACAGCACAACAATGCCTCCACTTCCCAAGGAGAGGCATGTCTCGGGGGGCTAGTCCAGCTCCAGAAGAGCAGGGTACTAGAGTTGTTTGGCCTGTAGGGCAGGATGTTTCAGCTCAGCCACATCTCTGTTTCCCTGAGTCATGGGGTACTACATCAGCTCAGCCCTGGAATGCATAGCTCCTCCCTCAGCTTGGCCAGGGCATTGATTCTCCAGGAGGTGATATACCACTTCAGCGCAGGCATGGGGGGCATGACTATTCTGGGTGGCCATTTCTGTGGGATGCAAGGGGCAACTTCAGCTTAGATACTGGAGTGTGTGGCTACACTGTGCATCCAAGGCACCCTTTCCTCAGTTGCAGGGTGCCACTTCACCTTAGGCACTGGAGAGGTGTAATTGCTGTGAGTGACCAAGTTACCATTTTTCCAGGAGGCAAGAAACTGCTTCATCTTTGGCCTGAGGGGTAGGGAACAACCTTCTGTTCCCCCCTAAAAGCCCTCTCTCCACATATAATCACATTAAGGGTTAGAACTTCAATGTATGAATTTGCCGGTGGGGGGATGCAGTTCAGTCTAGAGCAATTAAATTGATTGGCCTGGTTTTCTGCATCAGATAATTGTTTTTTTCCTTTAGTCTATTAATAAATTACTTTATTAGCTCAGGCTGCCATAATAAAATACCATAGATTAGGTGGCTTAAACAACAGAAATTTATTTCTCATAGTTCTGAAGGCTAGAAGTCTAAGATAAGGTGCCAGCTGATTCAGTTGATGGTTAAGGCTCTTCTCCTAGCTTATAGATGACTACCTTCTCGCTGTGTCCTCACATGGTGGAGAGAAAGGGTTCTCTCTCTTCCTGTTCTTATAAGGCCACCAGTCCTATCAGATTAGGACCCTACCCATGTGACTTCATTTAACCTAAATTACCTACTAAAAGGCCTATCTCCAAATACATTAGGGGTTAGCACTGCAACATCTGAATTGGGGGGACGCAATTCAGTCTGTAGCAGTTACATTGATTGGTTTTCAGATGTTAAACTAATCTTCCATTCCTGGGATAAATCCCACTTGGTCATGGTACATAATCCGTTCTGCATGTTGCTGGATTTGATTTGCTAATATTTTGTTGAGGATTTTTGCAGCCTTGTGTTTCAAGGCTTTGGAGAACTATTAACGCAGTGAAGAAATTGGGGCCCAAATCTAGTGGAATATTCAACAGAAACGGTGGAAGCCCAAAGAAAGAAAATAGCTGCCAACCTAGAATTCTCTATTCAATAAGTATATCTTTTTAAAAGGAAGGTGAAATAAAAATATTTTCAGGAAATAAAAATTAAGGGAATTTGTCACCAGCAGACCCTCACTAAAGGAAAAACTAAAAAGGAGTTCTTCAGGCAGAAGGAAAATGATTCCAGATGGAAGCTCAAAGATACAGGAAGTAATGAAGAGCATTGGAAAGGTAAATATGTAGACAATCTAAATAAGTAATGTCTTGTGGGATTAACAACAATGGCATATAAATTGGGAGGGGAGTAAATGGAGTTCATTTCTAAGGACCTCGCATTGTTCATGAAGAGAATAAAAGCAACAAGTAATTTTACACTTTGATAGGTCAGGGTTGCTTGTTGTAATTTTTTACCACTAATAGACTGGGAAAAGAGTCTAACCACTAAGTTAATAGAAAGGAGAAAATTGAAATAACAAAACATAGTCCACAGGAAGGGAAGAAAGAAGAGAAAAGGGATATTGTAAAGGCAAGAATAATAACAGATTTAAAAAGAAAAAAATTTAAATCCAATTATATCACTAGTATATGAAGTGAAAATAGACTTAATGCTTGGATTACAACTATATTCAATACTCTGTTAGAGGTCCTAGTCAAGGAAATAAGGAAAGAAGAAGTTAAAAATGGTAAAGATTAGATACGAAGAAATGAAACTATTATTAATTATACACAACATGATTTTGAACATAGATAATCCTGAAGATATCTAGATAAACTATTAGAATTAATAAGTGAGTTTAAAAAGGTTGGACCAACATAAAAAGAAATTGTATTTTTATACATAAACACCATGCAGAAAATCAGATTTAAGAAAGATATCCTTTATAATAGCATCAAAGAACATCACATTCGAAGGAATAATTATAACAAAATCTGTATAAGGTCTTTATACAAGAAACTATAAACATTGAAAGAAATTTCCATGTTTATGGATTGGAAGAATCAATGTTGTAAATGGGTCGATTCTGCCTAAATTGTTATATTTATCCAATGTAATTCCAATCAGAATCTCAGAAAAGTTTTTTTTTTTTTTAATGAAGATTAAGACAATTCTAAAAATAAACATGGGAATGTAAAAGGCTGAAAAGAACCAGGATAATCTTAGAGAAGGACAACGTGGGAGGATGTCCTTTACCGGATTTAAAACTTAATTTAACTATAGTCGTGAAGACAATGCAGTCTTGGTGCAAAGTTAGAGAGAACATGGAAAAAACTAGAAACTCCAGAAACAGAAACATCTATCGATATTTGTGACAAATGTGGCACTGCAGAGCATTGAGGACAAGACTTCCTTCAATAAATGATACTGGGTCAATGGAATATTCATGTGGGGAAAAAACGAAACTATCACTAAATCACCCTGTATATAAAAATCATTTCCAAGTAGATTGTAGATGTAAATGTAGGTAAAACAGTAAAGCTGTTAGAAACAAATAGGAAATCTTTATGACTTTGGAGATAAGGAAAGATTTCTGGCCACAAAAAGTACTGACAAAAAAAATGATAAAGTGGGTTGCAATAAAGTTAAGAAACAATGGAAGATGATTAAGAAAATGAAAAGACAAGCCACAGAGAGGACAATGATACTTGAAACACATAATAACTGAACAAAGAACTGGTGTCCAGAATAAATAAGGAATTCCTACAAGTCAATAAGAGACTGAACGTCCATTTGAAAAATAGGAAGAGACTTGAACAGACCCATCATAAAAGAGGATATCCAGATAGCCAGTAAATATGAAAAGCTGTCACAAAAATTGCTGATTAAGGCCACAATGACATAACATTAAACACCCTCTGCAATAGCTAGAATTAAAGAGACTGATAATACCAAGTGTTGATGAGGAAGCAGAGTAATGGAAACTATGATACACTGCTGGTAGGAATATAAATTGGTACAGCTACTTTGGAAGACTAGTAGTTAGCCGTGAATAGTAAAGCTGAATATATGCAAATTTTATAACCCAGAAGTTCTACTCTTAATAATGTACTCAACAAAAATGCATATATATCGGCACAAAAAGACACGTTTAAGAAGGTTCTTTGCAGGATTATTTGTAATAGCGAAAAACTGGAAAAAACACAAGTGTCCATCAAGAGTAGAATGGATAAATAAAATAATGGTATATTCATAGAATGGACTATTATGCAGAAATGAAAACAGACTATAGCTAATGTGGATGAGTATCACAAATATAATGTTGAGTGAAAGAAGCTGAATGCAAAAGAATATCGTATTGTATGACTCCGTTTATATAAACTTCAGAAACTTTCAAAACTATAGTATTAAAAATTAGACAATAAACTTTTGGGGAAGAGGGAAGGGATATTAGATAGGAATGGGACATTGGAGGGATTTCTGGGTGCTTATTAATTTTTCTTGATAGATGGTGTGGATGTTTACTTTGTGATAATTTATTGAGGTATATGCATATGATTTGCATACTTTTGTTTATGTTATACATCAATTCAAAACAAATCTAAAGAAACTGACACCTTCTGGGATATATAGTGTGGTGGTTACTACAGTTTATGTAAATATAGTTTTTCCATTCACATTGCTTTTTTTTTTTTTGCCTTGGCAGAGAGAGGATAAGGTTGGATTTTAATAGATGCTTTGTTTCCTTGTGTGCTTGTCCCCTTCAACCACTAGGCAGTCTAACTCTGGTGATGGTTACTGGGTGGTGGGGAGTTTTGTAGCAGGAGGATTTTGAGACTATCATAATTTAAATTGTTACAGGGGCTACGGTAGAGCAAGAGTAGACTCTGAAGTCAACAGAGAAGGAAATAATTCCAAGAATTGTAATAGTGGTCAGGCACTAGCGACCTGATAGTTCTTTTGACACCATTATCATGGTATGTAGTACATTAATTTTCCCAGTTTTATTAAAATGTGTTATTAAATTGTGAGTAATATGTATTAGAAATATGCCGTTAATGCTAGCATGATACAATGAAAGAGCATAAGTTTTACAGTTATACTCAGTTTCAAATCCTGGCTTTGCAGCTTGCTAGGTATACAACTTGAGGCAGGTTACTCTAGTTCTTTGTGCCTTTATCTCTTCATGTCAAAAGAGGACAATATTCTTTGAAAATTCGATGAGGTTGCCATGTAAATGGAATAGCACTGTGTTTGGTACATCATAGGTGCTCAGTAAGTATTAGACTTCTTTCCCATCCTGCTTGCTAGTCCACTAAATAATGTTAGTAAAGGCAAAATCTTTCTAACTGTGGAGAGAATCGCAAAACAGAAAAATTTAGTGTATTTGTTTCAATATTCTGTTTAAGGCAGGATTTTTATTCTCTGAAGGAAAATGAAGGGCTTTTTGTGAATTAATCTTTGACCTCTTTTAATATAGCAATCCAACCCGGTTCTCTCTTTTAAGAGATTTTTATTTTTAAAAATTTGCTCATTGAAAAATATAATAGTTTTTAGGAAAAATTTAAAAATTACCCATAATCACCACACAGATATAAACGCTTTTATAATTTTGTTATACAGTAGTTTCCCCCTTATGCACCGTTGATTTCAGTTACCCACAGTCAACCACGATCTGGAAATATTAAATGGAAAATTCTAGAAATAAACGGTTCATAAGTTTTAAATTGCATACTGTTTTGAGTAGCTTGATGAAATCTTGTGCTGTCCCACACCACCCCGCACTGTCCCACCCATGATGGGAATCCTCCTTTGATCCAGTGTATTCACTCTGTGTATGTTCCCCACCCAGTAGTCACTTAGTAGCTGGCTTGGTTATTAAAGCAACTGTCGAGTGTCACAGTGCTTGTGTTCAAGTAACCCTTATTTTACTTTTTTTAAAACAGTATATTGGTATAATTATTTTATTATCAGTTGTTGTTAATCTCTTGCTATGCCTAATTTGTAAATTAAACTTTATCATAGGGGTGTATGTATAGAATAAAATATATATATAATGTTTGGTACTATCCTTGCATTTGGACATCCACTGGGGGTCTTGGAACATAGACCCTGTGGATAAGTGTGGGACTGCTATATTGTCTTCCATTTACTTGTCTACCCATTTTTAAATTGCAGTTTGAGACAAAACCATACATGCAATTTTTGCATCCTCTGTTTTTTCTCTTTATATAAAACATTTTTGCATGTTACTTGAAAATTCTTTGTATTCAGCAACAACTATACCTCCAGAAAAAATGTCTTTGTATTATTTTAAATAGCTGCATAGTAATACATCTTAGGTCATATTATAATTAAAGGATTTTACTGTTAAGACACTCAAAGGGTTTCCAGTTTTTTGTTATTATGCTGTGATAATATCTGTTTTTACATTAGTCATCCACATTTAAGATGATTTCCTTAGGATATATGTAGAGAAATATTATTACTATATTTAAGGGAAAGATAATTTTATGGCTTTTAGATATTTCAGAATTGCTTTATAGAAAAGCTATTAGTATAATCCTACCAGGAATATATAAATGAGTCCATTTTGTGAAGTTCTCACCACTAATGAGAATTACCCATTTAAAAATATTCAGTTTCTTTTTTTTCTTTATAGCATTTGTTCAGTGCTCAGCACAGAAGCATGATCAGAGTGAGTAGAAATCAGATGAGTGGCACTAGTCTGATGGACCGTTTCTTGCAAGATGTACTGCGACACCACCCATCTTATTGTCAAGAAAACAGGTAAAGTAGCTAATTGGAATAATATTTGTACATAGTTATATGTTACAATAGGTGTTTGTGTTAATGTCCCAATACTACTTTAAGTGAATCTTGAATCAAAAAATAAAAAGTGGAATTTTATCTAATAACTTCCATTTGCAATTGTTAATTTTTCTTAGCTTAAGTAAGAAATTCCACTATAGAAGATATGATTACACTATGTTTTTTCCTTAATAAAAATCTTAGGCCAATAAATAATTTATACCATTAATGTGTTTTATAAGTATGTCATAGATTAAACAGGGGGAAAGTGGGAACAAAAATAGTTTTTAAAAGATTAGTAACAGAAATGCTGGTGACAGTAGCAGAATAAGGGTAGTCAAAGTCAAAACTAAGTCAGTTCCACATTAATGGAACTATTTACTAATTCTCAATAGAAGAGATATCAAATAGAGGTGGCTGTTGTTATAGTTTGTCAATATCTTGATAGCTTTTTCTTGTATCAATTTGTTTTGGGAGTTTTAATAAGTAATTATTTTGAAAACATTTAAGAGTTTATGTCCTATGTTAAAGAAAAACATTGGTAGAAAATTAAATACTGTAGTGAGTTAGCAGCTCCAGCTGTACAAGATAAGGCAAAAAAAAATCATTAGCATATCTGTGCAGATTTAGCTGAGATGTGCACCAATAAGTAGAAAAAGGGATGAATTTCTCTGCTTTGCAGGTCACTAGAATTTAGAAATGGTGAAAATGTTTTAATGGGGAAAAGTCAGAGGGAAAAAAATGTGATTAGAATAGAATTAGCCTATTCTGGGGTCACTATAAATTTCCAGTTATAACCCTTCTAAATAATGCTTCAGCAAACATTTGTACATGCAATTATTTCTGTGATACAGCTTCCAGAATTTGAATTTATGGGTCAGGGTTTATAGACCTTAAAAAATTTACTTTATTTTTTAATTTTCCATTTTGGAATAATTTTAGGCTTACAAAAATATTACATAACTGGTACAAGAAATTCTGGTATCATCTTCACCTGGTTTCTCCAGATACTAAATCTAAAATAACCAAAGTACAATGATCAAAACTAGGAAATTACACTGATACCATGCTATTAGCTAATCTAGAGACCTTATTTAAATTTTTTAAGTTGTCCTTCTAATGTCCTCCTTTTAGACCAGGATCCAGCCCAGGATCATTGCATTTAGTTGTCATATATCTTTGGTTTCCCTTAATCTTGAATAATTCCTCAGTTTTTCTTTGCTTTTAAGACCTTGATTCTTTTTAAAGAGTATTGGCCAGTTATTTTATGGGATATTCTCAGATTTCTCTCTGCCTGATTTTTTTTATGGTTAAACTTAGTTTATGGATTTTGGGTAGGAATATCTCAGAACTGATGTTGTACCCTTCTCAGTGTGTTAAACCAGGAGACACGTGATGTTGCCATGTCATTGCTGGCAATGTTAACTTGAGTCACTTGATTAAGGTTGTGTCTGCAAAGTTACTCCACTGTAAAGCTACTGTTTTTCCTGTTGTAGTTAATAAGAATCTTGTGGGGAAGAACTTTGACTATGTAAATAATCCTGTTTCTCATCTTACTTTCACTGACTTATTTTAAGCATCCATTGATGATTCTTCCCTGAAACAGGTATTACATTTATTAATCAAAATCTTATTCCCTCACTATTTATTCAAGTATTTATTTATAACATTATAGACTCATGAATATATTTCTTTTATTGTGTGGGTTTTGTTTTGTTTTTGAGACAGGATCTTGCTCTGTTGCCTGGGCTAGAGTACAGTGGTGTCATCATAGCTCACTGCAACCTCAAATTCCTGGGCTCAAGCAATTCTCCTGCCTCAGCCTTCCCAGTAGCTGGGACTACAGATGTGTTTCACCATGCCTGGCTAATTTTTCTATTTTTCATAGAGACAGGGCTATCTTGACCAGGCTGATCTCGAACTCCTGGTCTCAAGCAATCATCTCACCTTGGCCTCCAAAGTGCTGGGATTACAGGCATGAGCCACTGTACCCAGCCTGTTCTGTGTGTTTTAATCTGCTACTTTATTATTAATTTTGTTGCTCAAATTGCATATGGATATTTTATTTTTTAGCCCCACCCCTCCGCTGGACATTTTAAATCCTTGCCGAACACTTCCTAGAAGGCTATACCTGTTTATACTCACATCAAGAGTATAAGAGAATGCTCATTTCTTGTCATTCTTGCCAACACTGGGATTATCTACCTCTTCCCCCACCACCAATATAATAGACCAAAAAAGTATATCTCCCAATTAGCCTGTCTTTATTTATGAGTAAAGTGGAACTTCTTTTTGTTTATTTATTGACCATATGAGGTCTGTCCGGAAAGTATCCAGCCATGTACTATTATATATTACATTAACAATGGCTGGATACTTTCCAGACGCACCTCGTATTTTATTCTATGAATTGTTTGTTCATATACTTCGCCTGTTTTTCTATTGAGTTATTTATATATTTTGGATTTGTAAGCAATATTTGAGTATGGATGATAGTCTTTTGTATTTTAAACATGTTACAAATATTTTTTCAGAATGTGTTATATGTCTTTTAATTGTATATGTTGTGTTCTATCATACAGAAATTAAACATTTTGACATAATCAGCTCTAAGGAGAATTTTTTTTAATGGCTTCTTTCATGTCTTTTTTTGATGCCCATGTTTCTTCTTTTAAATATTTTTAATCAGGCTGGTCTCAATGGCTTCTGCCTTCAACCCTACCTAGCACGTTGGCGGGCTGAGGCAAGCATATCACTTGAGGCTAGCCAGGACTTCAAGACCAGCCTGAGAAAATAGACCCTGTCTCTAAAAAAATTAAATAAGCCCAGTGTGGTGGCACGTACCTGTAGTCCCAGCTACTTGGCGGGGTGGTGAGGCAGGAAGGAGGGTTGCTTGAGCCCAGGAGTTTGAGGTTGCAGTGAGCTCTGATGACGCCACTGCCAGGCAACAGTGAGACCCTATCTCAAAATAAATAAATAAATATTTGTTTTTATATGTGGTGTGAGGCAAGACTTCTACTTAATTTTTTATAGATGTATCTCTAATTGTCCCCACTGATAAAAAAAAGTCACCACCTTTATTATAATTTAAATTCCTGTATTTGTGTATTGTGCATATATATTTAATTCTGAATACCATTTTGCTCCCTTGATTTTTTAAAAATCCCATACCAACACTACATTATTTTATTTATAAGCTTTAAATTATAAGTTTATGGTTTTTTAAAAAAATTTCTTTTCTCTGCTCCTGCTGTCTAGACGTTGCAGGTTTTTCTGTTGCTTTTAGCCTTCCTGGAAATCAGCTCTTGCCTTGTTTTTGTTTCTTATTCATTAGTTTTTTTCCTTTTTCTTATTTCTTCTACTTTTTTTATGGGAGCAATTTGGTTATTTTTCCCTCTTCTTAAATTGGGTGCTCACTTAGTTGTGTTTACTAATTCTTTTTTTAATGGTAGTATTTCAAAGTATGAAATTTTCATTTTGGTCATGTCTCATAGATTTGGATATATGTTACATAATTGTTTTATTTATAGTTTAAAATTTTTTTTAATTTTTAGCTCACGAGTTATATGAAAGTGATTTTTAACCTTTAATGGTTAGATTTTTGGAGGCCTTTTTTCGTCGTAAAGTTAGTTACAAATGACTAGAAATAGGGATTATGATTTAATTGTTAATCTTAAACATACACATACACAAATACAGATGCAAATCAAAGCATCCAAATGGCAGTTCCTGACCTTTTTTGGGATTTTTACCCACTTGTTTGATTGTATGGTTCTGCCTTTTGTCTTGTCTTTTCTCCTTCTTCTTTTTTTTTTTTTTTAGCTACATGTTACAAAATTAGTTTTATTTTGAGACTGTCATGATAGTCCTTAAGGCAAATGAAGATAGTCTAGTGTTCTGAAAAACTGTGGTACAGTGGTTATTGCACTGCAATTTCATTGATTAGAATTCAGAAGTATGAAAAATTATGAATTTTTTGGTGTCGCCATGATATTATTTTGGTGCAGCGTTGAGTATATGTGCTGCTGAAGTGAGCACGTGGCGCCGAGTTGACTATTTTATTTTCCAAATTCCAAATTAAACTTTAATTAAGGTAATAAATTTATATGGGAAAGATAGTAACAGTAATACTCATGTTAAAAAAAAGTTGCATGTGGCTAATATATGTTTGCATGTTCTCTTAGACAAGTGTGGCATTGCTCAAATTGGAAAATATTTAATTTTTTAGGTGTTAATCTATCGTTTATTTTTATTTATTTATTTTTATAAACAGTTTTAAAACAGTTTTAGATTTACAGAAAAATTGAAAAAGTAGTGCAACATCCCTATAATACTCTCTCACCCAGTTTCCCTGTTATTAACATCGTACTGTAATATAGTACATTTTACTGGAAGTAATGAACTAATATTAATACATTAATGTCTATAGATTATTGACATTTTTTTAGTTTTTACCTAATCTAAGTTTTTCTAAACTAAGATTTCCTTTTTTCTGTTTCACAATCCCCTCCAGGTTTCCACATTACATTAACTTACCATGTGTCCTCAGGCTCCTCTTGGCCGTGACAGTTTAATCTTTTTTTAATAGGTCTAGATATGACACTTAGCACTTTGAATTGTAATTATTTTTATGTATCTACCTTCTGCGGCTACTTGAGTGGTCCTTGAGAGACAGCTTATCTTTCTTTGCCTCAGTACCTAGCATAGGACCTTCTACATAGTCGTAAATCCTTAGTGGGTGATGGTTGTATGACTGAAATTTTGCCTCTCTTTAATTAAGAATCCAGGACATGGCAATATCATTAGGTCAGCTGCTTACATATATGAAAGAGCAATCCCTAAAATGCTTTGGCTCAAACACATTGTGTTGATGGTGGTAGAAGAAATTCATAGACTGGTTTTAGATATGAAAGTTTTAGATCTTTTAAAAAGCAATGTAATTCAAAATTTTGAATGGGAAATACAAACATGTAGACATAATTCAAAAGGCACTTTGAAAAGTATGTCTTCCTTACATTGCTGCCACCCTGTAATCACTTCTCTAGAGGTAACAAGTGTTTCTTATATGTCCTTCTATAGCTATTTGAAGTGTATAGCTTTTTTCCCTTCTAGCTTACATAAATGATAGCATGCTATATACATTTGATTTTTACTAACAATGTTTATAGTAATTGATCTTTTTTGTCTATGTAGAGTTGCCTTATTATTTTAAAAACCTACATTGCATACCATTAAGTACCGTTGAGTATTTAACCAGTATCTAGTTGATAGACGTTAAGGTTGATTTAGTCATTTGCTTTTATCAAAAAAAAAAAAAATGTAGCAGTGAATATTCTGGTACTTTCCTCGTTAGACACAAGAGAAAACCAAAAGTGGAGTTACTAGGTCAGAGGGTATGTACATTTTTAATTTTAGTAAACATTGCCAAATTCTTCTTCATAGAGGTTACTAATCGACATAGAGGTTAACTAATAATTTTCACAAATGTTAACTAATCTATACGCCTACCAACGAAGTATTAAAAAGTGCTCATGTCGTTACATCCTTGCCAAAATGATGTGTCAAAGTAATATTAGCTAACATTTGTGAATGCTTACTATGTGCCAGGCTATTTTTTCTTTTTAATGCTCTTTACATATAACAACTAACTTACTCTTCACTCTTCAAAACAATCTCATGAGGGAAAATAGTATATTATTTCCTGTTTTGGAGGCAGAATCTGAGGCATACAGGGTTAAGTAACTTGTGTCAGACTTTTTGCTACTTACCACTGTGATAACTGAAAAATGATATATGGCTTTATTTGCATTTTTCTCATGTTTATGAGCCATTTGTGTTTAAGTAGCAATTGGTGAAGCTTCTCCCACCTTCTGCACTGATTGCCTCCCTGAGGTACATATAGTATGTAGCCTGGTGTGATTGCCTTAATTCTTGGTCCTTTAAGGATAGCCCAGAACAGAAAGAAAATAACATTTATTATGCCCTTATTTTAACATTTTAAACTGAGATTAGAATATTTTTCTTTATTTCCCCCCTTTCTTTTTAGATCAGTGCAACGCGTGAATCCTGCGTCAGCTTCTGAAGTGATTCATTTGGATGATTCTCCTTCTGAAGAACAGAATGGGGATGGTACTGAAACCGAAGAAGATATATGCCCTGAGAGTTTTGAACTTATTGAAGTGTTACATTCCATACCTAGTCAATCTCAGCAGTGTACAGAAGAGGTGTCAATTCGACCATCAGTTATTCAGAAACTGGAGAAAGGACAGCAGCAGCCCTTGGAGTTTTTTTATAAAATTGGGACTGGTATGAAAAAATGTAATTCAGTTGATATTGGTCAAGCTACAAATAATGGAAACAACTTAACACGTCCCCCAGTGATTTTTAATGCTCCTGCTAGTCGTTTACCTGAAAGTTCTTATGATAGACCAGTCAAAACTAATGTGACTAGGTTACCACCAGCAGCCCATTTGGATTCAGTTAACAAATGTGACCCAAACAAAGTTGACAAATACCCTGAGGAGCTAGACAGGGTCTCTAGAAAGCCTACACTATCATTCAATGTAGAAACTTCTTCAGTTTCATATCAGAAACCTAAAGAATCAAACAGTAAATCTTTAAGTGTAAATTCAGATAAATTGGTTTTACAGAAAGATGTAAAATCTCAGGGCAAAGTTTTGTCAGCTGGCTTTAAATTCCGTGAACATATGAGTACTGAGGGGCCCTTAAGAGTTGATTCTCCTTGCGAGTTAGAAGTAAACTCAGCAGTAAACCTGAATAAAACTGACATGCCTTCTAATCAAGGAATCTTTGAGGATGCCATTCCACAGTACCATGAGAAATTCTTTTCTAATGTGAATTATACCCGAGAAGAAAAGCATTTGGTTTTTAACAAGTCAGCCTTTTTGGAAAAGAAGTCCTTAGCGAGTTCTGAATTGAAGTTTGATTGTAGCTCTCTTCAGTCAGCATCTCCTCAACCCCAAGAAGCTATGCGAGACTTGAGCCTTTGGAAGGAGATTGACCAAGAAGATAACAACTGTGAATCTAGAGATTCTGAAATGAGTTTTGATTGCGGTTCTTCTTTTCATTCTCTGACTGACCAATCTAAAGTGACTACCAAAGAAATAAACCTTTCCAGGGAAATATATGTTGATTTACAATCTAAGAATAATAAATTTTATGGTTCTGAAGTAAGTTCTGATTGTGATGACTCTCTTCAGTTGGTTACCAACCAATCCCCAGTGATTGTTAAAGAAATAAGTCTTCAGAATGCAATGCATATTAGCCTGGTTGACCAAAGCTATGAAACTAGTAGTTCTGAAATGAATTTCGATTGCGATGCCTCACTTCAGTCAACTAATGACTACCCTCAACAGCCTGTAAAAGAAGGAAACCTTTCTAAGGAGGTGCACATTGGTTTGATTGATAAGAACTATGAATCTAGTAGCTCTGAAATAAGTGCTGATTCTGTTTTTCCACTTCAGTCAGTGGCTGACCAACCCCCAGTGGCTGTCACAGAAATAAAACTGAGGAAGAATGTTTACACTGGCTTGGTTGATAAGTATGATGAATCAAGTTGTTCTGAAACAGGTTTTGATTGTGATGTTTCTTTTCAGTCAGGAGTTGATCATCCCCAACTGAATGTCAAAGAAAGACATCTGAAAAGTAGACGAGTCCACCCAAAACATAAGAAACGTAAACCTAGTAGTGCTAAAGCACGTCTTGATTGTGATGTCTCTCTTGAGCAACCCCAGAGGGCTATTGAGGAAATAAATCTTCTCAGAGAGGAAAGTTCTTACCTTGTGGATATGAAGTATGAGTATCATGATCCTGAAATGGATTCTGACACTGATGTGGATATGAAGTATGAGTATCATGATCCTGAAATGGATTCTGACACTGATGCTCAATTCATGACTGACCATCCTCAAGTAGCAGTTAAAGAAGTGAACCCTCAGAAAGAAGATACTGACCTGGACAGTAAGAGCATTCAGTCTAGCATTTCTAATCTAAGTTCTGATTCTCCTGCTTCTTCTTATCAGTCAGCTACTGATGAGCTTCAAGAGGCTTTGGGTGAAGTAAATCTTAAAGAGCTAAATATCGACATAGAAGTTAATAGCTGTGCATGCTCCAGTTCCGACTTGACTTTTGAGTCTGATCCCACTCCTCTGTCAGTTACTGAGCGGTCTCAGCTGGGTGTTGGAAGAAATAAAGAACACATTGACCTGGAAGATGAGAGCTATGAGTCGAATAGTTCTGAAATAACTTTTGATTCAGATATTCCTGCTAGTTCAATAATTGACCAACCTCAACTATCTGTTTATGAGGAAGAACCTGTTGATATGGAAAGTAAAAATAATGAATCTTATGTTTCTGAAATAGCTTTTGATTCTGATGTTCCTCTTCATTCAGGAAATGATCAACCTGAAGTAGCTGTTAAAGAAGTAATCATTCAGAAAGAAGAGTATGCACACTTAGAAAGGGAGAACAGTGAACCCAGTGGTTCTGAAATAAGTTCGGATTCTTACACCCCTCTTCATTCGGTGACTAATTCTCCTGAAGTAGCTGTTAAAAAATTCAACCCTCAACAAGAAGACCAGTTATACTTAGAAAATAAGGAAAATGAACCTACTGATTCTGAATTAAGTTTGAATTATGATATCATCTTTCATTCAATGACTGGACATTCTGAAGATCCCATTAAAGAAATAAACCTTCAGAAAGAAAAGCACATAGACTTAGAAAACAAGGGTGTTTTTGAAACACATGTGGATTCTGATATTCCTCTTCAGTCAGTGACTCACCAACCTGGAGTAGTTAAGGAAATATGGCTTAAAAAAGGAAAGCATGCTGAATTCCAAGGTAAAAGTGCTGAATTTAGTGGTTCTGAAACAGATTCAGATTCTGGTGTTCCTCATTATTCAGTAGTTGAACCTCAAGTAGCTATTAAAAAAATCACCAGAAAGCAGAAGCATGTTCTAGAAAATAAGAATGATAAATGTAGTGGTTCTGAAATAATTCTGGATTCTGATGTTGCTTCTCAGTCAATGACTGAGAAACCTCAAGTAGCTGTTTTGAAGGAGGACCATGTTGACCCAGAAGATGAAAGTACTGAACTTAGAAGTTTTGAAATAAATTCAGATATTAATGTTCCTCTTCATTCAGTCACTGACCAACATCAACTAGCCCTTTTGCAGGAAAAACATGTTAATCTGGAAGACAAAAACAGTGAATCAAGTGATTCTCAAATAACTTTTGATTCTGCACAACTTCAGGAAGCGATTAAAAAAATAAACCGGTGGAAGGAAGAGGTTGCTGTCCTGAAAAATAAGATTGATGAATATAGTGCTTCTAAATCAACACATAATTCTGATGCTTCTGTTGAGTCTGCGGCTGATCAACCTGAAGCAGCTGTTAAACCTACTGGAAATGGAAATGGAAATGAAGAGCGTACAGACTTAGAAGTCAATAACAGCCAGCATAGTTGTTCTCAAATGCGTTCGGATTCTGATTGCTTGGTTCAGCCAATAGTTGATCGACCTCAAGTAACTATTTTGGAGCAGGAGCACATTGAGCTAGGAGGTAAGCACAGTCAGTCTTGTGGTTCTGAAATAAGTTTTGATTCTGATGACCCTGTTCAATCAGTGGCTGACCAGCTTAGAGAAACTGTTAAAGAAATAAGCCTTTGGAAGGATGAAGAAGTAGACGTGGAAGATAAGAGGCATGAAGCTAAGAGTTTTGGAATTGTGTATGATTCTGATGTCCTTCAGTCAATGGCTGGCCAAACTGAAGAAGTTTGGAAAGAGCATGTTGGCTTGGAAAATAAGATTGTTAAGCCTGGTAATTCTAAAGCAAATTTTGATTCTGATAAATCTCTTCAGTCTGTGACTAATAAAATTCAAAAGGCTACTAAAGAAAGAAGTCTTCTGATGGGCGAACGTGTTTATCTGGATAATAAGGGCTATGAACCACATGATTCTGAAATAATTTATGTTTCAAATATTCCTCTTCAGTCAGTGATTAAGCAACCACAAATTTTGGAAGAGATGCATCCTAATTTAGAAGATAAGAGCATTGATCCTTGTGCTCCTGAAGTAAGCTTTGATTCCAGTGATCCTTTTCAGTCAGCACCTACCCAGCTTCAAAAAGCTGTCAAAGAAGTGAATCTTTGGAAGGAAGACCATATTTACCTGGAAGATAATAGCTATAGACTAGGTGGCTTTGAAGTGAATTGTGATTCTGTTGTTCCTGTTCATTTTGTGCCTGATCAATCTCCTGTGTCTGTCAAAGAAATAAACTTACAAAAGCAGTATCATAATGACCTAGAAAATAAGAACTGCGAATTCTATGGTTCTGAAATACAGTGTGGTTCTGGTATTCATTTTCAGTCAGAAGTTTGCCAACCTCAAGTGGCTTACAGAGAAATAAATTTTCAGCAGGAAAATCATCTTGGTATGGAAGAAAAGACTGGTGAACCTAGTGATTCTGAAATGTGTGATTCTGATGGCCCTTTTGAAATAGTAGTTAACCAGTATCCACCGTCAGACAAAGAAACAAATCTTCCGAAAGTGGTACTTGTGGACGTTGTGCCTGGTGATGGTGATTGTGAAGTAATTTCTGATCCTGACATCCCTCTTGAATTAGTGACTGACCCACCTCAAATGACTGTGAAAGAAATCAACTATATACATGCAGAATGTATCGATGAAGAAGAAGAGAGCTGTGACTCTTTTGGTCCTGAAGTAAGATGCGTTTGTGAAGCCCTTCCTCCATCAGTGACAAGTGAATCCGAAGAGAGTTTTAAAATAATAAACCGGAAGAAAGACTATATTATTCTGGGCAATTCAAATTGTCAGTCTTGTGGTTCTGAAATAACTTTTAATGTTGATGCCTCTGATCAGTTGATGACTTACCAGTCAGAAGAGCCTGATCAAGAAATGGCGAAATATGTTGACCCGGGATGTAAGCGCCGTCAATCTAGGCGTCCTAAAGGAAATTTTAATTCGAAAGCCACTTCTCGGCCAGTAACTCGCCGCCAGCAGAAAGCTCGCAAAAAAGTCAACCTTCAAAAAGATCAGAAAGATAGGAAAGATCTAAGAAGTACTGGCCGTAAAGGTAAGAGCTGTAAATCTAGTGTTTCTGCCAAGGACTTTGATGCCTCTTCCGAGTCAGTGATACATCAAATGCCTGCTAAAGAAACCCGTTTGCAGTCAAAACGTAGACAGCTAAAAAGCGTGAGCTGTGAACCTTGTGGGTCTCAGATGAACTTTCAGTGTGATCCCTCTCTTCAGTCTGACACTGACCAACCTCAAGAAGCTGTTAATAAAACAGACCCATTTAAGAAGGTATCTTTTGACGTGGAAGAAAAGAACCATGATTCCCAATCAAGCTCTGTTCCCATGGTTGATGCTGTAAAGAACCTGGAAAAAGCAAAGGAAGTCGTAGAAGATAATTCTGATGAACCAGTTCTTGAAGCCTTGCCTCATGTCCCTCCTTCATTTGTGGGGAAAACATGGTCTCAAATAATGAGAGAAGATGACATAAAAATTAACACTCTTGTGAAGGAATTTAGGGAAGGTCGTTTCCACTGTTACTTTGATGATGACTCAAAGACCAAAAAGGTTTCTTCGACTAAGAAAAAAAAAAGGGTTACCTGGGCTGACCTTCAGGACACTGCATCAATTCAAGCTCCATCAGATTGTAATGATACTGCAAGTAGTGTTTCAAAAATTGTTGACTCTTCAGTGGCCTTAGATAAACCATGCCATCCTCCTCCTCCAGCGGAGAAGCCTCCTGAACAAGAGAGGCATGTGTCTTCTCCATGCCAGACTGTGAAAGTTAGCCATGGAACTCAAACCAATTTTGTGAGTTTCCCAATGATGAAAAGAAAACGAAGTAGACAAGAGGAGGGCTCACCAAAAAGTAAGCGCTTACATTCACAGGTTAACAGAAAAGCAAAAAAGAAAGTCAAATGTCCCACATTTGACTTTCCTGAATCATGTACTCAAGTTTTGAGGCCTATGCAATCCAAAGCCTTAGTCTATGTTCTTTCTTCTCTAAATATTAAACTGCAGGAAGGTGAATGCCTTCACTTCTCCAAAATGAGTTGGGATAATGATATACGGTTTATATGCAAATATAGACGGAACCCCTTTAATTATTATGACTCATGGTTTAAGAAAATTGTAACGAATCCTCCACTGAACATAATAGTACCAGAGCTTGACAATCCAAACTGGGTTAAAATTCATTTTAACAAGAACAACGCAAACTCCAGTGCAGGAGATAATGATGCTGATGGACAGAGCTCTTCTTCAGGACCCTTAATGACAGTGCCTGCAAGATCCCAATTAAGTTTACAAAACAGGACTGATGACTCTTCTCTGTCGCGAGAAGACTCAGAGGCTGCGAATGCTAGTGAGGTTCCAAAGGGAGCTCATTTCCAGCTGATTATTTTAAAGCGTGATATTGCCGATATGTCTCCAAAATCAATTAGAAAAGAGTTATCAGGAAGTAAAAATAAAAAGAAACTTCAAGGAAGGAAGGTGACAACTGCTAATAAGCCAGATTTTCCCCAAAAGGTTTTAAAACCAATTATTCTCCAGCAGAAAACCGGAATAGCTTCAGAAAAACAGTCAATTTGGATTCGGACCAAACCAAGTGATATAATTAGAAAGTATATTTCGAAATACTCTGTTTTTTTACGTCGTAGGTATCAATCCAGGAGCACTTTTATTGGAATGCAGCTTAAGAAGAAAAAATCTGTTGTGAGTAGGCTAAGGAACGTGATGAGACCAGCTAAAATTTTTTTGAACTCCTCAGTTCCACCAGCTGGTGCTGAAGAGCCGTCAAGCGCTATATCAAGTCTTTCTCTGAAGCAACCTGTGCGGGGTTTTTGCCATGTTGCAAAAAAGAAGAAGTATGGTAATACTGTAAGAAAAAGGAAGAATGGTAATAAAAAATACAGTAGCAAAAAGGAAAGTTCTTCTGACCATGTTAAACCATATGCTTTGAGAAGTCTATCACATTCTTCATCACATGCTAAGAGAATGACGACTCGGCTATCAAATAAATTGAGAGGCAGTGAGATAAAATAGAAGAAGCTTTTGTGTTAAGGATAGTTGAGGATTCAGTACTTCAAATGAAATATACTTGGTACTTAGCACACACAGCTTTCCCAACTTTGGTGAGAAAACTAACCTTGAACTAACTATTTTGCTATAAATATTATTTTTCAAACCTTTTATATTCATTTGAAATTAGTGTTTAGGGTCCATTTTTTTTTTTTTTTACGATTCAAAAGCAACTTTCGTCCATCATTTTTTGTAGAAGAGCTTTACCTTAATTTATGTTATAATTTAGCACAGTATATAGAATTTTGTCCCTCAAATCATGTCCCTCTTATTTATTTTTTGATTCTCTCTTTCATGCCAGCAAGTTATAATATTTTGAGAATGAATATAGCAAACTTATTAATGCTATCTTATATTGTTTTGAAAAATTGGAACAATGCACACGTGTCTACATTCTTCGTGTTGCAGAGTGGCATTGTTAATATAATATTCTAACTGGATAATTAAAAAGAAGGAACTATAATCAATTATCTCAACTTCTGAATGGGGTTGACGTAAATGATGACAAACAAACCATAATTTATCTGTCTTTTAAAAGCATTCCAGAGAATGAGATTCCATAATCTTGAATCCAGTCTTTAAAAACTGCCTGGTGATTTCATGTATATAACAAACTCCTGCTTCATTTAAATTGGATCTGCAAGTCTCTAACTTGTCTCATTTGGACACATGCACACATACAGTGTCTGTGATTTTTCTTTGGCGTTATCAGATCTTAAGGCGAAAATGATTTGCCAGTGTGATCAGCCTTTTTTTTTTAAGCCACCTTAATCCATCCTCTATGTGAAGTGTTGGTGTTTTAATGTGAAAATCCAGGTTACTTTGTGGCCTTATTTCTTAAGAATATTTTAGACTTTATCTTATCATTTTTTAATAGCTTGAACTGAAATTATTGGTTTGGTAATATTATTTGAGCAGGTCATTAATCGTCATTAGTAAACTATGTATCTTAATATTTCAAAAAATTGAGTAAAACCAGTAACCTATGTGGAGGCCCATTTTGCAAGTGAAAACCTGTATTTGTACATTAGTTTGTCTTAAACTTGCTAACTGATTTTTTGGTAGTTCAAATAAAAGATGTGATGATATGCAGTTTAAAGTTGGGGTACTAAGAATATATTCAGAACCCTTATTGAAGGCCACTGGTTGATCTGGTACAGATAAAATCAGTTATCATTCGTTCGTGTTAAGCCAAGATCCTGGATCTTTTTCTGTCCATGTTAAGGGGAAACATGAATTTCAGCTGTATCGTGTAACTACCTTATTTTATTGAAACTTGGATCAGTGGTAAACTGTATCTTGATTTCAGAAATAAAACTGTGTTATCTTAGAATTAATGAAATAATAGTGTAAAAGCTGGCTTCTAAATGTGGTTTTATTTCAGGGGCCATCATTTAACCTGTGGGTATGTTTTGATGGAATTCTGTTGTAATTTCTCTCCTTCTAAATTTAAACAGTAATTATGTTGGAAAAAAATGGACAAATATTTATATTTTTAGTTGCAAAACAGCATATATAGCATTTCTTCAACCTTGCCTCCTCATATACAAATATATTTTAGTTTCCTTTCTTAAAATATCACTGTGAGCCACTAGTTCAAAATAATTCTCCAGTTTTAATTTGGGAAGAAAGCTCTGTCCTACTGATGAGGAAGTAAATGGCTAGTATATAAAAAATATTTGTGGGTATTGGTGTCTTTTTTCCCACGGAATAGACACATAGTTCCCCTAAGTACTATTAATAGATGTTCTGCATTCTACCTGTATAAGTTTAAAAGAGATCATATGGAAATAATGTACTATGTAAGTATGTGTCATCATGCAGAGAGGACAGTTCTTACACTTTAAGTGATCAAAATTTAAAATTTTCCCCTTACCTTTTTCATATTGGAAGTTTAAAAATTTTTTTATTAATGTAAAATATACATATATAATTTACCATCTTTACCATTTTTAAGTCTGCCATTTTGAGAGGGGGCAGGGAAAAGCCTCATTTAAAATTTATATTCTCAAACATACAAAACTCTAACATAATACTGATGATTTTTTTTAACATTTTGGAAATATTTACTAAGTTCTTATAATCATTATTTTAGACAAGTTTGAAAACTTGAAATTGTAAAACTTATAATTTAAGTTAAATCGGAAATGAGTTACTTTCAGAATTCCGTAAGATACAAGATGTGCCCCTTTTGTCTAAATAAATGTTGGCTTCATTTGCAGATTAGATAAAAGTTGATGCTTTTGTGTGTTCAAGAATGCATTAAATTCTTTTAAGAGTAAGAAATCAAATTGCAATCATAATGAATATTTTATTAATCTTGTTCTTGTTCAGTATCTTGCATAGATTTTTATTGTAATTGTCCTGAGTTATACAGTATGTGGACAATATTGTGTAAAGTGTGTTTTCGCATTTGTGCTTTTAAATTATTTATGTAACTAGGGCTCTGAGTAACACTTTTTTTTTTTTTTGGCTAAAGAAAAGCTATATTTAAATATTCAAATAATTATATATTTCCATGTAAAACTAATGTGAAGACTAATGTATTTTTTATAATGCAGTGTGAAAGCTAAAGTTGTTTTTGATGTTATCAAGATAAAATTTATTAAATGTTGAAGTTTGTCTCCATTCTCTTGTTAGAAGCTTTTTCTGGGAATACTTAAAGAATAAGAGAATAATGAAAACATAAGTACATTTTATAAATTGCGAGATCATAAATTAGAGAATATAAATGTGATGCTGGTAAGAAAATAGTTTAACCAAAGATATACAGCTTATATTCACTGTGGTAGTTATTCAAGTGATTAAACAACTATTTATTTGGTAGAGTGGTAGATTAGCAACTTCACTTTGTGTACCTATTGAAAGTGTCAGATACCGGGTGGGTTCATAAAGCAGTATCTTAGATCACTATTTGATACCTGCTGGGAAGGGAGACCTTTGGTGCCTCCAGTACCATAGCGTATGTTATAAAAGACATGAAAACATGGAAGAGTGTGTTTATGTCAGTGAGGTAGGTGCCTTTGGCCCTAGTAGTATTGACTTTCAGAGTTTGTTGGTCTGGATGTTATTGTCAGCAATGAACAACATCTTACTCTTTATAATAAAAAATTCTTAGTGTAAAAATGTAAAATGGAAGTCCATTTTTAGCAGAGGATTTTTTTTTTTTTTTTTGAGACAAGAGTCTCACTGTGTTGCCCGGGCTAGAGTGCCGTGGCGTCCGCCTAGCTCACAGCAACCTCAAACTCTTGGGCTCAAGCGATCCTCCTGCCTCAGCCTCCCGGGTAGCTGGGACTACAGGCATGCACCACCATGCCTGGCTCATTTTTTCTCTCTATATATATTTTTAGTTGTCCAGATAATTTTTTTCTATTTTTAGTAGAGATGGGGTCTCGCTCCTGCTCAGGCTGGTCTCGAACTCCTGACCTTGAGCGATCCACCCGCCTCGGCCTCCTAGAGTGCTAGGATTACAGGCGTGAGCCACCGTGCCTGGCCAGCAAAGGATTTTTAATGTATAGAAAATCTGGAAAGCACTGAAAGATCATGTAATTAGGGAATTACACACCGAAATGTCAACTTACGAAGATAGGGAGGCTGGGAAAGAGTCTCAGCATTTTTTTATACTTTATTTAGACTATAGATACTAGAGAAATGATAATCTAGTGTGTTTTCCTTTGTTATACTTTATATATATGTACACACACATATATATATCTTCAGAATTCTAAAGTATTTTAAGCTATTTACCTTGATTAAGGAATAGGTTTAGGATAAAATATAGTTTGTCGCAGAATCTTTAATTATAAACTTATGCTTTTTTCTATGTCTATAATTTATTACATGCATGTTGCAATAAATTTATTTCCAGATTTATTTAAGGCTTCCTAAAACCTGGAAATAAATTTATTTTCCAGGTTCTCAAGCTGTGTACATGTGTGTACGTCCTGAGCCATTACTGAATGTTGGACGATGAAGTTTGTTTTTAACCTGTATTGTATCATTTGATCTTCAAGAACCCTCATGAGTTAGGTATTATCATTGCCACTATACATCAGATGAGAAAATTGAGACATAGAGCAGATTATAGTTGACCTACATTCCCACCCCCAGTTCCAGACCACCACTAATCTACTTTCTTTCTTTATAGTTTAGCCTTTTCTGGACATTTCACATAAATGGACTCATAAAATATGTGATCTTTTATGTCTGGCTCCTTTGATTTACCATGATATTTTTGTTTGTTTCGAGATGGGGTCTCACTATGTCGCCCAGGCTGGTCTCAATCTCCTGGGCTCAAGGGATCCTTCTGCCTCGGCCTCCTGAGTAGCTGGGACTACAGGCCTGTGCCACGCACACCAGCCCATGTTGTATTTTGAGGGTCATCATGTTGTAGCATGTATCAGTATTTCGTTCCTTTTTATTGCTGAATAGTACATATGGCTAGTTTTTCATGAAACTGGGAACAGAACCATGGTCTCCTGATAACAAGTATGATAAAGCCATTAAGTTTGAGCACAACCGTTCCCTTTATCCCTCTCATACTTGTTATCTTTGATTATTCCCCAAACCCAAGAGCAAGCAGGATAATTGTCTTCTTGAGTGCTCCTATCCCATGCTCTATGCTTCCTCTGCCTTTGACTGTGTCCCCTCTACTGCCCACCTTGGCATTCCTTTCACTCTGCTCTCTGGATTCTCATTTTCAGTGTCAACCCCTTACCCCGTGTTCTGAATTCTTTCACAGTGGACTGCTTGCAGGTAACTGGAATCTCAGAATCATATCCATTATCTATGCTTATTATTCCAATCTACCCAAGCCATGGGGCCAGGAAGCGTTGGTGTACTGGTTGTGGTGAACACGCCTTTTAAATTGCTCTCTTGCATAACTGCGGCACACACCATCAAAATCAGGAAATCAACAATGATCTGATAAAACCATCTATTCCACAGACCCCATTCAGATTTTGCAGATTATCCCAAAACATCCTCTACAGGTCCAGGATTTGATCCAGGATCACAGACTATCATGACTCTTTAAAAATTTTCTTCAGTATGGGGCAGTTCCTCAGCCTTTCTTTGTATTTAATAGCATGACATTTTGAAGATAACGAATGATTTATTTTGCGTGTGGAATCTTCCTCAGTTTGAGTTTATCTGATGTTTTTTTATAATCTGTGCCTTTTGAGGAGGGGGTAGGAATTCTGTGTTCTCAGTGTATCATGTTAGGAGCCATGTAATGTTAATCTGAATAAACATGGTGATAGAAGATATCCACTGTTGGTCCTTATCCTAGGGGAAGAGTTTTTCACAATCAGATCGAAATGGGGGCTCTCATAGAGGTTAATTGAGTTACCAACAAATAGTTACATTTTTTACAACTAAGTGTTGTGGCAGTCGTGACTGTGAGACTGTTAATCATCTAACTCATTATAGATGAGACAATAACTTATTCATACATTTAACAAATATTCTACCCCTACTACATGCTGGCCCCATGGTGGGTGCCAGGCATCCAAGTATCAACCAAATGGGCCCGGTTGCCTGTTTCAGTAGTGGTTAAATCAGTGGACTTGCAACACAATTCTTACGCTTTCCAAAGATAATTAATAAACACATATAGACAACACTCATGGGATACTGCTATTTGACATTGAAAAATGCCTCAACTTTCTGCACTGAGATCCATTGCAAGGTAGTTCTGACATCACCTGGAAAGATTGTTTTCCTGTGTTTGTGTTACTTTGAATAGTCTCTCCTGCATTGGCTTCATATTCCAGGATAAAATGTTATGTAGACTTACTTATCATCTTACCACAGCACCAAAAATGACTTTAGAAAGACAAGTTGGTATATTCATCACATGTTTTGTTTTTGAGTTAAGATTTTATCAGCTCTTTTAAACTGGAAAAATAGAGGGTCTATTTTTTTTTTTTTTGGAAAGTTACCACTGGTCACAGATAATGAAATAAGTAAAATAAGTGATACTTACCATCCATAGAGCTGCAACTATTTAACAGGTGAAAATCTGAGTTCTAACCTGTTACTTCCCCTGTACTAAATGGTAGCCTAGTAACCGATTGTTACTGCGGTTTTACAGTGGCCTTCTTACACCTAGGATGTATTTAGGTTAGTCTTTGAGGTAGTTCTGATGGCTCCGCAGAATCAGAAAACACTTTGCCCTGATGACTCATTTTCAGGTTTTCATACTGTGCTTACTACTTAACGCATCTATAACCTAGCAGAGGACCAAGTTCCTCTTCTTTTTGTTCCTACAGAGAAAGAAGCTCAAGTCTAACTTAGAATGTTTCATGACAACATGTGATGGTCTCGTGAGGAGCAAGTCGCAGTCACCCCAAATTGCCTAGCGTAGTCAGTAGCAACTGCCGGGTTGCATTTGGAGCCAGGCCATTTCGCGGGCTGTCCTGAATGATCATGTAAGATCTGGGAGAACGTGAAGATGGCTATAAGTGGCTGAATGAAAACAAAACTAAAATGTATGAGTTCCCGTTGAGCTAAAGATGTTAACGAGAGTTAGTTTGCAGAAAAATGGCCACAACATTTTAAGTGCTAATTTAAGGATGACTAGTTCTTCTCAGATATTATTGACTACACTGATTCTAAATGATGTGGTTTAAGTCATGTAAATTTAAACACTTTGGACTAGGTATATTCTTTTTTCTGTATCCTTTTCAGTCATAAGGAAGCTATTTTCACTTGCCATAGGTGAAACTATGGGCAAAAATTCCTTTTAGTTATGTGCAGGTGTGTTGTGGCAACAGATCTTTTATATAACAGCCTAAGTGCTTAAAGGATGTTTAGCACAGATACCGCGAGTTAAAATTACTCCTTGGCATGGTCATGAAGCCTAATTCCCTTAACCGCCTGTCCAGTGGAAAAACTATTCTGATTTAGTCTTCATCATGTGACCTGTCTTCCTCTTGAACATACAGAGGGCTTGTATTATACGGTATTTAGGACTTAACATTCCACACCAAAGTAATTTTCTTATTCTCCTGAAGCACAGTACTATGGTGTGGAAATCAATTCAAGAAAAATTGGTTGGTGATGCCAGCGCATGATCATAAGTGGAGGCTTTGAGGGTTCATCCTGGGCGAAGGAGGAGGGCCTTTCCCTCAAGCAGAGTCCCTTCTGCTCGTGAATTGCCAGCCTCCACGTGAACATGCTGCAGTTGGGTCAGAGAGGATAACACGGTAGTCCAGGCTCAGTATCATTTCTCTTTCTTCACTGCTTTCTTGGTGCCGTATCTAATACGAAATTTTATTGAATATTAAAATTCTCTCACACTGGTTGTCTTCACTATTGTGGCCACTAAACTAGTCTCGAACATCATCTCATGCCACATTTATTCTAAAAGAAGCTGGGCTTCTGGAATGATGGGATGAGGTCCTCAGTAAATCTGCCACTTTATAAAAACAATGAAAACACTTGCAAAAATGGCCAAAACCAACTTTTTACAACTCTGGAAATTAATCAAAGGCTTGCTATAATCTGAGGAGTGTTTATTGAAGAAAAACTGATGAATCTCAGTGAGAACAGTGGGCTTTGTGACATTTTAACGTCTGCTCCCATTACCCTCTCTCCAGCTTTCCTGTAGCCTTGAAAATGAGCAATCTTGCGATGACCGTATCTCTGAAAATCAGTAGCTTCGCAGCCTCCGGCGGGGCCAGAGTGAATACGAAGCCCCTCAAAGAGTCTTACCCCAGAATGTCGATGCTATTTGACCTGTCTTGCACCTCCCTGGAAAAGCCCTGTTTGAGAGGAGTTGTCATTTTTTTGTCCTGACTTGGCATTTACCCTGCTGAAAAGCCCCATCCTTAGGTCATTTGTCGAAAACAACCGGGACAATTGTTGAACATCACAGCTGCCTGAGACTGTGATACCAGCTGAGGAAACGGGAGCCTGGAAATTCTGGGGAACAATGTCCATGGGAGCTTTGAAAAGCTCTGATATATTCCTGAGGATCTAAAAGGTAGCACAAACATGCAAGGCTGCGTGTCTGCCTGGGAAAGACCTGACAGGGCTCCAGTCTCCACCTCTGGCCGATGAGAGGCCCCGTGCAAGCAGAAGTGAAGGCCACGGCTGACGGGCAGACTGCCTCAGTGTTCAAGGCACGTCCTAACACACTTACCTACAGAACTCCTCAGCAAAGAATGGGATGGCTCAAAGCATTTAAGCAAAGCTCTGTCCAGTCATTAGCTGACCACTAAGCTAATGGAGCAGAGAATTTAGCAGCCGTATGGTATGGGGAATAAAAACTACAGAATTAGTCCGGGAAGGTCACTACAGTAACAAATAGCAGCAGCAGCAGCAGCGAAACAGCAATAACGACAAACCCTGAGGGTGGCAGAAATCTGATTTCCAGGGTTGTCACATTATATTATCTAAAATATCCAGTTTCCAATAAAAAATTTTGAAATATGCAAGGAAACAGGAAAGTATGGCCCATACACAGGAAAAAGGTCAACAGAAAACTGTCTCCAAGGTGTCTAAATGTTGGACTTATTAGAGAAAGATCTCAAACCAGCTATTAAACATATAATACAAATATATATTAATAATATTAATAGAAAAATTAAAATTTATAAATATTAACATTATAAACATATAAAAATAAAGATCTAAAGAAAACAATGTCTAAAGAATTAAAACATGAGAACAATGTTTCACCAAAATAGAGAATATCAATAAAGAGAAATTGGAAAAAAGAACCAAATAGAAAGTCTTTTCATGTATTTTTCTATGAAAATGTATTAAATATATACATCTTATCCTTTTATTAGGTTATATAGACTCCTTAAAAGGGTAATCGTTATAGTGTACATTACATTTTTGTGTCTTTCGACATGTCTAGCATAACAAATGGTTTTTCTTTTTCGTAGTTAGCATAATTGTGAATATATACTTATTGTGTGCCTGTCTTCCCCACTAGCATGGAGACTTTATGAGAACAGGACCTTGTTTACTTTGTGCACCAATTTCCATTCAGCATATGACTCAATATCTGGCTGATAGCAAGTTTTCAAAAAACATGTATTTAATAAATAAATTACAAACAAATTAATGAATGAAAGGAACTATCACGATGAGCATCTGGGACATGTCAGGCACTATGCTAACTTTATATATAATGTCTAAATTGGTCTTTACGACCACAGAATGTATCAGAATGATGGGGATAAAGAATGAGAAATGTGTTGTTGGATGATTTCGTCACTGTGCGAACATCACAGAGTGCACTTACACACACCCAGATGGTGTAGCCAACTGCACACCCGGGCTGTGTGGTACAGCCAGTTGCTCCCAGGCTATACACACACACAGAGTGTTACTGTCCTGAATACTGTAGGCAACTATAACACAGTGGTATTTCTGTATCTAAAGACAGAAAAGGTACAGTCAAAATATGGCATAAAAGATAAAAAAAAATGGTACACCTGATTGAGCACTTTCCGTGAGTGGAGCTTGCAGGACTGGAGGCTGCTCTGGGTGAGTCAGTGAGGGAATGTGAAGGCCAAGGACATTACCGTACACTACTGTAGACTTTGTAAATATTGTACACTTAGGCTGCACTAAATTTATAAAGACATTTCTTCAATAACAAATTAAGCTTAGCTTGCTATAACTTTATAAGCTTTTAAATCTTTTTTAACTTTTTGAATCTTTCACAGTAACACTTAGCTTAAAGCATTGTACAGTTGTACAAAAATATTTTCTTTCTCTATAAGCTTTTTTCTATTAAATTTTTTTTTAACTTTTTGAACTTTTCTGTTAAAAACCAAGACATAAACACACACATTAGCCTAGGCCTACACGGGGTCAGGATCATCAGTATCACTGTCTTCCACCTCCACATCTTGTCACACTGGGAGGTCTTCGGGGGCAATAACACGCATGGAGCTGTCATCTCCTGTGACAACAATGCCTTCCTCTGGAACAGCTACTGAGGGACCTGCCTGAGGCTGTTTTGTAGTTAACTTTTTTTAAATAAGTAGAATGAGTAAGAAAACAATGAAAAGCATAATATAGTAAATACATAAATTAATGACATAGTTGTTCAGTACCTTTATTAGGTGCTATATTATGTAAGTATTAAGTGCTGTGCATAATTGTATGTGATATACTTTTACAAGCCCGGCAGCACAGTAGGTTTGTTTACAACAGCATCTTCACAAATATAAGCATTGCATTATGACGTTATGATGGCTATAACATCACTAGGCGACAGGAATGTTTCAGTTCCATTATAATCTTATGAGACCACCTTCATATACGCAGTTCGTCGTTGAATGATGCATTATGTGGTTCATGACTATATTATTAAGTATCGTTATTCCTATAATCCGGGCACTAATTTCCTTATCTTGGAGGTGGGAAAGACTATTAGTTAAATTGGGACTATTTGCAGTTTACTAATCAGATGGTCTGTAGGCTGGGAATTCTCGGTCTCCCTGGTTTCCCCTGCTGAATGTGGCCGGTTGAGCAACTGGTCTCCTCCTGTCCTTTGCCGGTGAGCACACACAGAACTCCAGAAGTTTACTGAGTCTTTACATCAGATTCACAATGATAGAATCCGTTTGGGGACCGGCGGGGAACAGCTCCACTACGGCACACGGGTGACCTATGTGCACATATCCACACAGGCCACGCAGGCAAAGGCTGGACCTTCAGCTAAGCAGAGTCTTGGCAGAACACCGCACTATTCTCCCTGAGCAGGGGCGGCTGGGAGATGTGTGATCAGCTGCTCCGAGGCCATCTCTCATGAGTTTTTCATGGCCTCCCAAGTTCTGGTGAGGTATGAATTTTTCTGCCTCACTCCTCTGGAATCGAGCTGCAGGCTAAAACTGCCTGGCTGCAGTCTGGAAATAGCTTCTCAGCCTGAGATGCCCTGCAGCTCACGTTGCAATCATCTGGTCCCTTTGTTTTGGGTTATCTTTTTTGTTGTGTGGGACAAGGACCAAAGGGAGCTGGAGATTCTGGCTACGCTCTGTCTATGTAAGTAATAGAATAATTTGTCTAAATCTAAAAAGGGCTCGTGTGTCTCTCCTGGTTGAATCTGCCAGCCAGGCCTTGGCTTTGGCCATGCTTGCTGCTGTGTGCATCACAGGGCCCTGATCCCAGGGTGGGAGTCCTCTCGACCCAGACCTGTGGGGTGCCTCTCCTCACCTGGCTGTGCCTCCTCTCCTCTGTTGGACTTAGCCCAAAGACTTGGAAGCCGAGATCCTGGTTATTTCTTCTAAATAGCTTTTAATTTTCAATTTTGAATTTTTAATTTTAATTGGGTCCTGAGATGGAAATTCACTGAGGGCTATAGATTTGGGGCGGCAGCTTGCTTCTTTTTTCTTTATGATTGGCCTTGAAAAAAATTTACACATATATAAAATTATGCATAAATATATAATTTATATATATTCAAATTCGAACACCTGACACTGGGATTCTAGAAGGGTTAATTTCTCTCAAGATACAACACAGATGAACCTTGAAAACATTATGCTACATGAAAGAAGCCAGATCAAAAAGGCCCATATTGTACGATTTCATTTATATGAAAGGTGCAGAACAGACAAATTCGTAGAGACATAAAGTGAATTAGTGATTGCTAGGCACCAAGGTAAGGGGGAATGGGAGTGACTGCTAATGAGCATGGGGTTTCTTTGGGAGTGATGAGAATGTTCTCAAACTAGATAGTGGTATGATGGTTGTATAACTTGTGATTGTGCTAAAAAATCACTCAATTACACAGTTTAAAAGGGTGAATTTTATGATATATAAATTATATGTCGGTTAAAAAATTACATAAGACAAATTATAAACTTTGTATATTAGTTTCCATGGCTGCTGTAGCAAACAGCCATACATTTGTGGCTTAAAACAACAGAAATGTATCCTCTCACAGTTCTGCAGGCCAACACTCCGAGATCAGGGTGTCAGCAGGGCCCCGCTCCCTCTGGAAGCTCTGAGAGAGTCTGCTCCTGGCCCTTCAGCTTGGAGGCTGCTGCATTCCTGGTCACATCACTCTGGGTTCTGCCTTTGTCTTCACATTGCCTTCTGTGCGTGTGTGTGTGTGTGTGTGTGTGTGTGTGTGTGTGTACGCGCGCGCGCGCGTGTGTGATCTCTCTCTGCCTCTTTCCAACAAGGACACTTGTGGCAATTCCCACACTGCTTTTGGCTTCTTATTATGCAGAAGAGGGTTTGTTTTTCTTCCTTCATTGAATTTCATTTAAAAGTCCTCTCTAATAACTTGCCATTCTAGTTGTCCTAAAAAAAATGCAGCAGAGAGTTTACACATGGTTCTTTCTTATATTGATCAATAATAAAAAGCTGAGACCAATATTTGTACTGTCATACTGTAAGGCAATGCGTTACAGATTTGCCTTTTTTTGTCATGTGTCTTTTTTATTGTCTGTCTGCCTCATTAGAATGTAAGTTCCATGAAGAGAAGGACTTTTTTCTGTTTTGTTTACTGCTACATTCCCAGTGTCTTCAAGAGTATCCAGAATAGAATAGGCACTTAATAAATAATTGTTGAATGAATGAATTAATGACTCTGAGCATTTCACAAGTGCTGTAGCTAATAATACAAATTGAGGTCATTAATGAGCACTTCATTGCATGGTGTTACATAGAGGCCTGCTGGTGGGGTGATTTTGAGTAGGAAATGTAAGTTAATTTTATTGTATTGGTTGGCAAGAAAAATTTAATTATCATATGTGTCAGTTTAGGTCCTTCGGGAAGCAGATACTGGGATGGAGTTAGAAATGTAAGAGCGAGATTGTGAAAGATACCTGTCAAACCACCTGTGAAATACACAGAAGGGGGAGTAAGAGTAGGCAGAGAACGTCTTCAGATGCAGTGCGGGTCTGACACCTGTGTAAGGAGGGAGAGAGAAAGAAGTTGGGTGGGAACAGCCACACACCGCAGTGCAGGTCTGAGAACATCCGGGCTAGTCCACAAGGGAGCTCCAGTATAAAGATGTCCCATAGAAGAGTTCTACATTGAGCAGCAATGGCTAAGTCATTGGCTGGGGGCTGTCCAGGAGGACCCTGGGCTCAACACAGATATTTAGTGGATCTTGAAGGTGCTGTACCTGGAGACTGTCAGCTACCTGCACTCCTGGCTGCTGACCAGAAAGTTTTTTTTCTGTTGTCTTTTTTTTGAGACAGAGTCTCGCTTTGTTACCCAGGCTAGAGTGAGTGCCATGGCGTCAGCCTAGCTCACAGCAACCTCAAACTCCTGGGCTCAAGTGATCCTTCTGCCTCAGCCTCCCGAGTAGCTGGGACTACAGGCATGTGCCACCATGCCCGGCTGATTTTTTCTATATATATATATATATATATATCTATATATATATATATATATATTTTTAGTTGTCCAGATCATTTCTTTCTATTTTTTAGTAGAGATGGGGTCTCGCTCTTGCTCAGGCTGGTCTCGGACTCCTGACCTTGAGTGATCCACCCACCTCGGCCTCCCAGAGTGCTAGGATTACAGGCGTGAGCCACCGCGCCTGGCCCAGAAAGTTCTTGAGGGAGATCCAAGAGGTGCCCCTCCATGGTTGCTACAGTCTTCTCTTCGTGTCACGCAGATCCATTTCTCCACACTCTTGGGGAGCAGCTCCCTCAGGGTTTGTTACGGAGTACTGCCTCTAAGCTTGCACCTTGTCGTTTCACCAGCAAGCCAGCTCTAGCAGGCTGGTTGCTTTCTGGATGGCATCGTGTATGATAGGACCAGTGGATCCCACGGTTGTGGGCTCACTGCTGTTCTTCCTTTGCTGTGAAGTAGGCGGGATGCTGTGTTTTGTGTGATTTCATGCCTGCAGATTCGCTACTATAAGTCCCCAGATCATGGTGCTGGAAGGAAAGGAGCTGGCAGGAGAGACAAGCCCTTACTTGAAATGTGTTTATTCCTGAGAGAATGAATCACTGGCCCTTCCCCGACATAATGGGTCCAATGTAGTCAACTTGCCACCAAGTGGCTAGTTGGTTCCCTCTAGGAATAGTGCCATATCATGGGTTCAACATGGGTCTCTATTGCTGGCAAGTGAGATGTTCAGGGCTATAGTTCTAGATCAGCCTTGGTAAGGAAATGTCCATGCTGTTGGGCCTGCACTTTGCCCACATCTCTGCATGGTGACTACTCCCTTTACATGTCCACCTTTCCAGTTCTCAAGTGATTGATGATGAACGTGGCTAATGTCAACTGGTTGAGCCATTTTCTCCACTTGGTTGCTTATTGCCTCTTCTGTAGTAGGTGTTTTCTAGTGGGCATTAACATGTGATACAAATTCGCACTTTATGTCCATTCCCATACGCCCATCCACTTGCCTCCACTCCTGGCATCGATCTCCCAGAATTGCCTTCTGTGCCCTTGACCAGCCTACCAGGCTACTCATTACTGCCCATGAGTCCATACACATTCTCACCTTGGACCACCTCTGCTTCCACACAAGGCAAATGACCAGGTGTGCCAGTCAAAGCTCCTGTCATCGTACAGCTCTTTTGTCACCACCGTCATTCAAGGTCAGCCCTAAATGGGCCTGTAATGCAGCCTCCATCTATTTTTAGCTTTTACCCACAAACAGAGCCAACCCATTTATAAAAGAAGCTCAGGTTTTCTCCTCTTGTTTAAACTGGTCGTGTGGGACCCTCTGCGTGACCAGTAGGCTAAGGAGGAGAGCCGAAATAGGGGTCTGGACTGCCTCCTCATGCAGCTTACACATGCTGCTGGTTCTGCCTGAGCCCATCCCAGGTAGACATTGTCCATCTTATGGGAAACTTCTGCTGGCAGTTATGTACCACTACCTGACCTCTACTATTTCAGGGACTCTTTATCACCGCTGCTATTAATAGGCCGATCTCTGTGATTGCCTCTCCTTTTGTCAGCTCTGGCCTGCAGAAGAACACCACTGAATTTCTTAGCAATGTTGGTGTCCCTTTCCCCACTGCATTTCTGATGGCCTTTGTGAATGTGGTGTCCTTTAAGTTCTCCTGTGAAGCATTATTCTCTGATTGCTCTTCTGGCCCAACATAGTATCTACATCCAAGAGTGGCCCAATTCCCTGAGCTTTGTAATTATTTTCTCCACTGCCTGCTATGGCGATTCATGCATCTCAGGTTCACTCAGCATGGGCTATCATTTTCTTCAAGTTTTTAAAGCCACCCTACCAATGAGTTTGTTCCATCTTTTGGGGTCCTTGCCAGGATGTTTAATCCTGTGTTCTGAGAGAGTGCCCCAAAGTTAATAAACTCTTGCTTGCGTAGGAGTTGATGAGGCATCGTCAAAATCCAATCTTATGGCTTCTGCTAGGACATCCTAGCTAATCTTGGAGCTCCTTTAGGATGTAATCTCTCTTCCTTTATCGTTTCCAGCATGTACCCAATTGTATTATGTTGGGATTTAACCCTAGTTATCAATCTGGCAGCCAAGTAAGAAGTGCTGGCAGCTTCTGTCAGGGATCAGTTGTCTTGCAGGGCAGAAGTTTCTGCAGGGTCTTTCTGTGTAGGGAAAGAGCTAACTCAAACTAGCGCCTCATGGAGGAAACAACTAACCTCTTAATAGGGAGGAGTAGGTGACCTCAGCAGGCTCCAAGAGTCAAAGTGTTTGAGGATCCATCCCTATTCCAGCTTTCAGGGTCCCAAAGTTTCCAGACAGAGCTTGGTCTTAGTATAACAGACTTGCCTTGGCTAAGTATTCAATATTCTTTGAAGTTTGGCTACCCTGAATTTGCTCCACAGCTGTGTCTGTTCTCTTTCTACAGGAGATAAAGGCCTCTTTGTAAGCTGTCAGAGAGGTCCTTTGGCTCTCACTCTTAGTTTTTAAATGTTTGTTAACTGCCTTCAGTTTCTCAGCACCTCTTTGTATGGCATCAATACAATTTAATAATAACCAGACAATTCCATTGTACTTATACGCATTGCTAACCCTCAACTGCCTGAATTCCTGCACTGGCCACAAAAGTTGCCGCCACCAGAATACTCTTCTGAGTCATCACTGGTAAAAGTTTAGCAAATGGACCTTTGCCTTGTGCCACTGCAGCACGGGGTCATCATTTCCAGCTCGGGAGGGAGTAACCTAATCCCAAAAGTCCACTTTGCTATCTGCTGTTTAGACCACTCTTAGTATCAATGGATTGAGTTTGGATCCCTGAAGAAGAAGATGCCAAGCCCACGTTGGCAATGCAAGAGATCCATGGAGGTAACCCTGTGAAATATAAAAGGGAGAAGAAGTGGGAATAGGCAGGTAGGGAGAAGGAGAAGGAAGATGGATTAAGTAGGAAGAACTAAATCTCAGCTAACCCAGTGGGGAGCTCTGGCATAAAGACTGCTGGTAGACGGGTCCCAGGTTAAGCAAATGACTAGCTCCTTGCATATCTGCCATACTCAGTTGGTGTGGGGCTGCCTGGGAAGAACGTGGCTTCAGCTCAAATGGTGTGGCACATCCTGAAGGTGCTGCAGCTGGAGGCTGTCAGCTAATGGCACATCTTCATGTTGACTGGCAAGGTCTTTCTTGAAGGGAAATCCAAACAGCACACATAAGTGGCTGTCGTACCACATTAGTTATTTATCTATAAACCCAGATGTGGTAAGTTGATAACTCTTAAAGATACGTCTCTCTCCTGATCTCCAGAACCTGTGAATGTTTGGAAAATGGAGTTTTGTAGGTATGATTAAGTTAAGGACCTTGAGATGAGATGGTCTGGATGGGCTCTAAATGCCCTCACAAGTGTCCTCCCTAGGAAGGAACAGAGGGAGATCACACACACGCACGCGCACACGCGCACACGCACACACACCCAAAGGCAATGTGAAGACAGAGGCAGAGATTGGAGTGATGTGACCAGGAATGCAGCAGCCTCCAAGCTGAAGGGCCAGGAGCAGACTCTCTCAGAGCTTCCAGAGGGAGTGGGGCCCTGCTGACACCCTGATCTCGGAGTGTTGGCCTGCAGAACTGTGAGAGGATACATTTCTGTTGTTTTAAGCCACAAATGTATGGCCGTTTCCTACAACAGCCATGGAAACTAATATACCAAGTTTATAATTAGTTTATCTTATGTAATTTTTAAAACTAAGATACAATTTATGGATCATAAAGTTCACTCCTTCAAAGTATATAACTAAATGATTTTTAGTGCAGTCACAAGTTGTACAACCATTACCCCTATCTAGTTTCAGAACATTCTCATCACTCCCAAAGAAAACCCATATCCATTAGCAGTCACTCCCATTCCCCCTTACCTTGGTTCCTAGCAATCACTAATTCACTTTATGTCTCTGTGAATTTTTCTGTTCTGCACCTTTCATATAAATGAAATTGTACAATATGGGCCTTTTTGATCTGGCTTCTTTCATTTAGCATAGTGTTTTCAAGGTTCATCCGTGTCATAGCATAAATCAATGCTTCGTTCCTTTTTATGGCCAAATAATATTCCATTGTATAGATACACCGCATTTTGTCCATTGGTGATGGACATTTGTGTAAAATTTCTTGAATCAAATTTCCATAGGGAAAAAATTTCTGGTTGAATTTTGTTTTACCCAGATGTAAATTTGAATCATCCTCCTCTTAATATAATCCAAATTCCAAATCTGGTGGAAAGTCCAAAGTGTTCTCAATATTTCTACAGATCCTTAAGTGGGGGAAATGAGGAAGGCTTAAATTATTATGATCGCCTCTTGTTTCCATATTTTGCATTTGCTGAATTCTTGTCCTTTGCTCTGACTATTGAGGCTGATTCTTTTTCTCTGTATTGGTGTGATTCCAGACTTGGAACGCAAAGTCCTTTTCTTTTCTCCTGTATCAGTTCTGACTTTTGTTGCATGTGACAAAAAACAAATTCAAACTGGCTGACGCGAAATAAGCACATTAGCATCTTGAGCAGTGGTTCTCATACTTTTTCTGCTCAGGACCTTTTACATTCTTAAAAATTATTGAGGATCCCAAAGAACTTTTGTTTCTCTGGGTTACATCTATCAATATTTATTACATTAAAATTAAAGCTGAGAAAAATTTAAAATTTTTACTTATTAATTCAATTAAAAATAGTAATAATCCCATCATAGTCTAACATAAGTAACACATTTTTAATGAAATATAACTATGTTTTTCGAAACAAAAAATTACTGGGAAGAGTGGCATTGTTTTACATTAAAAAGTCTTTTTAGTGTTTGATTTAACAGAACACAGTTCGATTCTCATATCTCCTTCTGCATTGTCTGTTGCAATATGTGGCTTTGGTTAATTATGAAGAAACTTTGGTCTCAGATATAAATTGGAACGAAGGAGGAATATTTAAGTAGCTTTGTTAGGTAATTATGGATTTTGTTCTTTGAAATTACACCAAACATGAGAAGCGGTAGTTTCTTAAAGGTTAATTGAATTGCGAAATCTAAAACCATACTAAGGATGTTATTTTATTTTTTAATTTTTTGAGATGGGGTCTTGCACTGTTGTCCAGAATAGAGTGCAGCGGCGATCACAGCTCACTGTAAGCCTGAACTCCTGGGCTCGAGCTATCTTTTTGCCTCAGCCTCCTGAGTTGCTGGGACTATAGGCATGCACACCACACCCAGCTAATTTTTCTTATTTTTGATAGAGATGGGATCTCGCTATTGCTCGGGCTGATCTCAAACTCCTGGCCTCCAGCAATCTTCCTGCCTTGGCCTCCCAAAGTGCTGAGATTACATGCAGGAGCCACCACTACTGGCCTCGAGTAAAAATTAAGATTTTTGGAAACTTGTATCCAATACTGTGAGCTTAAAAGTTTACCAATACTTAAAGATTTTTCTGATGAGATTGGTAGTAATACAAACAAATGTGGATTTTTTGATATTGTATAATGAAATGTGTTAATATTTGAAAGATCTATAACTCGGTGAAATAGGATTTTCCTAATGACCAAAGCATAATGTTAAAGAATCATGCATGGGTAAAATATCCATTCAAAGTACAAGAAAGACCAATGTATTTTAATGTAACAAAGCATAAAAAGATCACTGGGGCCAGGTGTGGTGGCCAGCACTTCAGGAGGGTCAGGCTGGAGGATTGCTTGAGGCCAGGTGTTCCAGTTCAGCCTGGGCAAGAATGAGATTCCGTATCTACACCTCCCCCAACCCAAAAAAACATTAGGCTTGGTGGCATGCACCTGCAGTCCCAGCTACTCAGGGGGCCAAGGCAGGAGGATCGCTTGAGCCCAGAAGTTTGAGGTTGCTGTGAGCTGTGATGATGCCACTGCACTCTAGCCCAGGCAACAGAGCAAGAAGCTATCTCAAAAGGAATTTTTTTTTCTACTTGAAAGCTTGCATTTTATCATGGGCTACAATATTGTCAGTTGTTATTCTTGAAATTAAAGACTCACTCTGTTCATTTTCAGTAAAATATCTGCCAAATATCCAAATCCCAATAAGCATACTTTGCCTGTCAGTTGTTCTTTCAAATGAAATGGTGTTACATGAAAAACCAGCTAGTCCAGCTTGCAAATTGACTGCACAAATGCTCTTCCTGGAGACAATTATTTTACTTTTGTATGCAGTAGAAGTTCTTTATGTATACTTCGCATTTCATGTTACAGAATATTTTTTTTTTTTTGCAAACTCCCCACCCCCCCTTTTTTTGCAAACTCCCCATCCCCAGAATATTTAAAAGATGTGTACTTGATAGTCCAGATTTAACAAAACTAATAATTTTTAGTGCTTCGTCAAGGGCATTATTAAGTGAAACTGGCTTCCCCCCCGCCCCCCCCCCCATAAGTGCATTTTGGTAAAGAATATAAGGACCACTAGCACAGTCTGGTGCCACTATCTTGGCATGTGCTTAGGTGCCAGCAGTTTTATTCACTATTGCTCTGTGCCATCAATAGAAATGTTAACATGGTAGGGAGAAAAACCCAAATAACGTCTTGGAAATATTATGAAATTAATTTTTTATCTCATGAACTCCCTGAAAGGGTTTCTCAGATCCCAAATGGTCTATGGGTTATGCTTTGAGAACTGCTGACTTAGAGCATCTTTTTTTCCAAATGCAATACTCCTAGGAGCTTTAAGCCTTCATCATCTCAGTCAAGGAGCCCTGAGAGGAGGCGGAGGGTTGCAAACATCACAATTTTGCATTGAAGTTAGATGTGGACAAAAAGGCTTTGAACTGTTTAATCTACCGACTATTTGTCACCTGGCTTGTTTACTTATTTATTTATATCATCTGGTTCGTATGGTTTATATTATAAGCTATAGCAATAAACTCATCAATGAAATTTTACAAATATTTTATAGTTGGTATGAAAAAGATTGATGAGATAAAAGGTCATCTTTCCATTTGAAAAGTAAAGCTGTTCAGCTTCCATAGAGCTCCACATGGTCCAAGGATAAAAGTCACTTATAAGAATAGAGAAAAAGGCAGAAATCAATTTTGGCATCTCATACTGGGAAAGTGCATTTTCACAGTCTGAAATTAGTTATCATTATACTGGAATCAAAAAGGATGGCATTTTCAATATGAATTATATGAATTCTGCTTCCATGAGTTGCTGTTGCAAATGGGTAACACATTGATAAGTAACTTCACAGAACATAGCAGTTCTATATTTTAAAAACACATGTTTCAATTTAGGCCAGCTTCAGTTTAAGCAACAACAAAATTAAAAAGCCATTATGTGAGTGGAGAGTTATATTTAAAAAATTTTTAGAATGGTCATGGGGATGTGCAATAAGAGAATTTCAGTGTGTTTTCAAGAAAGTACTTGCTTTGTTCATTAGTAGTAGCCAGTTAGAAAAAATAGAAATTTGCATACTACTACTTTAAGAGAACAAAATGTGTTATGCATTTGCCTTGCTATGCAGAATAATTGAAACATTTAATCAAATCTTTGCTAGGATAAAGTGCTATGAGCCTAAGAATTTAAAATCTCCTTGTCAGGAACTTATCTGAAGCTGTGACCTTCGACATGGTGATGTGGCACAGTCATTCAGACACTTTTTAAAAAAAATTAAATTGAGGGCCTGCTGTATTCTAGGAGGTCCCTAAAACTGGGGAGGTCCAGGGTAAACCAACATGAGTTGATCAGCCTGAGCTATACCCATCCCAGAAAATTTTTTATCCAGTGAAAGGCTCTAGGCTCCTTTGAAATTGATGAACTTTAAAGAGGTTCCTGGTGTGATACAGAATTTCCTACCTTGCCATCTAAAGGGATAGTTTGTGAAATGTATGAATTTGACCACAGCCGATGAGGCCTGAGGGCAGGTCTCTGCCACCATAGGACATTGTTCAGAATGCCACTGGAGATTCTTGGTGGCCCCAAGCCCAGTACAACTTCTTAAATTACAGAAGGAGCTGTAGTTTAAGTGACTTTACTATGGTCACATCATTAATTGAGAGAAGCGATGCAGATCTCGTTTCCCTGGAAACAGACTCTGAGATGGAGATTCTGTTGCAGTTGATTTATTAGGACTTGTCCTCGGGAGTCTGGGAAGCAGGATTGAGCAGAGAGAAGCTGAATGGTGATGCCCAGAAGCTAAAGCTGGGATGAACTTCCAGAGATGTGCAGATCGAGACAAGGGGGCTGAGTTCACAGTCCCTGGGTGCGGGCTGCACCAGGAGGAGGCACAACCCTTTGGCTGAGGAGCTTTTATTCAGCTGAGGGAGTGAGTGCTTAGTCCTGAAGAGAGGATCTGGGCGGCGCACGGTCTAGCGCACCAGGTCTTTGGATTTCACTTCAGGGTTTCCATTAAACCATGTGTCACTACTTATCAAGAATTGCTCATAGATATCTTTAAACTCTCGATTTATAATGTAATTAAATAAATTTCCTGGCTCCAGAAAGATACTGATCAATAATGTAAACTCATAAAGTTATTAATAATGGATGAATTATGTAGATGCAAATGGCATATAATTACTGTGTAGTGCTTTCGCTGGAAAGAGACTGATTATCTCAAGTGGAAGCTGACTCTTAAAATATGAACTATGATGTGCACATAAGCAAAGAACCAGAGCTTTCTAGAATACCAGCATTTGCCAAGACAAAATGTGAGAGGAAATTTCTCTGCTAGCTAGAAAGTATTCCATGGGGTACATATACCCAATAGAATATTATGAAGCCACAAAAAGGAATGAAATCCTGGCATTTGCAACAACATGGGTAACTGGAGAACATTATGTTAAGTAAAATAAGCTAAGCACAGAAAGACAAATCTCACATGTTCTCACTCATATGTGGGAGCTAAATATTGAAAACAATTAATCTCATGGAGACAGAGAATAGAATGATGGTCACCAGAGGCTGGGAAGGGTGGCAGGGAGGAGGGGATAAAATGGGGATGGTTAAAGGGTGCAAAAATATAGTTAGACAGATAGAATGAACCATATGTGATAGCACAACACAGTGACTATAATCAACAATAAGTTAGGGTATACTTTAAAATAACTAAAAAGTAAAAATTGGGATGTTTCTAACACAAAGAAATGATAAATGCCTGAGGCAATGGATACCCCAATTACCCTGACTTGATTGATTCACATTGTATGCCTGTAGCAAAACATCACTTCTACCCTATAAAGATATATTAATACAACTATTATGTACCCATAATTAAAAATTTTAAAAATTTAGAAAAAAAGAAAATATTCCACAAACCTCTAAGAAATTTCAACACAAAGTTAACAGGAGTTGAGGAAATATGTCTCAAAGCATAATTTTACAGGACTTACCTCAATCAATTCTTTTTAAAAAATAATAAATGTCTATGAAGCCAAGTCTTTACACTTTGATTTCATCCATTCAGGACTTTTCTTGAATATCAATATAACATTATGTAAAATAATAACCAAAAATCTATGTTTCATCCTATAAAATTAGGATTTTTATTAATAGGATAAAATTAGGATTGTGTCAATTATAAGTAAAAGATAGATAATTGCTTTTTTGCCTCTAAATCTGATATGGCAAAATTGCAGCATAACAGCCTTCAAACCAGGCTGCATATTAGAATTGCCTGGGGGAATGTAAGAAAAGGCCCAGGCCCCACCTTGGATATTTTGGGTTAGAATCTTGATATGGGTCCTAGAGTTTGTATTTTAGCTCCCAAAGTAATTCCCATGCAGCTGGCCAGGTACTATTCGAGCGTTCTCATTTACTTTGGGGAAGTGCTGGCAGAGAGTACAGCTTCAGTTGCAGGGCCATGCTTTGTCATAGATGACTTTTTTTTTATTGTGGTAAAACATACATAACATAAAATTTACTATTTAATATTTCAACCATTTTAAATGTACAGTTCAGTAGCATTAAGTACATTCGCATTGCAGTGCAACCATCACCAATATCCATCTCCAGAACTTTTTCATCTTCCCCAACTGAAACTTTTTACCTATGAAACAGTCACTCTCCATTCTCTCCCTCCCCCAGCCTCTAGTAGCCACCATTCTCTTTTCTGTCTCTGTGAATTTGACTATTCTAGGTACCTCATATAAGTGGAACCATATGATATTTGTCCTTTTGGAACTGGCTTATTTCACTTAGCATGTCTTTAAGGTTCATCCCTGTTGTATCATGTGCCAGAGTTTCCTGCCTTTTTAAGGCTGAATAATAATATTCCATTTTATGTACATATCACATTGTGGATGGACACTTGTCTTGCTTCCACCTTTTGTCTGTTATGAATAATACTGCTATGAATATGGGTATACACATATCTGTTCAAGTCCCTGCTTTCAATTCTCTGGGGTATATACCCAGAAGTGGAGTTCCTAGATCAGATAGTAATTCTATTTTTAATAGTTTTAAGAAATCATCAAAACATTTTCCATAGCAGCTGTACCATTTTACCCACCAGCAATACACAAGGGTTCCAATTTCTCCACATCCTCACCAACAATCATTATTTTCTGGTTTTTTTAGTTTGTTCATTTTTTTACATTATAACCACTCTAAAAGGCTTAAAGTGGCACCTCACTGTGGTTTTGATTTGCATTTCCCTAATGGTTAATGATGTTGAGCGTCCTTTCATGTGCTTATCGGCCATTTGCTTATCTTCTTGGAAGAAATGTCTGTTCAAGTCCTTTGCTCATTTTAAAAAACATGTTTTTTGTGTGTGTGTGTGGTTGAGTTGTAGGAGTTCTTTATATATTCTGGAAATCAATTCCTTATTAGATATATGATTTGCAAATATTTTTTCTCATTCCATAGGTTGCCTTTTTCACTCTGTTGGTTATATCCTTGGATACACAGAAGTTTTAAATTTCGAACCAACTTAATCTGTCCTTTTGTTGTTGTTGTTGCCTGTGTTTTTAGAGTCATATGTAAGAAATAATTTCCAAATCCAATGTCATGAATTCTTCGCCTACAAGTTTTATATTTTTAGTCCTTCTATTTAGGTCGTCGATCCATTTTGAGATAATTTTTGTATATGGTGTAAAGTAAAAGTCCAACTTCATTTTTTTTTTTACATGTGGATATTTAGTTTTCCCAACATCATTTTGTTGAAAAAACTTTTCTTTCACCATTGAATGGTCTTGGCACCCTTGTTGAAAATCATTTGACTATGTATGCAAAGGTTTATTTCTGGGATCTTCTTTCTATTTTATTGGTCTCTATATCCGTCTTTATGCCAGTACCACACTGTTTTGCTTACCGTAGTTTTGTAGTAAGTTCTGAAATCAGGAAGTTCTTCTTTTTCAAGATTACTTTGGCTATTTGGGGACCCTTGAGATTCCATATATGCAGTTGACTTAAAAATTATTTTAAGTTGAAGTATATTAAAAATAAAGAATAGTACATGAAACAGAAATGAATTACCAGTAAATTATAACAAAGCGGATACCTGGGTAACCATCACTTGTTCGAGAGATAGAACATTGCCAACACACCAGAAGCCTCCCTTTTGTCCCGCATTACCATTTTTTCACTCCTTCAAAGATAATGACTGTCTTGCCTTCCAACGCTGTAGCTTAGTTTTGCCCATTTTTAACTTTATATTAATGAAATTGTACAGTATGTGCTCTTTATTTCTGGTTTCTTTTGCACGTTTATTTGTGGGAGTCAGCCATGTTTTTACATGTAGTTGTAGTTCCTTCATTTTAATTACTGTAAGACTTGATTATTCACAATCTTACCTTTAACTTTTTTTTTTTTTTTTTGAGACAGAATCTTGCTTTGTTGCCCAGGCTGAAGTGCATGACTTGCTGTAACTTCGAACTCCTGGGCTCAAGCAATACTACTTTCTCAGCTTCCCAAGTAGCTAGGACCACAGGTGCGTGCCACTATCCCCAGCTATTTAAAACATTTGTGTGTGTGTGTGTGTGTGTGTGTGTGTGTGTGGAGATGGGGGTCTCACTCTATTGCCCAGGCTATCCTTGAACTCCTGGCTTCAAGCAATCCTCCTACCTCAGCTTCTCAAAGTGCTGGGATTACAGGTATAAGCCACCATTCCTGGCCCCTCTAATTTTTAAAAGAGCTAGGAAGACTGGGAACTTGTTTGACTTATGTCTCTGAAGAGCTACATATTTAACAATATGCATACTCTCTTGCTTAGTCATTTGCAGACCAGCCAGAATCTGTAGTCTTTACACATTCACAGAGTTAACCTTAGGCAACTGGGGAAGCCTCAGCCACATTCAGTAGAAGGATTTTGAGGCAGATAGGTAACAAGGTGGTCTGGCAGTAGGTACCAGGCAGAATTACTAATATTTACATTTTTCCAGAGACCTTCCAGAGAATGATATAATTTAATCAAAGAGTTATAATGGTGAGGATTTCAGACCCTATGTCAATTTGGAAGTGCAAAAATTTAGGGGCAAATGGACTTTCCAGTATCTTTTAAGTCACACTATATGGATAGGTGACTGCTAATTTTGCATTTATGAACAGCAGTTCCAAATCTGAACAAGCACTGTCTTACCGGGAGTTAGAAGTACTTCTTCGTTTATGAGGCACATTGAATTGAGCCTGTGTCAATAGGTTCATGGTGCTGAAGTAATGCCAGTGAATTGGCATGTGAATAGAATTCTGCTTCACATCCAGGGCCCACCTTTCTCTCTACTAATCTCTCCTCCCCTCCCCCTTCTCTCCACCCCCTTCTCCTCTTGCTCTCACATCTGCTGGAACTATTTTCAGAATTCATTGTTCAGGCCAACTCATTCTGACATAACTGGCAGGTTGACTCATGTGACTGGTTAAATTAATCATGGGTTAGAAGTCTGTCATTATGGTACCACATTGGAGCTATCATAACTCAAATGTTGTCTTTTGAACTAATTTTCCTCCCCTTGTCATCAGCTTAACATCTCATTTCCATTTTAAATGAGAGCTCCCTGAAACTGTCTTTTCTGTCTTGCTCACTGTTCTGGTTTAATTCAATATCTTCATTGCCGGGCTAATGGGAGTTGGAATGTTATTTTCTCTGTTTTGGAAGGGATACAAAATGGCTGGAATATGATTCGGAATTAAATATGTTTCGACAGGATGTACCTGTTTTATAGTAAATGCAATTATTATAATCATCTTTTGGGTATATTATAAACTGTTTGGATCATGGTTGGGTCACAGGTCTTCAGAGCTCAAAGGAGCTCAGCTACAATTTAGCTAAGGGACTGCCTGTTTCAGAGCATAGTAATTTGGTCACACTGGAGAGCTTTTTAGTAGCTATTTAGCATCTACACTCTTTTATGAGAATAAAACAAAATAAAATATGATGGCTATATAATATGAGGTTCCCGAAGCTGGGACTTATGTTTATTCATGTTTGGATGCCTACCAAATGTTTACTAAATATATGGCTGATCTAACAGAGTGTCCCTTATTAATCCCCCTTTATTTATCTGTCATCTATGTGTACGGTATAATTAAGAGATACTGAAAGGTCCATTTGCTCCCCCAATTTTTGCCATTCCAGTTTGACATGAGACCTGAAATCCTCTCCAAAATAGCCATTCCATTAAATTAAGCCATCCTCTGAAAGTTCTCTGGGACGTGGCAATACTTCTGCCAGGTACCTACCGTTATTTATCTTCCTAGTAAAACTGCTCACTGTTTTTGATGCTACTCTCACTTCACCCATTCAAACCTTCCACACCTCCTTCCTCAGAACCTCCGTAAAACATTAGATATTTAACCAGATGCTGGTTGTCTCTGCCTCTGTTATGGTCACCGGCTGTAGGTACCTGTATTACTGGTCTCTCTCTCTCTCTCTCTCTCTCTCTCTCTCTCTCTCTCTCTCTCTCTCCCCCTTTTCCCCCCCGTCCCGTCTCTGGACTTCTTGTCAGCCCTCATGGGCACTGCTCTTCTCTCAAGGATCTGTGAGTCATAAAAACACTTTTTTTATTTCTTGTGTTTTGTTGTTGCTACCTCCTCTGTGTCTCACCTGATCCACACACCCGCACCTAATTCTCCTCACAGTCAGAGTGCGCCTAGAGAGTGGCCGTCTTGGTAGGAATAAACTGGACACAGGTCATACAGAAGCCACAAGGGTATCTGCCAGCATAAACAAGTTTCTTGTGAGAGGGACACTTAGTCATAGGTCAGATACTTAGGCCTTGGACCAGGATAAAGAAGTATCCCGTGAAAGGCACACTGCAAACATCCACGACAACCTCCCCTGGACCCCCTTCAGGGCAGGTGTGGACTTTACAGCCACACTCCCCAGAAAGATCTTTCTCAAGACCAAATCAGAGGAAAGACCAATTAGAAGAAAATATGACAACTGGCACAATGAGCAGGGTGCGTGGCTAGGATCATGAGGGACACAGCAAAACGCCTTTAGACTGCTCTCAGCTTACTACTGGCTCTCCTGTGTGGCTCACCATTTGGGAAGGCTCCATGCCTTGCTGACATGTGTCCTTGCTGCTGTGTGCCGCTGCCTGTTGTCTTTGTTGAGTGCTGCCAAAACTCCCCTCCCTAAGTTGGATGAGTCCTAGAAAGTCCAGGTCGTCCCTGGGACCCACCATTGCTAGCCTTAGTAGAGCAAGAGGAGTGACCATGGTCGCTGTCACTTCCCAGAACGGGAAATACCAGTCAGAGTGAAAACTGACTATACTCAAAGGCCGGAATGGCTCATTCCTGAGAGGCACAAGGAGGTAACTGCCACGAAGGGGCTGTCAGGTAGACATTGGACAGTACAAGGCTTAGCAGAGTGTAAAAGGGAGGCTCATTTTTATTACATTGTGGAGTGAGGGGTTTTGACCATTCTTTTGAAGTGTCAAATACCAGGGAGGTAATGACCTATATTGTGTCAAAATTGTGAAATACAAAGATTGCTTTTCTCGGCAAAGTATACTAAGGGTCACGCTTTACCAAATAGCAATTGTACAATTGCCCAGGATCCTACGGGAAAAACTTCACTTTAAAAAGGAAAGTTTTTTCTAAAACAGGAATAGAAGCAGAAATGGTCAGCTACTGTTGAAAACTCTACCTATTGTCCTAAAAGCATGATTTGACTGCATTCTTTTATAGATGCCATCTAACCCTGTTGCCCTTCTGGAAAAAACCACTGACCCATACATAAAGCATGTGTCCTATAAGCCATGACTGCCCAGAACCACTCTTTCACCCAACTTGCTCACCACTGGAACTCAGCAATGCCATTCCCAATGAAAACTACTTCCTTATTTAGGATAAAGAGAGAAGAATTGAAGAAAAATAGTTTTCTTATTCGTTTTCAAAATTTAGCAGAAAGAGTAGATTTGGAAGAAGAAAGACCTAATCCACTGACTGGCTCTTCATGATAAATCTCTCTCCCCCCACACTCCTCACTGCCCTCCTGGTCTTGAGAAGCTGACAGTGGCTAATAGCTGCCTGTGGGGGATGCAGAAGGGAAGGTGCTGGCAGCAAGGGCGAGTTAACGTAGATGTGAAGTCCTTAGAACAGTGCCTGGCACGTAGTAAGCGCAGTGTGGTAGCTACGCTCATCATTAGGTTATTATTGTTGGTCTTATTATTACCAGGAAATGGGGGATAAGTCTTATTCCTTCTTAATGCTCTGGAATGTTCTGGAACTGCTGGGCCAATGGAGGCAGGCCCAGAATGTCTCATCTCAGGTAGACTCACAGGGTCCTCAGGTACCCCTAAGGTTCTCCATCAGCGAGGCAGAGTCTCAGGCGGTTTGAGTTTTCTTATGAGAGGCTATTACAGCTCTCTTGCTGTGTCTGTAGCTCCAGCATCACCTGCAGTCCCCTCTGCCACAGTGTGGTCACAGCTAGCGGGTGCAATGTCCATCGCAGCTGCCGCTTTCATCAACTGCTGCTGATACTGTCTTTGTCATTTCTACTGAGATGGCAAAGGGCAATCTCATCACCAGCGTTATGTCTCTTCAACATGGCTCATTAAAATTCTCTTGCAGGTCATATTCTCAAAGAACTAGAAACATGTGGCCTTAGGTTTGGATCAGAAGACTTTTTTGTGTGACACTGTGGACATTGTGTGGTGCTTCCCTCCCCTCCAACCCCAAATCTTAACAGTTAATCCCAAAACCACTAATGAATCTTCCTGAAAATAGAAGTGCTGGTGGATTTTTATGGGTTAATAACATTTCTTCCATCATTATGCAGATTAGATTTCTCCCCTTCATCCTTAGGAATATCTTTAGTGCATTCATTGCCTGTTTATAATCAAAGTGGGACAGATGACTGAGAATGAAACTCCATGGCGAGTTAAATCATGAACAGGAACAAAGTGATACAGTGTGACAAATGAAAGTGTGCTTTTGAGATAGGAAGCAGAGGTTCATGGTGGCATTTTTTAGAATAACAGATTTGTAAAGATAAATGCAAAAGAACAGAATGCAGAGAAATTATACATAATTTTTAAGAATCCAGGAACATTTTGAGATGTCCATAATAGATAAAAATCCTTGAAATAGAGCTGTACTCAATAAAAGCTTGTAATTGGAATCTGACTTCTTTGATTGTCACAATACTGGGCAACTTCTCATTCTTCAATTCCCCTTTGAGACATTTCGCACTCTCTGCAAGCATTCTGAAATGGGAAAGTGAGTCTTTGACTGATTTATTTATTTTTTTTCCAAACAATGGGACTTCTGCAGCATTCAAAAATATAACAGAGGCAACATAGATGTGGGTATGGGGAAGGACTAGACCAATATTTCCATTTAAAATTTGATAGTTCTATATCTTAAAGCCCACCGAAATTATCTCATAAAAATCATCATCTGACAATATTGGATGTTTTATGAGAAAGAATGCCTCACAATTTTTTTCTCTCCGATCAGACATTAGAAGCCAGTGAGAGACTTCTTGTCAAAGCCTGTGAATTTTTTTCGATTTCCAAGGATGCACTTAATTCTGAAAAGCACAATTGAAAATGTCTGGCCATTGAATATAAAGCACTACTGTGAAAAGAGTTATATTCTCCACTTCCTGGAGTCCCGAATAGAGTTCACTTAGGTCTCAAAAGTTCTGCTAATAACAAGCAAGATTCCATAGAACTTTTTTCAACTGCAATGTCAGTAGCACCATCAAGCATTACAGCAAAAAATGATTCTCTGCTCTCTACTATGAATACTCACTGTAGTTGATGTGGGCTTCAGCATTTGCTATGTTTGGTTGAAATAATGGCTTACCAAAGGATTTGGACCTCTAGACTATAAACCAATGAAAGTACCTAAACCAGTAGTAGTAAGACCAACAGTTAATAGAAAAATGTATAGCTGCATCTGGAAGGATTTTTGTTTCGGGTATGGAAGTTTAGGTTCAAATGGGTCCCATGCCTGATAAGAAGCTGCCTGGCCTATGAGACAATTTATGGTTAATGAGTCCCAGGAGCATATGCCTCCTGAGTCTAGCCCCTAGGACTTATGGGACAGGGGCAAGATTGAAAATTTGTAGGCCAGACATAGTGGCTCATGCCTGGAATCTTAGCACTTTGGGAGGCCAAGATAGGAGGATTGCTTGAGCTCAGGAGTTTGGGATCAGCCTGAGCAAGAGTGAGACCCTGTCTCTACTAAAAATAGAAAAATTAGCCAGGCATCATGGTATGAGCCTGTAGTTCCAGCTACTCAGGAGGCTGAGGCAGGAGGATCGCTTGAGCCCAGGAGTTTGAGGTTGCAGTGAGCTATGATGACGCCACTGTAGTCTCCCAGGGGCAACAGAGCAAGACTCTGTTTCAAAAAAAAAAAAAAAAAAAGGTATAAAGTGTTCAACATGGCATAAAATACATGATTCCTTGTCTGGACTAAAAATAGAAAAAGTTAGCTGTGCTTGGTGGTGCATGCCTGTCATCACAGCTACTTGGGAGGCTGAGGCAGGCGGATCTATTGAGCCCAGGAGTTTGAGGTTGTGGTGAGCCATGATAACGTCATTGCACCCTAATGGGATAATAGAGTGAGATGCTGTCTCAAAAAAAAAAAAAAAAAAAGGAACGAAAGAAAATTTATAAACATAAATTAAAACCTGGGGCAAAATGGAAATTTATTTGTTGGACTAGAATTTCAAAGGAGTTGTTTAAGGAGATCATTATGTCTCTCAGTTAAATTGATTATCAGGGACCTATCAAGACCATGAAAGTTCTAGTGAATTTCTTTTTCAAGTGCTTATCATTGTGTATTTTAAAAAGTAAAATGTCTGGGGGACTGAGGAAGGAGGCTCACTTGAGCCTAGGAGTTTGAGGTTGCAGTGAGCTGTGATGATGCCACTGTACTCTAACCTGAACAACAGAGTGAGAGCCTGTCTCAAAAAAAAAAAAAAAAAAAAAAGAAATATCTTGAATTCCTGGCCTTAAGTAATCCTTCTACCTTGGCCTCCCAAAGTGCTGGAATTACAGGCTTGAGCTACCACACTTGGCCTATATCTAGAAAACCCTAAAGACTCCTCCCCAAAGACTCCCAGATTTGATAAAGTGAATTCAGTAAAGTCTCATGTTATAAAATCAATATACACAAATTGGTAGCTCTGCTATACACTAATAACCACCAAGCTGAGAATCAAAACAAGAACTCAATCCCATTCACAATAGCAGAAAATAAATAAATAAATAAATAAAATACCTAGGAATAAACTTAACCACGGAGGTCAAAGGTCTCTACAAGGAGAACTACAAAACACTGAAGAAAGAAATGGTAGATGACACAAGCAAGTGGAAAAACAACCCATGTTCATGGATTGGAAGGATCAATATTGTGAAAACGACCATACAGCACAAAGCTATCTACGATTCAATGTGATTTCTATTAAAATGTCAATGTCATTTTTCAGAGAATTAGAAAAAACAATCCTGAAATTCATATGGAATCAAAAAAGAATTCAAATAGCCAAAGCAATCCTAAACCAAAAGAAGAAATCTAGAGGCATCACATTACCTGACTTCAAATTATATTATAAGGCTGTGGTGACCAAAACAGCATGGTGCTGGTATAAAAGTAGACACATAGACCAGTGGAACAGAATAGAGAACTCAGAAATAAAGCCAAATACCTTCAACCAACTGATCTTTGGCAGAAAAGACAAAAACATACTCTGGGAAAAGGACACCCTTTTCAATAAATGGTGCTGGAAATATTGGATAGCCACAGGCAGAAGAATGAATTAGATCCCTATCTCTATAGGAATATATAAAAATTAACCCCACATAAAAAATTAACCCAAGATAGGTTAAAGACTTAAATGTAAGACCTGAAACCATAAAAATTCTAGAAGAAAACCTAGGAAAAACTCTTCTGGACAGTGGCCTAGGAAAATATTTTATGACTAAGACCCCAAAAGCAATAGCAACAAAAACAAAAATAAATATGTGGGACTTAATTAAACTAAAAAGCTTCTGTACAGCAAAAGAAATAATCAACAGAGTAAACTGATGACCTATAGAATGGAAGAAAATATTTGCAAACTATACATCTGACCAAGGACAAATATTCAGAATCTATAAGGAACTCAAACAACTCAGCAAAAAACCCCAAATAATCCCATTAAAAAATAGGCAAATGACATAAAAAGACATTTTTCAAAAGAAGATATTCAAATGGCCAACAAACATATGAAAAAATGCTCAACATCAGTAAACATCAGAGAAGCACAAATTAAAACCACAATGATATACCACCTTATTCCAGTCAGAATGGCCATTACTAAAAAGCCAAAAAACAATTGATATTGGCATGGATGCCAGGAAAAGGGAACACTTATACACTGTTGGTGGGAATGTAAATTAGTACAACCTTTATGGAAAACAGTATGGAAATTTCTCAAAGAACTAAAAGTAGACCTACCACCATTCAATCTAGCAATTCCACTACTGGGTATCTACTCAAAGGAAGTTATTATATTACATGCACTCACATATTCATCACAGCACAATTCACAGTTGCAAAGATTTGGAATCAACCTAAGTGTTCACATATATATGAGTGGATAAAGAAAATGTAGGGTGTATACACACATACACACATATACATACCATGGAATACTACTAGCCAAAAAAAGAATGAAATTATGTCTTTTGCAGCAACTTGAATGGAACTGGTGGCCATTATCCTAAGTAAAATAACTCAGAAATGGAAAACCAAATGCATATTCTCATTTATAAGTGGGAGCTAAGCTATGGGTATGCAGGGGCATATGGAATAGTACAATGGACATTAGAGACTCAAAAGGGGAAGGATGGTAGGGGGGTGAGGGATAAAAAATTACGCATAGGGCATAATGTACACTATTTGGGTGATGGGTACACTAAAAGCCCAGACTTTACCACTATACAATTCATCAAGGGATACCTAAAACCCCCTGTGCCTCTAAATGTATTGAAATTTAAATTTTTTTTTAAAAAATGAAATGTGTGCCTTGGTTATTATCAATAATGTCTGTGACTCTGAAGGGAATAAGGAGTGTCCTGCAAGACACTTGTGGTAGGGCCTTAGTATACATGGAGACATGTGATTTGATTTATACTTCGGGTGTCTGTGAAGCAAGAGATCTCCAGAGTTTTTTACCTTAGAGGGGACAATTTTTAGGTAATGGTCCAATCGTTTATAATAAATGTGAAGACAGGATCATTTGTTGAATCTAGGGCATCTAGTGCTAAGATCACTGCCAGAAGTTTGACCAAGTATATTTTTTCTTGAGTCCTGTCCTTTATTAGGGACATCCTGGCTAAGGGATGGACAGCAGCAACATTCCACCAAGCTCCATCATGCATTGTGGTTGGCAGTACTACTCACACAGTCTGCAAACTCCCATTACTATTCACTCAGAGAATCTCCAGGGGCTTTCCAGGTAGGCAAGGGGTCTGGGGCAGGGCAGCCTCTTCCAGCACCCTGGCATCTGGCAAGGGATTGAGGACAGCAAAAGCCACCCTTTCCTGCAGGTGGAATATGTCAGAGGGCCCAGGGTTGGCTCCATTTTGTTTCAAGGAAGCCTTGGTAGCCATGCTGAGCCTGAGGGTTGCTGTTTCCATGACCCAAAGCATAATGGGCAACTGAACATGGAGGGTCACAGCTCAGGGCCTGTGAGAGCCTCTATTTTCAGGATAGCGCAGTAGGTAGCCAGGCATTTGTCGTTTTAGTGGTGTATAGAATGAGGCTGAGAAGGGCAATTTTTTGCATCAGAAGCCCTGGGGCAACTAATGGCCATCCTAAGTGGTTCAGGGACTCCAGGAGGCTTAAGAAGAGGTGGTTAAAGCCTCTGTAGCGAAGGAGTTCTTTGAAGGCACTAATAGGAGTGCCCGTTGATTTTGATTTGTAAGTATAATATAATGTGTTAATGTGGAGCCCATTGTCACCAGGACCAAAAAGGGCTAAAAGATGTTGGACTTTTATGTCCTTAATGAATGTGTGAAATCAATCTCCTTGAAAGAGGATGTGATCAATGAAATGTTATGCTTGTGCTCCTGGAGAAAGGTGGATGTCATCAAGAACTTATCTGCACAGATTGTGTGTCATGACAAAGCTGTCAAGGTGCCCGTGGGCAGCCTAAAAAAGGTATATTGTGTCCCTTTGGAAGTAAAGGCAAACTGTAGCTGAGAGGCTGTTGAAATAGGCACTGAACAGAACATCTTAGCCAATCTATAAGAGTAAACTATTTACCACTTGTTGACTGAATAGAATCAATAATTTTAATAATATTGGATATTAGGTACAAGGCCTTGATGGGTGGGAGCATAGCATTAAGGTTGCAGCAATCCATCACCAGCCCTCATACCCCTTTTTTAAAGATTTAAGAACATGTAAAATTGGGGCCGGTTGTGGTGGCTCACGCCTGTAATCCTAGCACTCTGGGAGGATCGCTTGAAGTCAGGAGTTTGAGACCAGCATGAGCAAGAGCGAGATCCCATCTTTTGAGACTCTGTTTCAACAAAACAAAACAAAACAAAACAAAACAAAACAAAACAAAACAAAAAACATGTAAACTTGGGCTGTCAAATGGAGAAGCAATGGGGATAATCACCTCTTTATTAATTACATTTTACATATATAATATGATAGATTTTAATCCTTGAAGGCTCAGTTTTAACTTCTGTTGGGCCATATAAACTATTTTAACTTGGAGTTCATGGCACCCCATTTTATCAAGCCAATTTATAAGTGCCCGAACTTATTTAATTTTAATTTATTATATTTAATAATTGTATTTATTATATTTAATTTAATTTATTAATTTTTATTGTGTCAGGGCATCTATGCCCAATATAGGTAGCAATGGGTACTAAGACTATGGAAAATTTAGGTAAGGCTACAGTTAAAGTGAAACACACCCATCTTTTCTCTTCGTACTATATTTATTATAGTTACCTTCTCAAGATCATAGGGAAGCACGATGTTTAAATTTTGTGTAATTCCCAGGTATAACTATAATTTGAGCCCAGTACTGATTAAATCTGTGAAGTTTTGTCAACTAGTGTATTTTAGCAAATGTTAAAGTTGAGTAAGAACCTATGTTGCAGAGGGACAAAAGCCAATAAATGCTTTTAAAAATCTTTTTGTTATATAAACTCTTTAGTATATAAATTTTGGATTTCCAATTGGATCGAATGATGGAACTTTGTTTTAATTTAGTTAGATATTATATAAACATAGATACAAGGTAGCTATTGTATATTAACATTAAAATAGTGTATATATAATTTATTTAATTAACTTTTATTGATACTTTCTCCCCTTATATTCAGGAGTCTATTTTTAAGTTGGTAAGTAATCCAGGGCTAGCATTGTGTTTGTCGATCTAGTGTTTGCTCAGTACTTGAAGTTGAAAGTTCCTCTTTTCTTTCTTTCTTTTTTTTTGAATTTGTAGCTGCCTAAAGCAACGATCTTTTTTCCCTCATTGCCAGTGAAGTATCTTTCTGGTACTTGACATTTGAAAAGTTTGATCAAAAACCCTTACGCTTCAATGTAATAAACACTAGAGTTGGTATTAGAAGAAAACCAATTATAGTCTGTGGAAAATCAACTGATGAAATTGATTCTGTTCTTGAAGGTGCTGGACACTCCATAGCTTTTGGTGTATCCTTATATGAGACTTAAGTATGAAGTATGTGAGCAGATTCTGCAATAGCGGGGGAAGGGCAAGAATGAGGGAGCTACTTGTACAAATAATTGTTTCTAATTCCTATGAAAGCATTGCAGAAGCAGGAACCAATTTAGGTAGATACATAACAGGTGGACAGAAAGTGTACTAAGATTTATCCCAATAAAATTGTATTCCATGCCTTCCGCATAGACAGAATTGATTTTTTAATCTCTAGGCAAATTTCCACAGAGATGAATGATAAACCAAACTAGATAAAACTAACTGAAATAAGCATTCCTTTTCCTCTTCTCCTTCTCCTCCTGTTCTTCTTGGATGAATATTATCCCCTTTAGTTGAGTAAATTATTGCTGTGGTGGGTAATTAGAGTTAATAGTAAGAGTTAGCGTTTAGAGCAATACACTTTGTGTATTTTGGTTTAAAAGGCAAGCCTTAAGGACTTTAAAATAGAGATTTAAGTTCTAGTTAGTTGTAAATGGACGATTTAAAATGATTTATAAAAATTACCTTTCTTACTCAAGCAAGAGGTAACACTAGTGCCACAGCTACTATTTTTAGGCTCTAAAATAGTCTTGAGGGAAATTTATTCTGAGGCTGTAGGACTATCAAAAAGACATTAAAGCTCTTTAGAATGTGGGAGAATCAGCATGATAAAGAGAAGTAGCAAAGTGAGCATAGCTTATTTTTGCAAAAAAAAAAAAAAAATGATGTAGGGAAAGCATTTTGTTCCTAAAAAAAAAAATGAAAGCTTGAATGTAAAAAATGTCTGAGCATTTGTGTGCTCCTTCCTACTTTAATATGACACGATGTCTTCAAGGCATTTCTGCATTATATAACTTTGTGAGCAAAAACCATCCTCCAGGGTCCTCAGATGCTGCAGCAATCTCCAAGCAAATACAGCAGTCTGCGATGTCTTAATAATACAGAGGAAGAAGACCTCTCCAGGTCCCTTTCAAATTTATTGTTCGTTCACGGCAATTTGAAGGCCAGGATGGGCCTTGCATCTTCCCTGGTTGTCTGGTGGCTAAGTCTACGTAAGAAGCCTTCCCTCTAGTTTTTACCAGGCCGTCACCATCTACACCTGGACGACCACAGCTCACATCCAAGTAGGCCTAGACATGAAGCCAGACTTCCCTCTTTAAAAGGCAGATCAGATCATGTCATTTTTTTTTTTCTTTAAAAACTACCCACATCCAGTCTCCTATGTTCCTGATAAAGGTGTAAATTTGTACATATATTTGGAAAAAAAGGTGTTTGCCAATATTTACCAAGAATTTAAAAAATGTAGGTGCAGTGCCACACACCTATATTCCCAGCTACTTGGAAGGCTGAAGTGGGAGGGTCACTGGAGCCCAGGAGTTTGAGATCTGCCTGGGCATCATAGTGAGACCTTGTCTCTAATATATATACACACACACATATATGTTAATATATATATATATTTTACCTTTTGACTCAGCAGTTCTATTTCTAAGCATCCATCCTTAGTAAGTAGTTCTAAGCAAAGTGATCTACATGAAAGATGTTTAGTGCAGCTAAACATTATTATTTAAGATAATGAAAAATTGGAAAGAAACCTAATATGCACATAGGGAGATAGTTAACTAGCCATAGTATGCCCATTCAATAAAATATTTTGTAGCAATTAAAAATATTTAATTATACTATTTTTTTTCCAGTGGTTCCTTTGAAGAAATTACACTATTTTACAGTGTGGGAAAGTGCTTATGCTATAATGTTAAGTAAAGATATTAAAATACAAAACTGTATTAAATCAAAAGCCTAAGATATAGAAGAGTTGACACTTTCCTTTTCCTCCTCCCAGCTCCACCAATCCACCCCGAGGTGGGGTAGAGAAGCAGTCTAAATGGGAGGATAATACATCCTCACATTGCCTTCCACCACTGACAAAAGCTAGTCTTGGCAATGCCTAAGAAAATGATTTACTATAGTAGGAAAGAAAGAAGTGTTTTCAGTGCTTTGCAATTTCTTTTTAAAAATTTTATTATTGTTTTGACACAATAATTGTACATATTTGTGGGGTACAGTGTGATATTTCGATACATGTATATAATGTGTAATCAATTTAGGGTAATTAGCATACCTATGACCTCAAACATTTGTCATTTCTTTGTGCTGGGAATATACAAAATCTTTTCTCCCAGCTGTTTGAAAATGTACAATAAATTATTAACTATAGTCTCCCTGCAGTGCTATAGAGCACTAGAATTTATTTGCCTCTCCAGCTGTAATTTTGTATCCATTAACCAACCTCTCCCTATCCCTCCCCTGCCCAGCCTCTAGTAACCACTATTTTACTCTCTACTTCTATTAGCAAAAGCTTTTAAGCCCCCAGATACAAGTGAGAACAACTTTTTTAGCTCCTGCATATAAGTGAGCAATATTTGTCTTTCTGTGCCTGACTTATTTCCCTCAACATAATATCCTCTAGGCTCATCTATGTTGTTGCAAATGGTAAGATTTCACTTTTTTATGGATGAATAAGATTCCATGTACCACATTTTCTTTACCCATTCATCTGTTGATATATACATAGGTTGATTCCATATCTCAGTGATTGTACATAGTGCTGTAGTAAACATGGGGTGCAGATATCTCTTTGATATACTGATTTCTTTTCCTTTGGATTTATACCCAGTAGTGAGATTGCTGGATTATATGGTGATTCTATTTTTAGTTTTTTGAGGAATCTCTATACTGGTTTCCTTAATGGCTTTACTAATTTGCATTCCCACCAACAGTGTAAACATTTCCCAAAAACGAAAAGCCTAGGACTGGATAGCTTCACGCTGCGTTCTTACAAACATTTAAAGAAGAAATAACACTAATTCTTCTCAAACTATTCCAAAAAATTGAAGAGGAGGGAATTCTTCCAAACTCATTCTACGAAGCCAGCACTACCCTGAAACCAAAACCAGACAAGGACACAATGAAAAAAGAAAACTACAGGCCAATATCCCTGATGAAAATATGCAAAAATCCTTAACAAAATACTAGCAAACTGGACCCAAAAGATCAAAAGGATTATATACCATGAGCTGGGTGTGGTGGAGTGCCTGTAGTCTCAGCTACTAGGGACGCTGAAGCAGAAGGATTGCTTCAGCCTGGGAGTTCAAGGCCAGCCTGGGAAAGAGTGAGACCCTGTCTCTAAAAAATAAAAATAAAGATTATACATCATGATCAACTGGGATTTATACCAGGGATACAAAAATGATTTAATATATGCAAATAAATAAATATGATACGTCACATCAATCAAATGAAGGACAAAAACCATATCATCATGTCAATAGATGCAGAAAAAGCATTCGATAAAATTCAATATTCCTTCATGATAAAAACTCTCAGCAAATTAGATGTAGAAAGAATGAACCTCAATACAATAAAGGCCCTATGTGACAAACCCACAGCTCACATCATACTGAATGAGGAAAAGCTGAAGGCTTTTTCTCTGAGAACTAGAACAAGACAAGAATGCTCACTTTCACCACTTTTATTCAACGTAGTACTGGAAGTCCTAGCCAGAGAAGTTAGGCAAGAGAAAGAAATAAAGGGCATCCAATTGGAAAAGAGGAAGTCAAATTGTCACTGTTTGCAGATGACATTATCTTATATGTAGAAAAACCTAAAGACTTCATCAAAAAACTCTTACAACTGATAAATATAGTAAAGTTTCAGAACACAAAATTAACATACAAAAATCGGTAGCACTTCTATATACCAATAACAAATTAGCTGAAAAAGAAATCAAGAAAGCAATCCCATGTACAATGGCTACAAAAAAACCCCCCAAAATACAAAAAACAAAACCCTGGGAATAAATTTAACCAAGGTCATGAAAGATATTTACAATGAAAAGTGCAAAGCACCAATGAAAGAAATTGAAGAAGACACACACAAAAATGGAAAGACATCTCATGTGCATGGGTTGGAATAGTTAATATTGTCAAAATGATTGCACTGCCCAAAGCAATCTACAGATTCAATGCAATCCCTATCAAACGCCAAAGACATTCTTTACAGAAATAGGAAAAAATAAATCTTAAAATTTGTATGAAACCACAAAAGACTCCAAATAGCCAAAGCAATCCCAAGCAAAAAGAACAAAGCTGGAGGCATTATACTACCTGACATCAAAATATACTACAAAGCCACAGTAACCAAAACAGCATGGTCCTGGTATAAAAACAGACACAGAGACCGATGGAACAGAATAAAGAACCCAGAAATGAATCCAACCAATTGACTCTCAACGAAGGCACCAACAACATACACTGAGGGAAAGGACAGCCTCTTTGAAAAATGGAACTGGGAAAACTGGATATCCATACACAGAAGAATGAAACTAGACCCGTATCTCTTACCATATAGAAAAATCAACTCAAAATGGATTAAAGACTTAAATATAAGCCCCGAAACTATAAAATGACTAGAAATATTGCAGGACATTGGTTTGGGCAAAGATTTTATGAATACTTTGCTTCTTCTTTGTGGCATCCAGAGTGTGGCCATTAAAGCCAACAGCTCTGATGCTTGAAAAAGATGCAGAAATGAGACAGTTCAGTACCAACAGGTCTCTGGAAAGGGTTTGTAAGTAGAAGTATAAGATATAGTTGTGGGGCGGTGAGGCTGAGGTTGATTTGCATATTAAGGTAAAACATTATCTTCAATATATGAATGTATGGGGGCCATGTTAACTCACATTGAGGAAAATGTTTCTCTAAATCCTTGGTATGAATTTTATCTGTGAATTTTTGTCTGCATGTATTTCTATGTGTGTATTTTATTCAATGGCTACATGCTGAACTATCAGGAAGAAAGAAGAGGCATATCTTTACCTTACAATGGTAGATCCCTTTCCACCTTTCATGGAATATTATTTTAGACTGAGGAACTCAGTCTTTGGGAAACGTTCTACTGAGGGTGTGTTCTATGGATTCCCTAAGGAACGAAGGTGGCAGAAGGCAGGGATTGGGTCTGTGAACATTCCTCGGGCGGTGGTAGTTCTTTCTCCTTAGACTACTGAAGCAGTCATATTTGGTGCATAGTTTGCAGTTGTTCTTTTGTTCTGCAGTTTCCTTCCATTATCTCCAATCTTCCAGTAAAGCCGGTTATTCTCCTCTGCGAGGTCAGTGGCACAAACAGCACCATTGCCCTGGGAAGGACAGTAGGGCTGAGGGGCAGGCACCGGGCAGCAGAGGAGCAAGCCGTGGCCAGAGTAGGGCCGGGAGAGGAGGACACCAGAGGGAGAGGGGGCTGCTGAACGGGTGGCTCCAAAGTGCACTGAGACCATGAGCTGTTTTCCAAATAGATCAAACAGAACTTCTACCCCAGGTTGCTCATTGGAACCACCTGGGAGCTTTTGAATGCTGCTGATGCCTAGACCCAGCCTCATAACAATTGAATCCAAATTTCTGTGGATGGGGTCTGGCATCAATAGTCTGTAAAGCTCCCCAGGTGACTCTAATGTGTAACCAGGTTGAAACCATTCTATTAGAGGAAGGTGATCAGGAATAGGAGAGGCTGACCTTGGGTAATAAATATATCACATAAATATCAACAGCAACATTGCAAAAAACTTATGCATATTAAAAAGTCTAGAAGGAAATGCAGTCAATTCTCATGATGACAGTTATGTTCCACAAAGTCCGGGAACACTGAGTTAGTGAATATGAATCGTTGCTTCTAGAGGAAATATCACACACATACATCTCATACAGATTATAATCTTAAATCCTAAAAACAAAGTATACTCCTGGTACAGTATACTTTATTTTATAAAGGCAAAAAAATGAGGGTCAAAAGTGTTAAGTCACTTGCTTCTGGCTGCCCCAATAACAGGTGCACCCCGTCCTACTGGCCCCCAGAGCTCTACCTTCTTGCACTACTCTGCCCTCCCCCTACTGTCCCTGTCCTCTGCTCACCTTTCTATGAAAACCAAAACAAGAAGGCAGAGCATGGCTGTGTTTGACGTCCCCTAGGAGTATGCACAGGTCAGGCAGGTGACTCAAATTTTTTACTGCAGTCTTCTTGTCCATCAATGACTGCAAGTTTTGATTTTGGGGGTGCAAATAAATTTTAGGGAGTAGGCAATATTTGCAAATACAGAATCTGCTAGTTGTGAAGATCAACTCTGTATCATAATACTGATGGTAATTGTATTTGGATAGAATTAAGTGACTTTTTCTTCCCCATTTCTCTATTCTCCTAAAACATCTTTAATGAGCACCTATTACTTTTATAAGAAACAATATAAAAAACAAAAAAAAATCTTTTCCATACTTACCCTCTGTCTATAGCCTCATTTCTTCTCAAAGTATAGCCTTGGTATAATTATATCAGAATCACTTTAATTTCTAACTGAAAAGGTAGATTCCTGTCCCACTCTACTGCTAAAGTAGAATCTCAAAGGGATCTGATCCAAGAATCTGCATTTGAGGGACTCCCAAATTATATTTATGGATACTAAAGATTGAAAAACATTTGCTAAAATAAGGTATTTCGAATAAAATGGCTGAAAGCATTTACCACTCACAGATCATTGTCGAAAGAACTACTAAAGGATGTACTTCAATATAAGAAAGGAGTCAAACCTAGAAGGAAAGATTGGACACAAGAAGCAATGATGAGCAAAACAATTGGTAAGCATGTGGTGAATCTGAATAATTGCCTTTAGCAAAAACAAAACAGAAAACAACTAAAAAAAATGAATAAAAGGGGAAGAAAATTAAAATGAGGTGAAATTAGAATAAAGGACAACCATAACATGGAAAAAGAAGATACATGATTTTTGTTAAAGCATTCTGAAGTCTTTGTAGTTTGGGACAAGTAAGGAGATATTTATTAAACTACTATTTCAGGTTGGACACACATGCTTAACATAAGGGTAACTAATAAGAGAATAAATATATAAAGTATAATTTTGAAGTCAGTAGAAAAAAATGAAATTTAAAAAACTGTGATAACTGTAAAAGAAAGTCAAAAAGAAGAAACAAAGAAGACTGAAGGAAAGATATTTCTAGCAAAGGGAATGTGTGGGCAATGTAGCAGAAGTGAGGAAGAGGCTGCATTGTTGGGTCTGGGATTGGATTTCACTCTACTTACAAACTAATTGCTTAGCCTGTTACGGTTTCATGGATGTTGGCAGAAGACAAGGACTCCTGGGTAAGATACAAAGGACTGTATTACTTACAGCGCGGCAGGCAGCGTGAGCATTGTCAGGGAGGAAAACTTTTCCTCTACCCTCTTAAGTTTAGAAAATGGGGGCCTGCAAATTAAACCTATGAAAGTAGATTAATAGGAGGAAAAAAGATTTATTTGCATTAATAGTGGAGCTAACAAAAGAAGTAGCTAGCTCACTGAATGGTTAAAGTTAGAGGTATACTTTCCTAACTTAGTAGGAGGAGAAAGGGCTTCCATGGTAAGAACAAATAGGTTTCTTGGGAACAAATGGAAAATAAGAAAGTCTGTGATAAAGTTTGTTTATACCAGTGCTGGTGGTCTTTTCTGTCTTCTTCATGGCCATAAAAGTCTCCTGGAAAGGGTATTTATGGTAGATTTGTTCTTGGCCTTTTATTCTGGGAGTAAAACCCACCCCAAAGAAGGACTTATGGTAGCCTCATTTCCCAGAAATTGTTGCTTTGAGTCAGATAAGTGACACTCTGAGACGGCTTCTTTCTGCATCTGTTGAATCTCAAATGTTTTCAATTTAAAATAATCTTCATACCAATTCTAGGGTTCTGAGTGAGTCCCCATATCCTTGTTCTTTGTCCCAGAGGGAGGCATGGCCTCATCCCCGAAGGTTGCTTGCTGCAGACATGACCCTGAGGAATAGCCCTGGTGAACGTCAGTCAAGGCCTCGCATTCCTAGCATACTCAGCAAGACATGTAGGAGCACAGGAGACCCATGAGAGAGTCTCTCCCAACACACACAAGTGAAAATCCATGAGTCAATTGGTTTTCTGGCCATATGCTGCATTGTGTTGGTGAGGAGGGAAAGGAGTAGGAAAGGAGTCGGGAGAAGTAGGTAACTGAAAACTAAGGGCCTTGCATGGCATGCTATGGAGCTGGATCTTTATCCTGCACATTTGAATTCACCAATCTCCAGCACCAATTCGAGTTGTTGCATTCCCAATAGCAAACATTTTTTGTCGCTTAACTCTAATATATGTTTATTTATTTGTTTGTAAATTATATACATACACCACTACGTGCACCTATTATATGCATTTTTAAGCAGACAGAAAAATAGATCTTAAAAGGATGAGTTAAAATATTTATAAATATATATTAAATATTACATCTACTATTTTCTTAGTGATTATTATCCAATTTGGAGACCATCACAGTTTAGCATAGATAACTTTGGAAATGTATTCATCACACTACAATATACTTTCTTTTTATTTATTTATTTATTTATTTATTTATTTATTTTATTTTTATTTTTTGAGACAGAGTCTCACTCCCTTGCCTGGGGCGAGTGCCGTGGCGTCAGCCTAGCTCACAGCAACCTCAAACTCCTGGGCTCAAGCAATCCTGCTGTCTCAGCCTCCCGAGTAGCTGGGACTACAGGCATGTGCCACCATGCCCGGCTAATTTTTCCTATATATATTTTTAGCTGTCCAATTAATTTCTTTCTATTTTTTGGTAGAGACGGGGTCTCCCTCTTGCTCAGGCTGGTCTCGAACTCCTGAGCTCAGAACGATCCACCCGCCCCGGCCTCCCAGAGTGCTAGGATTACAGGCGTGAGCCACCGCACCCGGCCTACTTTCTTTTTTTTTGAGACAGAGTCTGGCTCTGTTGCCCAGGCTAGAGTGCCGTGGCATCAGCCTAGCTCACAGCAACCTCCAAGTCCTGGGCTCAAACGATCCTCCTGCCTCAGCCTCCCGAGTAGCTGGGACTACAGGCATGCACCACCACGCCTGGCTAATTTTTTCTATATATATATTTTTTTATTGTCCAGATCATTTCTTTCTATTTTTTAGTAGAGACAGGGTCTCGCTCTTGTTCAGGCTGGTCTCGAACTCCTGACCTTGAGTGATCCTCCCGCCTCGGCCTCCCAGAGTGCTAGGATTACAGGCGTGAGGCACTGCGCCTGGCCCACAATATACTTTCTATGATTTACTTTATCAGTAATTGGGGTTTCTTACCAAATAATGCCACAGTGAACATCTTTGGACAGATATTCTTCTTTAATTGACTATGTTCGTAGAGAACTTTTTTTTGTAATAGAAATGTTGAGTCAAATGGTAAGTGCGTTTTATACTTTGGTAGATACTCTCAAATTGCCCTACAAAAAAGCTGCACCAATTTACCTTCTGAACTATAGTCTATAAAGGTCCCTTTTCTATTCTCTCCAAGACTATCAATCTTAAAAATTTTATCCAATCTAAGAGGTAAGAAATAATATCATTGTGGTTTCAAACAGCATTTCCTTAATTATGATAAACTATATTTTTAATTGGGTTTAAGCCTCCGAATTGTCTGTGTACATCCTACGTCAATTTTTTTCTATTTCTGGGGACATATCTCTAAGAGCTCTTTGTAAATTAAGAAAATTGGTCAGACATGCCATACTTATTTTCCCCAGGTTTCTCTTTGCTTGTTGAATTGTTTGTGACTTTATATTCCTTCACTGAAATGTTTATCTTTTTGTTTTCAATGTACTCAAAAGTATCAGTGGCTTTTCTGCAGGTTTGTATGCCTGCAGGGGCATGAGGTGGGTGTCTCAGCCCCCACAGCCTTGAATGACGGATGAGGAGTCAACGGGGAGAAAGTAGACTTCATTGTTCGTGATGGGGGGTGGGGGGCAAAGACCAGCGAAAGGGAGGGCTGATAGGAAACTCTTAGGATAGCCAGGTGGTTAGATCACATGGGAAATATGAATAAGGGCTCTGGAATGAGCCTTTGTGGGTTCAAATCCCAGAACTCATATCTACAGAGTGACTTTGGGAGATGGGACAAGTAACTGACCTTCCTGTGCCTCAGTTTCTTCATGTAGAAATTATTAGTACTCTATCTAAAACTTAAATGAGATAAGATATCATGGTGCCTGGCATACGGTGAATACTTCTTAGAAAATAAAACTTGAGCTAGGTTGTAGGAAAATGGAAAGGAACAGACATACTGGGAGACAGGGAGATGAATAGAAAGTAGGCGAGTGAGGCTGAGATGAGTGAATAGCCCCTCTCTGTGATTAAAATCGGAACCATATTAATGAAAGCAACAATCAAACACAGTGCTCCTGTGGCATGGAGGGTCATCAGAGAGACCTTAGGACCAGACAGTTTGTTCCAAATTCCAGCTCTACCCCTTACTAGTTTTGCAACACTGGATAAATCACTTAATGTCTCTCTGCCTTGATTTCTTCACCTGAGAGTGAGGAATAACACTTATACCCATCTCATAGGTGAGGAAATGAAAAGTGAGACAATACATACAAAGCACCTAGAACACTATCTGGCATAGAGTATATACTTAAAAATACCAGCTCTTATTCCAGCACGGTGGTGCAGGCCTGCGGTTTCAGCTATTCGGGAGGCTGAGGAATGAGGATCGCTTGAGTCCAGGAATTCGAGGCTGTAATGTGCTGTGTTCGTGCCTGTGAATGGCCACAGCACCCCACCCTGGGCAACATAGCAAGATCCCGCCTAAAAAGAAAATAGCTGTTATTATTATTATTAATCTTTTTTGTTTTTACACTGTAGAAGGTATTTTTTTGCTATCATCTCATTTGTGTTTTCTGAGAACAAGACACAAGTTTTCCTTGTCTCTTTCAATATGCATCCACCTATTGCCAAAATGCTGTTTTTGGTTTCACCAGGTCCTAAATTTTTGAACTGACTTAAGTCTGCCCCTCTATCCTCTAGATCTTTCTTATTCCCTGCAAAGCTAATAACATTCCATGTTATTAATAGGTATTGGTAGTTTCAATTTATCCCTCCCAGATGACATTTGCATTTTAACAAGAGTTTTCAAGGCCTTGCCTCAAAGGAGTGAGTAATGTGGTTATTTTAGGTCTCCTGGCAGAGAGAAATAGTCCTTGGGCTGGGAGAGCTTTCCTAAACTCTAAATTTATATCGAGCCAGCAGCTGCCTACTCTGCTCACTCAGAATATAACGCGGGGGTTGTACTGGTGGTCAGGGAGTAATTTAAATCAATTAATTAACATTTTTGTCACCAGGAACTACATTAGGTAGTATGGGGGAAGAATAGAAAGATTAATAATCCTTGTTTTAAGAAATGTATTATCTAGTCAAAGAGATCGCGACGCATAAAAATAAAAAAGGTAGTTATTCTTATTGCTAAGGTCAGGACAGACCTGAGAATGTGGCTTAGTGGTCAATACACGGGTGAGAGGTCCGGAGGGCCAGGTCAAACCGGGAGGAAGATTACCCAGAAAGCTACTCATCAGATCACGTCCCCACAGAGCTGAAACGAGAGCGGCTGCTTAGAAAGGGAGCAGGCTCCGCAGTCAGAACGCGCTGCAGAGGGAGATGCCGCACTGCCGTGAGCCAGATGGAGGGGCTGGAGGAAGAACTAACAGAGACTGAGAGCCCGCAGCAGGGTCGGGGTGCAGGGCCGGGGAGCGGGGAGCCACGTAACCTGGCGGAGCATTTCTTTCTCGTACATTCCGGCATGTCTTGCTGAGGCAGGGATGGCTTCTTGAAGGAGCCGAGCTGGGATGAACAAATTATAAGGTCTGTTTCCTCATTTGTCAAATGAGGAAGGGGGAAACACATCAGTACTAAGGTTTCTCCTAGCTCTGGTGGTCTCTAAGCCAGTCGTTCTAAGACTGGACAATAAGGCAGTAGCAAGTAGTAGTCGAATGGGCCGCACAGACCCACGGTTTCTGGTTTGGTTTCCCAAACCATAGGCCACCAGGATTGTTTTATCCACTTGCTGTGAAATCTTTCAGGGCTCTTACACTGTCCCTTGAATCTGTTGAGAAAATGTGGATTCTTTAGTTCTCTGAAACCGAAGTGGTCTTCTTTACAAATTCCTGCAAGGGAGAAGGAAAAAAAAAACAACAAACAAAAAACAAATTTGGCCCAGTCTGATGATTCAAATAGTCTTTTTGATCTTTGACCTCTTAGTTTTTATGCCTCCTGTCTCCTCATATGGTCATCTCAATTGATGTAGAAAGAGCATTTGATGAAATGTGTCTTGGATATTTGCTTAGGTAACCTTGTAGCACTGGGAGGAGGGGAGTCCTTGTGTTCACAGAGTGTCTTCTGGCTCCTTAGTGGTATCGATTGTTCGCCTGGTTGCAGCCAGGCCTGAAAGCATCCGAGGCTAAAGCCATTGCCTAATGTGATTTGTATTCTGGCCTCCCTGGCTTGATCAGTTCCCAGTGGTTTCCCTGGCTGAATGGGCCTCACGCTAGTCCTGCCAGACATTGTGGAAACTCCTTGAGGTCTGGTTATGATTTCCATTTGGCCCTGGCCCAAGAACCTTCCTCCTCATGCAGCTTCTTCCCTGACCAGCAATTTCTCTTGCAAACCCCCACCAGGCTTTCAACTGTACTTGAATCCCATGCAGGGCACATCTCCCAAACCATGCTCACCACTTGATTGACTTTGCAGAGCTTGTGACCTTGGTGGATGGTGGGTAAATGATCAGGTGGTGGCATTCCAGATGTTCAACAGGAAACAGAACAAAACCTTCTTGCCCATGAAGGTCTCCAACTTATCTGGGTGTTTCTACGTTCCCTTAGCTTCTATGCCCATTCAATGAATATATATTGAGAACCTATTGTGCACTAGGCCCTCTGTTAGGTGATGGGGACACAATGGTGAACAAGACAGAGTCTCTGACCTCATGGAACTTATAGAGTAATGGGGGGAACACTTGATAAAGAATTCAGCAAACAAGTAAATAAATACAATTTTTACATGCTATAAAATAAACAGATAGGATTCTGTGGTTGAAAATAATAAAGGAGACCTATTTACAGACCTATTTCAGAAGAAGGTGAAAGTTTCTCTGTGACACTTAGTTCGAGACGGATGACAGGCAGCCAACCACGTGAAGATGGAAGAGTAATCCAGGCTTAAGGACCAGCAAGTGCAAAGGCTCTAGATGGGAAAGAGCCTCCAGATGGACTGGAAAATGATCCACAGAGGTAAGATTTTTCCTTTCATTCTCATAAGCAAATGGCATAATTTTCAGGTATGACTAAGACTACTTATCAGAAACTCGCTGAGTATTAAACAAGGCTCAGACTAGGGTAAAGCATGTGGGATGCTCACCCCAGTTGCAAAATTTAAGGGAGCACTAAAAAACTCAGCAATTGAATCAAAATTAATGCAAAAAATCCACTCTTGAGATACTTCACTTAGGGTGATGGTCTCCAGTTCCATTCAGATTGCTGCAAAAGACATTAATTCATTTTTTATGGCTGAGTAGTACTCCATGGTATACGTATACCACATTTTGTTAATCCACTCATGAATTTATGGGCACTTGGGTTGATTCCAAATCTTTGCAATTGTGAATTGTGCTGCAATAAACATTTGAGTGCAGGTGTCTTTTTGATAAAACGACTTCTTTTCCTTTGCGTAGATACCCAGTAGTGGGATTGCTAGATTGAATGGTAGGTCTACTTTTAGTTCTTTGAGAAATCTCCATACTGTTTTCCATAGACGTTGTACTAATTTGCAGCACAGCACATATTCTCTCTAGTAAGTTGAAACTGATGGGCACACGTGGGCACAGAGAAAAATAAAAGTCATTGGAAATCAAGCGAAGGGGAGGGGAGAGGAGGGAAGGGTTAAAAACCTACCTAATGGGTACAATGAACACCATTTGGGTGATGGACACACTAATAGCCCTGACTCAAGCACTACAAAAGCTATCCATGTAACAAAAACATTTGTACCCCCTTAATATTTTGAACTAAAAAAATAAATTACAATTAACAATTAAAAATTTTAAAAAGCTAAATAAAAAAAACAAAATCAATGCAGAAAAATCAATGATGAAGCCAAGTGCAGAGGCATGTAATCCCAGCTACTCGAGAGGCTGAAATGGGAGAGTTGTTTGAGCCCAGGAGTTCAAGTCTAGCCTGGGCAACAGCGAGACTCTGTCTTGAAAAAAAAATTAATGATGAACAAAAATATCAAGTTTTAAAATAAAGATAAGATCAGTATTACTGATATTTCTTTTTGCCATATATTCCAGTATGTCTTGGCACAGCACTGGTATTAAGGATTACTGTCATCTGTGGACAGAGATAATTTGACCTCCTCCTGTCTAATTTAGATGTCTTTTATTTCTTTTTCTTGCTTATTTACCGTGGCCAGAATTTCCAGTACTGTGTTGGATAGAAGTAGTGAAAGTGGGCATTCCTTGCCTGGTGCCTGATCTTAGAGGAAAAGCTGTTAGTCTTTCACCATTTAATATGATCTTTGCTGTGAGTTTTTCATATATGGTTTTTATTATGCTGAGGAAGTTTCTTTCTATTCATAATTTGTTGAGTGTTCTTTTTTTTTTTATCATGAAAGGCGTTGAATTTTGTCATATGCTCTTTCTGCGTCTATTGAAATGATCATATGGTTTTTATCCTTCATTCTGTGAATGTGGTATCTTACATGGATCAGTTTTCATATGTTGAACCATCCTTGTATTTCAGGAATAAATCCCACTTGTTCATAGTATATTATCTTTTAATATGCTGCTGAATTTGGTTTGCTAGTATTTTATTGGGGATTTTTGCATCCATATTCATAAGGAATATTGAACTTTCTTTTCTTGTAGTGTCATTGTCTGACTTTCTTATCAAGGTAATGCTGGTCTCACAGAATGAGTTAGGGAGTGGTCCCTCCTTTTCAAGTTTTTGTAATAGTTTGAGAAGGATTGGTGGCTTTTTTTGTTTTATTTTGTTTTGTTTTTTCCTTAATGTTTAGTAGAATTCACCGGTGAAGCCATCATGTCCAGGGCTTATCTTTGTCTGAAGATTTTAGATTCGATATCCTTGCTAGTTACAGAGCTATTCAGATTTTCTATTTCATTGTGATTCAGTCTTGAGAGGTTTTGTGTTTCTAAGAATTTGCCCATCTTATTTAGGTTATCCAATTTGTTGGCATATAATTGTTTATAGTACTCTCTCTTACAGTCATTTTTATTCCTCTAAAATCAGTAGTAATGTTTCCACTTTCATTTCTGATTTTTGTAATTTGAGTCTTTTTTTTTTCTTAGTCCATCTAGCTAAAGATTTGTCAGTTTTGGTTATTTCAAAGAACCATCTTTTGGCTTCTTGGATTTTCTCTCTTTTTTTTAAAATTCTCTATTCAATTTATCTCCTCTCTAATCTTTATTATTTTTTTCCTCTGCTAGCTTTGGGTTTAGTTTGTTCTCATTTTTCTCCTTTAAGTTGTGAAGTTTAAGTTGTTGATTTGAGATGTTTTTATTTTTCAAATGTAAGCATTTATAGCTCTAAATGTTTCCCTTGTCACTCCTTTTACTGTGTTCAGTAAGTTTTTGTATATTGTATTTTCATTTTCATTCATCTCTAAGTATTTTAAAAAATTGTTCCTTGTGATTTCTTCTTTGATCCATTGGTTAAGAGTATGCTGATTAATTTCCATCAACTTGTGAATTTTCTGGTTTTTCTTGTATTATTGATTTCTAACTTCATCTCATTATGGTAGGAGAAGACACTTTTTATGATATCTATCTTTTAAAATCTGTATTGAGACTTAATTTGTGGCTTAATATATGGTCTATCCTGGAAAATGTCCCATGTGTCTTTGAGAGGAAAGTTTATTCTGTTGTTGAGTAGAGTGTTCTGTATATGTCTGTTAGATCTAATTGGTTTATTGTGTTGTTCAAGTCTTCTGTTTCCTTACTTATCTTCTGTCTGGTTGTTCCACCCATTATTGAGAGTGGGTTATAAAAGTCTTCAACTATTATTTTAGACTCATCTATTTCTCACTTCAATTCTGTCAGTCCCTCTCACCCGGCTTTATTAAGGTATAGTTGACAAATAAAAATTGTATATATTTACAGTGTACAACATTATAGTTTGACATATGTATATATACATACACATACATATATTGTGAAATGATTAAATCCAGCTAATTAAAATACCATCACCTAACATACTTATTTTTTTGGGAAGGGTGAGATTATTTAAGATGGACTCTCTTACCAATTTTTAAGTATATGATACATAATTGTTAACTATAGTCACCGTGCTGTACAATAGATCTCTAGGGCTTATTCCTCCTGTCCTGCTGAAACACTTTATGTCTTTGCCTCACCCAAGCAAGGGTGAGGGGCATGCCCTTCCCCCCTACAATGCTCCCCATGTAGTTGCGGGTTTACCCCCCATCTCCCTAATCCCTGGAGAGTATTTCTGCCATGTGAGCACCCTAGTGTTCATCAGTTAGTACCAATTCGATGGCGAGTACAAGTGGAGCCCATTCTTCCGATCCTGTGGTACCTCACTTTGGATAATGGGCTTAAGTTTAATCCAGGAAAGTATAAGAGATGCTAGATCACTGTCACTTCTTATGATTGAGTAATATTCCATTGTATACATATACCAAATTTTAATAATCCATTCATGAATTGATGGGCACTTGGGTTGTTTCCACATCCTTGCAATAGTGGATTGTGCTGCCATAAACATTCGGGTGCAGATGTCTTTATCATAGAATGTTTTTTGCTCTTTTGGGTAGATGCCTAATAGTGCTATTGCTGGATTGAATGGTATTTCTATTTTTAGCTCTTTGAGGAATCTCCAAATTCTTTTCCACAGAGGTTGCACTAATTTGCAGTCCCACTAGCAGTTTAAGAGTGTTCCTGTCTCTCCACATCCTTGCCAGCATTTGTTGTTTTGGGATTTTTTGATAGAGGCCAATCTCACTGGGGTTAGGTGATATCTCATTGTGGTTTTGATTTGCATTTCTCTAGTGATTAGAGATGTTGAGCATTTTTTTATATGTTTGCTGACCATTATTCTGTCTTCTTTTGAAAAGTTTCTGTTCATTTCCTTTGCCCATTTGTTGATGGGGTTGTTTGATTTTTTTCTTATTGATTTTTTGAGTTCTAGATAGATTCTGGTTATCAGCCCTTTATCAGATGTGTAGAGAGCAAATATTTTCTCCCATTCTGTAGGCTGTCTATTTGCTCTAATGATAGTTTCCTTGGCTGTGCAAAAGCTTTTTAATTTGATCAGATCCCATTTGTTTATTTTTGTTGCTGCGGTGATTGCTTTGGGGGTCTTCTTCAGGAATTCCTTGCCTAGGCCGATGTCTGAGAGGGTCTTCGCAACATCTTCTTTTAGAATTCTTAAGGCTTCATGCCTTAGGTTTAAGTCTCATATCCATCTTGAATTGATTTTGTGAGAGGTGAGAGGTGGGGATCCAGTTTCATTCTTCTGCATGTACCTATCTTTATGAGTGTATCATCAGTGTTGACTTGAGTTGGCAATAGCTTTCCATTGTTATAGTCACTCATTTGACAATGTTTATTAACATAAATGAAAAATCTTGAGTTAAATGGGGATATGATGAAAATTTAAAAAAAAAACAAGAAAAATCACCATTAAGTTTTCCTTGTATTGTTATCTTTTTTTTTTTTTTTTTTTGAGACAGAGTCTCACTCTCTTGCCTGGGGCGAGTGCCGTGGCGTCAGCCTAGCTCACAGCAACCTCAAACTCCTGGGCTCAAGCAATCCTACTGCCTCAGCCTCCCGAGTAGCTGGGACTACAGGCATGTGCCACCATGCCTGGCTAATTTTTTCTATATATTTTTAGCTGTCCAATTAATTTCTTTCTATTTTTGGTAGAGACGGGGTCTCGCTCTTGCTCAGGCTGGTCTCGAACTCCTGAGCTCAGAATGATCCGCCTGCCTCGGCCTCCCAGAGTGCTAGGATTACAGGCGTGAGCCACCGCACCCGGCCGTGTATTGTTATCTTGATTATTTTTCTCAAATTCTTTTTTTCCACTGAAAATTAGGAATGAATGGGGTGGATAGACTGCCATAGAAAATGTTTGCAAAGTGCCCAATATAGGCCATAAATTAATGGCTGGGTTGATTTGGAAAGGCTTTATGGTGATGTAGGGTAGAAAATTTATATAGAGGTTTAAGCTCTGGTATTTGAGTCTCTCACCACTTGGGAGAAGGCTGACCTGGCTAGGGCTCTGGTTCATATAGGACTAAGAGTTGAGTAGGGATCCCCAATCCAATATGTGGTAAATCTGAAATCAGAGAACTGCATAAAACTGAAAACAGTTGTGCAAGACTACTGAGATTCAAGGAGTCATATGGCAAGCGCTGGGGGAAGCTGAAACAGGAATCAATGGCGTCTGTGGTCTCACATATTTTGGGCAGTGTTCAGAGGCTTTGACTAGGCTGAGTGCTGTGAGTACATTAAGGGTATAATCAGACAATATCACCCACTTTGTTACTCTCCTTTAAAATCATCTGGGCTGTCAGCTTCCCTTGCTCCGTCTCCATGCCCTTGATGAATTGTACCCAGACAGTCAAGTTATTGCTGTCAGGCTAGCAATCAGAAGGGCAGATAGACCTCCTGATGTTCTTTGCCACCCTCACCACCTGACAGTCAGCATGCTACCAACTCCCTATTTTCTGGACTGCTGAACTACCTCCATCGAGCAATCAGAAATCCCGAGGTATCCCCACAGAGGAAGACCTTGGATATCAGTTAGTCAACTTCCAGGAGAAGCAAGACTCAAGAAAGGCCACTCCTGTGATCCTGGGTGTCCTTATGCAACTGTATATATAGCATAGAAAGCCTGGGGGGGGGGGTTGCTACTTTTCTCCTGGAAACACAGCTGCAGTCCCTCCACTCTTAATTCTGAATGTTGTGCTTCGAGCAGAACCACCTGTCTCTGTATCTGTATTTTCTTTCCAAAGAGCTGAGTGATTGCCTAGAACAGCTGTGGGTATTTGTGTTTTATTTTTATAAGCCCTAAGCAACTGAGTGAAAAGCAAAGCCGATTATGTCATTGAGTCCTTTAATATGTATGAACAGGAAAGCAGAAAACTGAGTTAGCCATAGCAAATACAAGGTTTACATAGAAGAAACATTGAATTTTGCTGGAGAATCAATGAACAAAGAGGCAAAATGTTTGCATTTTTGGAGAAAGACTATTTTTATTTTGTTTATGTTCATTCAGATAAGTTATCTTTACACAAAGTCTTTTTAAATCCTGCAAGTACTGAATTTATCATCACAAGATGGAAGAGAAGCATGGTGGAGGACACACTACATACCACTCTGGCAAAGAGAGTCAGGTTTTTATGTGCAGCAACCCCTACACATTTGTTCTTCTTTGGACTGTTTAAAATAACTTTCTCTTTTCCTTTGAATTCTATGGAGTTTAAATGCTACTGGAAAGTTCAACGTCTAGTCTGAAAATTTATTTGTAGCACCAAAGTATTAAGTCAAGACTCTAGATAACTACAGCCAGATTTCTGGCATCCGTATCAAATACCAGAAGGTCTTTGACCACTGACGACCACTGGAGAGTCTTTAGGTCAGTGTAAATGAGAAGACAGTCTTAGTGTTGTGTAACATCTCATTTGGAATTACAAGTCTCCTGGATCCTTGAGGGCTACATTTTAGTGGTGGTGGGTGGTGACATTTTGGTAAGTTAAATAAGTGGAATTTCTAATCTTAATATGAAAACGCACAGAATCATTCTACTGAAAAAAGTTGTCACAAAATTAGGCCATTTCATTCTCTTTTTCTCCTTATTTTCTTTCTTATTTTCAGGTGAACCCAGTTTATATCAGTTATATATTTTCCTCCTTCATTATGAACATGCTTCATAATTATTATTTTTAAAGCTTTGGAAAATATAGGAAAACTAAAAATAAGAAAAATTCTATTCCCAATGGTAAGTGTTGTTAGCATCTCTCTCAGTCCTGGCCCATATTTGTTTTTGTTTTGTTTCATAACCGAGACCATATTGTGTGTACAATTTTGTTTCTTAAAAATTAGCACTGTCACAAGCTTTCTCTAATATTATTTAAAATCCTGTAAACAATTCATCTTCTTCTTCCTTTACTTTTTCTCTTCCCTTCAGTTTTCTTCTTTAAAAGATATTTATTGCCTTTTTTCTTTCCTTCATCTAAATACCAGTATGGAAACTTCTGCTTTTAAGCAAGACAGTAATATGGACTGGATTTTTCCTCCAGCCTGTGAGGAGATGGTATTGTGAGTTCTAAGGGTCTGTGGCAGTTAGATTTCATGGTGAGGTATAGTACCAAAGAAGAAAGGTCTACGTAAAGAGGAAGCTCTGGAGATCTGAAGGAACATCCCCTTTGAGTTTTCATCTGAGCACTGGACTGCATATGTGTGCAAGGAAACTACTCAAGTTTGGGGAAAGAACCACCCAAAGGACTAGAGAAAAATCACTGGGGTTCACATAAGGCTTGGGAGAGTTTGTATTCCCACCAGGCAGAGTGAACAAACTTTACAATTTATGGATGTTAGATAGTTTACCCAGAAAGATGATGCCTCAGCAGTGGGATGAAGTTAATCTTAGGTTAAAAGCTGCTCTGGTCCTGCTTAAAACAAGTATAAAAGAAGGTCTCAGAGGGATCAAACTGTTTCCAAGTAACTTAACTCCAAGAACAAAGCTCAAGAATATTTGTGGAGATACAGAAAAAAAATCCAACACCCAACAAGGTAAAATTAATGATGTCTGGGATCCAACAAAAAATTTGCCAGATATTCAAAGAAGTAGGAAAACATGAGCCATAATGAAAAGAAAATCAATAAATAGAAACAGATTCAGCAATAATACAGATGGTAGGATTAGTAGACGAATACGTTAAAATAGATATTTTAATTATATTTCTTTTTTTTTTTTTTTTTGAGACAGAGTCTCACTCTGTTGCCTGGGCTAGAGTGCCGTGGCATCAGCCTAGCTCACAGCAACCTCAAACTCCTGGGCTCAAGCAATCCTACTGTCTCAGCCTCCCGAGTAGCTGGGACTACAGGCATGCGCCACCATACCCAGCTAATTTTATATATATATATATTTTTAGTTGTCCAGCTAATTTCTTTCTATTTATAGTGGAGACGGGGTCTCACTCTTGCTCAGGCTGGTCTCGAACTCCTGAGCTCAAACAATCTTCCCGCCTTGGCCTCCCAGAGTGCTAGGATTACAGGTGTGAGCCACCATGCCCGGCCTGTAATTATATTTCTTATGTTCAGGAAGGTAGATTAAAGCATGAGTATGTTAAGGAGAGACATAAAAGATATTTATAAAATGCAAACCAAACTTCTAGAGGTAACAATACAATATTTGACATAAAATCACATATGGTATTAACAGGAGATTAGTCACAGTAGAAGGAAACATTGATGAACTTGAAGGCATAGCAATAGAAACTATTCAAAATGAAATAAAGAATAAAATAATTACTGAGAGAAATTAAAGGAGACTTAACTAAATGAAAAGATATACCATGTTCATGGATTAAAAGACTAAGTATTGTTAAAATACCAAGTCTCTCCAAATATTAATTCCAAGGCTGTGTGGTATCAGCATAAAGTTGGAAAAATAAACCAATGGAACAATGTAGACAGTCCAGAAATAGACCCATACATACATATGGTCAATTGATTTTTGACAAAGGTGCCAAGGCAATTCAGTGGGGGAAAGGATAGTTTTTCACCAAATGGTGCTGGAAAATTAAATAGACTGATGCAAAAGAAAAAAAAAATTAACCTATCCCTTATCTCAGATAATATATGAAAATAAATTTGAAATTGATTGTATGCCTAAATGTTAGAGCTAAAATTATAAAACTTCTAGAATAAAACATAAAACCTAAGTGATCTTGGTTTTGGTGAAGTTTTTAAAATGTAGCATAAAAAGCAAGAAGTATAAAAAGAAAGTCAACTATTTCGACTTCACCAAAATTAAAACATTTTGTGCATTAGAGACAGAGTAAGAAAGTGAAAAGGCAAACCACGGACTGGGAGAATATATTCTCAAAACCAATCTGACAAAGGATTATAGTACAAAAGGAACTATTACAACTCAAAAATAAGAAGACAAGAAAAAACCCCCCAAAATGGGAAAAACATATGTTAAAGTTGATATAAGGATGGTACATAAGCACCATTTAGATGTCTTAGTCATTAGGGAAATGCGAATTAAATCCACCTCATACCCACTAGAATGGCTAAAATATAAAGCCTGGTAAAATTATAAAGTGCTGGTATAGATGTGGATTAACTGGAACTCTCATATACTGCTGGTGTAAAGAGATACAATATATGTGGAAGACATTTTGTTGGTTTCTTAAGAATTTAAGCATATACCTATCATACAACCCAGCCATACTCCTGTAAGCATTGATCCAAGACAAAATAAGGCATATATTCACACAAAGATTTGTATGTGGATGTTCATATCAGCTTTATTTGTAATAGACAAAAACTAGAAACAACCCAAATGCCTTTCAATGGGTGAATGGATCAATACACTGTAATAGATGAACTATTGATCCATGTAATGGAATGGATGAATCTCAATTATGCTGAGCGAAAGAAGCCAAAGATGAGTGCATACTGTGTGAGTCCATTTATATAAAATTCCAGAAAATGCAAACTAATCTATGGTGATGGAATGCAAATCAGTGGTTGCTTGGGAACGTAGGGAATTATTGTTGAAACGGGCAGGAAGGAGAGATGACAAAAGGGCAGAAGGAAGTTTTTTGAGGTGAAAGATATATGATTTCTCTCGATGGTGGTGATGGCTTTATGGGCATGTATGTATGTCAAAACTCACCATATTGTGCACTTAAATATTAATATGTACAGTTTATTGTATATCAATTATAACTTCAATAAAACTATAAAACAAAAGATGATTAGGCAGAGCCAAACAAATTAGGCAGCTTGTAGAGGCAGGTGCTAATGAGGGTTTTTCCTGAGGGTGAGTGGGTGGCAAGATTGGTTTTTTACCGGGGGATCAATACAATAGAAGCCAGGTTTTTCATTGTTGGAATTGATTACAATTACAGAAAAAAAATTCAAAAGGAAACCAGAATGAACTCTGTGTTGTTGGATTAGAATTTGTGGTATCAGTGTGAACTTATCAGTGTGAACTTCATGGTTTTTATACATGCAGATTTAGAAATACATAGAGATTAGATGTGTATATACACACACACATATATATATATCCTAGTTCTGTCCACAGAAAGGGCCTGGAACAATCACATCCCAGTTGTAACAGGCACACTTAGCATCCAGATCTTGACTTCTTAATATCACTCTTCAATGAAAGGAATCAGGGATTTGTGGAGAAACAGCTGATTCCAGGGCAGGGGCAGGGAAAGTACAAGATGAACCTGAATATTCTTTTGTGCTGGAAAGCAAAGAAATCCTCAAACCATGACGGGGAGATAACAAATGCTCTCACAAGCCAGTTTAAAGAGGCTTCCTTGGCCAAGTCTGGTAATTTGAGCATCAAGATAAATAATGGTTGTTATGGATTATAACCCACTGAATAAAGCACAAACGTGGTTCCACACTGATAAGAGAAAAAAATGAATAAATGAATGAGTAAATGGGAATACAAGCGAAATCTCCCTCAGAGTAGAAAGCCAACTGATACATACAGAAGGATTGGTGATATGAGAAAATCTCCATTTGATAACATTCGCAGTAATAATTAACATCAATGGATGCCCAAATTAGTAGGTGAAAGAAAGTGGGGCAAAGAATGAGATTTTACACAGTCTCAAATTACTCCGCACAGAGATACTTATTGATTACAAAAGGGGAAAGACCTGACTTTCCAATTTTAGAAATCTGGCAGACACTGTCTTGTTTACTGTGGTCAAGTTAACACCACCGGTAATGGGACTTTTATGGATGCAAGATGGACCCGCCCTCCCTCCAAAACTGGTTAAGATGTCAAGACGGATGATGACACACACACACCATGAGGATGCAAAGAGATTTATTACCCATATATTGAGGCTTTCTGGGGAGAGTAGGGCAGGCCCCCAAACAGGTCTGAAAATGGCTGAGAAGGCAAGGAGGGTGAGTGATTCTGGCTTTTCTTGCGGTTAATGGGGTGAGGCTGGGGAGAGGGTTCCCAGACACAGGCCAGAGCTTGTGTGGCTTGAATTTCCCACCAGCACCAAAGAAGGAAGCACTCAGGCTTCTTTATCGGCTTGCCCAGATGCGGGGCAGAAGGAGAAGAGAGAGGAGTAGGGCTTGAAAGCTGTCCACAGTCACACATCAAAAACAGAATGAGACTAGAGACCAATACATGCTTTGTTCCACCCCATAGTTTCAATGAAAAGAAAACAACATCTGTACTATTCCAGCCAAAAAATATATTACCTGTGTCTAATTATGAGAAACATCAAATCCACTGTGTAGACAAGAGTTAACATGGCAGACCTGAGTCTGCTATCCTAAAAAGGCCTGCTAGCAAGGTTGGCCCTCGGTTGGCATTTGGGAACTTGAATTTCAGGAGTGTCCCCACCACACTAACTGATATGAGTGGTTCACTGTGCCTAAACTGTTTCTGCAAAGAATGTGGTTTATGCTGAATACCTGCTTTCCTTTGGGGTGTCTAGAATCTTGGTGCTTGTTAGACAGAGAGTGCCTATATGACCAGCCCCAATAAATATCTTGGGCACTGAGTTTCTAATAAGCTTCCCTGATAGGCAGCATTTCATGTGTTATCGCAACTCATTGCTGGGGGAATTAAGCATGTCCTGTGCGACTCCACTGGGAGAAGAGTCTTGGGAGCTTGCACCTGGTTTCCTCTGGAGTTTGCCGATTGTGCCTTTCCTGATTTTGCTTTTTATTCTTTGGCTATAATAAATACTAGTAATGAGTGTGACTATACACTGAACTCTGAGAGTCCTCCTAGCAGTCATCAAACCTGGAGGTGATCTTGGGGAACCCAACACACTCACATCGAAAGATATTCTACAATGGTTTTCCTGTAATCTTAAAAAAAATGTCAAGGTCATGAAAGTCAAGAGAATCATAACAACTAGGAACAATGTGAGAGCTCGAACTGTTTCCTGTGCCAAAAAGAGTGTTTTTGGAACAGTTGGCCAAACTTGAATGGAACCTCTGGATGATGGATAAATGAGAGTTCTTTGTGTCAACTTCACAACTTTTTGTTAAGGTTAGGATAAAATATATTTTTTCAAAACTCTGTAAGCATTTTTTATTGGCCGCATAATATGTAGTGCATAGGAATCTGTCATAGTTTCCTTAGCCTGATGGTTTTCAACCCTGGCTACACATGAGAACCACTTGGGGAGTTTTAAAAAATATACCTACCCAGGTTTCACAGTATTTTGATTCAGTTGTTCTGATATGATGATTGGGCATCATTATTGTGAAAATACAGCTCTCCAAGTGATTCTAATGTGGATCCAGAAATGAGAACCACTAGGCTAAGAAAACTATGGTAGTAACCAATCCCTTAATATTGATTATTTAGGTTGTTTCTAGCCATAATATTTCGATAAAAATCTTTGTGCATAAAGCTTTTCCCTTATTTTGTATTATGTTCTTAGCGTCAATCCTAGAAGTCAAAAGCTATGAATATCTTTAAGGCTCCTATTGCTATTTTTCAAAATTGTTTTCAAAAGCAAATAGTCCAGTATCTATTTTACTGTATATAGATATAACTTTCTAGCATTTTAAACATCTTTGTTAATATGATAGCAAAAAAATGTTATATTGTTTTAATTTGTATTTTAAAAAATGTTTTTAGAGGGTGAAGCATTTCCAAATTTTGTTGCCCCTTTTGCAAACAATCTTTATATTCTTTTATCTATTGAAGTAGTAGTCTTTCTCTGGTAGTTTTATGTAAGTGCTTTATTGTATGTAAGTAGGTGCAGTGTTTCCCAAGTTTGTGGTTTGCCTTTTAATTTTGGTCATTTTACTCTTTTAAAAGAAAGAACATTTTCTTGGGAAGGAGAAAATATGCTGCTCCAGCAAGAAGGGTTGCCAAATTCAAGCCTTGTTCTATATCTGGAAGGAGTTCCTAAGACATTGAAGGAAGAAAATACTGCAAGCTGTGGCCAAGGACTTCTGTGTTTTGTATTCTTACGATGTTTTGGGGGTGAGCAATGTGTACTAAAGCCAATAGGGTTTATTTTATTCTTATTCATAGGACTAAATGCCCCATTTTAAGGACTGCCTTACAGAGGACGATACACAGTAGATTTATTTTTCTCCTTGGTCCTAGAATATTTGGATCATCAGATACTAAGTCAGTTGTAACACAGCCCTGAAAATAAAATCTTGCTCAAAAAAAGTAAAAATGAGTTCACATAAAAAGTGTAGTGTGAATTGGCAAAAACAAATGGGAATAAACAGATTGTAAGGTCTATTACTGAGAAAATATTCTGGGCGAACTCCAGTCACAATCACTGCAGTTCTCAATGTTGTAGGACATGAACTCTTATCACAAAATGTTATTTCAGAAAATGCTGTAAAAAACTTACATGCAAAGAAGGTAAGTGAATTAATTGCACATAGACCCGAGAAATCTAGGTTAGTCTGCAAAAACCCACTGACCCCATCAGGGTTAGTGGAAGGCTTCTGCCACGAGGGGGAGCTCAAATCTCACTTCCCTCAGCTGTTACTCCACCCACAAACAGGCTGACCGCTGACACTGGATTGGCCAAGTCCAAGAGCACGGGTTAGGTCACTATGCTTGGGCCTGGAACTTTCTCTGTGCTGACGGAAAGGTGAAACACAGTTTCTGGTGGCAAAATTTCTCTTTAGTTCATTTTTGTAGGGTTTTCTCTAGTGATTGGCTTTTTAAGAGAACTGGTTTCCCATCCAGCTGGGGTAATAAAAGGGGTCAAGGTCTCTGCTTAGACCCACATATCCTGCTGTTCCCTGGAAGGTCTTGGGGTAATGGTTTCTAGGAACTAAGAAAAACTTTTCCTTCCTTCCTTAATTGCAATTTGATCAGAATCGCCTTTTCTTTCCATTAAAGCCAAACAATGAGGATGAGTGCAGGCCAGGCAACATCTCTGTGTAATGAGACAGAACTGATTGTACCAGGCTGGGAATTAATTTCAAGGGCAAAGCAGGGCCCATCGCAAAACAGAGCTTCTCTGGAGACAATTCTGGTGGTGCCGGCATTGGTGGACAGGAGGGACAATTCCAGGGTTTTGTTTTCCTTTTTATCTCCTTTTTCTTAACCTGGCTGATAAAAATTCTGATAATGACATGGATTTTGGAGCACTGAAAGTGTCCAATAAGCCAGAGTTGTGAAATTCACTATTGAGCAGATGACAAGGAGTGAACGCCCTTCTTTTTTCTTGTTTCCTTTTTCCTTTCCTTTGTTCCTTGCTTTTGTTCATTCATTCTTCTTTTCCTTTTGGAGGGGGTTCCATCTAAGATATATCGGTGATTACTTTTCCTATTTAAAATTGATTTTCAACTGTATAGAAAATTCCTTAATACTTTCTCCTTCCAAAAAACTGGAATCCTGCAGCTGAAACTGCCATTAAATCCTCTGTGAGTACTACCCTACTGCCCCGGTGTCGTATCCCAGACATTGTAGTAGAGTAGTTAAGGGAGGGCTGCAGACAGGTTGCCTAGCCTCAAATTTGACTAATTAACTGGCTGTGCAACTTTAGGCAATTTACTTAATCTGTCTGTGCCTAAGTTTTTTTATATAGAGAACGGATGTTAATGCCTACCTCATAGGGTGGTTTTAAGGATTAAATGTAATAATATTTATAAAGCACTTAAACACCATATGGCACTTAGTAAGCTTTTCATAAATGCTAGCTACTGTTATTCCACTTTTCACTTGTGACATATACTTCTCCCTAATTCCCAGAGGCGACCACTATTATGAGTTTTCAGAATATCATTTTAGTATCGTTTTGGTGTGTGTGTGTTTGACAAAATGGTGTCATACATACTATTCTGCAACTTGCCTTTTTCAATTAGCACTGATGGTTTGAGATTTATCCATGTTGACACAAATGGATCCAGTAAATTCTTTTAACTGCTATGTAATGTACTGTTTTGTATCTATAATTTCTTTAGCTATTTTCTTATTGCTGGGCAGTTAAAATGTTACTAATATTTTTCTATGATAAACAGTGCTGCTTGGAACCTTAACATAAAAATATCTCCTTGTGCATGTATGCCAGTTTCTCTCAAATAGAAATCTATATGTGGAACTGCTGGGTTGTAGGTTGTAGGGAATGTGCAAATTGCTTGAACCAATTTATACTCCCACGGCAGTATCTCAGAGTGCCTAGTTCTTTAAAACTTTGCAAAAACTCATTAATAAAGTTAAACATTTTTTTTTGCCAATTAATGGAGAGGAACAGTACATCATTTATGTTATTATTGTTTTGTTTTGCATTTCCCTGATTTCTAGTGAGATTGAGCATCTTTTCATGTGTATTGGCCATTTGCATTTTCTTTTCTATGACTTATTTGTTCATAATCTCTGTTCACATTTCTGTTATATTGTTTGTCTTGTTCACATTAATCTCTAAGATAATTTTTTGTTAAGTATGTTACATATACTTTTCTCCTAATGATCTTTGCTTATCTTTCAGCTTTTTGCATGAAGTCTTTGGCATACAAGCCTAAATTTTAACACAATCAAGTCAATCAGTCTTTTTTTACTTTTTTTGTCTTTCATTTTGCTTTCAGTTTCTTATTTAAGAAACTGTCTTTACCACATGTTTATAAGGATATTCATCTATATCTGTCTATATGCATCTCTATCTTTATCCCTCTCTCTATATATACATATATATTTAAGGTGGACTCTTTCTATATAGGAATGTGTCATCTTCTTGAAAAATGTAAAGGGCTATGGTACCAGAATATTCTGGCTCTAGATATTAGGTTTCTCAGAGGCAGAAGAAAAACTACAAAGAGGAAAAAGGATTCAAAATTTGATGTGGGATCAGAAAAGTATTGCTTGGGCTTTGGAAGTGGGAAGTCTGGGACATAGAAAGGAACAGGACTAGCTTTAAAAATAGATTTTTCTCTTGAGATCAAGTGGGAAGAACATAATGGTAAGGATGACATCATTCAGCAAAGAGCGTAAGCCGACATGTTGTAGAGGAGGAATGAGACTACCTTAGGAACAGCCGGAAGTTTGGAAAAAATTATGGATCTTCCTGCAATAGATAGGGAATCCTTAGGGGGAAATGGAAGTGGAACACAGGAGTGGAGTTAGCTTGTGCTGCTGCAGGAAAAGAGGTAGAGAAAGCAGTATTTCTTTTGGCCTGAAAGAAAGCTAGAAAACACGTGGGAGAAGACATATTGCTTTTTGCTGCACCACTAAAGGCTTGAGAAACATCACCAACAGCAACTCCAGTTCAGAAATGTGTGGATGGAAGGATTCTCCAGCTGGCACAAATGTGGAGGCAGAAGGGAAATCTAACCTAGGAAATAGGATTGTTAGGACTAAAAATTTCCAAAGTATAAAATAGCAGCATCTTCAGCATAAACTACATCATGAGACTTCAACAAACAAACAAACCATGGTATCTGGGGGGGAGATAGAGAGAAGCAGGAAATTGTCTCTATGGGAAATATATATGGCCAGGAACACTGGGTGCTTGGAGAGGCTTCCTGTAAACAGGCAGAACACTTACAGGAATGCAGAGACTGCACTCTTAGATGGGGCTCCAGCTCAGTTCAGCATTTGGGCACTAGGGATATAGGAATAGACATAAAAGCAAATGAAGAAATTTTTGTTATGCAGAACGAACACGAATAGGAGGGAAAAAACCAAGCCTAGAGATTGGTGAGACCCTCAATGTAAATCTCCGAATCGTGCAAGAAGAGGCACCAGTCTACAGGAGTGATGGATTTTTCAGTGAAATTTGAAATTTAGTATAATAATTAATGTCTTGATTGCATTTCCTCTGAGTTTAAGGTGGTGGAGGCCGATGAGGATAGACCCTGGACAATTGCAAGGATTGACTGGCATCCTGGCAATCCTTTTTTTCTCTTTTCCCTCCTCTTTGGAATACCTCTTGATCAGAGTTTTACAGTAGATGTGCATTTGAGCATGCTTCATTCCTCAGCTGGCACTCCTGTTTCCTCTGATTAGATATTTCTGTGTCTTTGGGAGCAGGGCCATCCTTAAGCAAAAATACGATCATCGTCGACTTCTGACCCCTGGTCTACAGACTTACCTATAGCTATACCCTTCTTTAGCTGTTTTCCAGACTTCCCCATAAAGTGGCCGTGTGAGTGTATCTTTAAAATTTTCTTCTCTGCTCTAAACTTAAAAGACATAGCTGGGGAAAAACCCAAAACTAAACATTTTCATGGGCCAGAAATGGAAACACTCGGCAGTAAGCTGGGACTGCAGTTTAGGCCTGCTGGGCTCCACATCCAGAAATAGGCAGAGTTAGGAGTGTGGCTCCCGCAGGGCAGTGAAAACCAAAGTGGCCCACATGTGGTGGGGCACCAGAGCCAGCATCACTGTGTAAAACCAAAGGCTAGGTGGGCCTGCCCTGACCATGAAAGGAGGTTGGAATGACTCTGATCACTGCTTGAAGCTGCGGCTTTATAAAGCTGAATCTCTGTAGGGAATGGAAGGAAATAGAGCAAGCCAAGCAGCAGGACCCATTCGGCTCAGTAACTAGATCTACAACGGCCCCATCACTCTGGGCCGGAGCACCGCACCTCCAAAGGAAGACCAGGTTCTGGATTTGAGGGGTAGTTCTCCCTGGGGGCTGAGTGGAGGCAAATGCAAAACTTACACACAGGGAGGGGTGAGCACGCAGCAAGAAAACATCCCAAGACAAAAGAACAACAAAAATCAACCCCACCCAAGAGGAGTTTACTAACCCAAACATAAAACCACCATTGGGAAAGCTACCACCAAAAAAGACAGTCAACAAAATCATCAGTCAGGTGATGAATTCACTCCTAATGACGTACAAAATAATAGAAAAATATCAAGTGATTTAAAAATTATGTTTTAGATCTTCAAAGGGATAAAGAAGAAAAGGAAGCTGTTATTTGGATCTTGGCAACAAAAGTGATATGTCAATTAATAATGTAAAAAAAATATTACAGAGGAAATGGAAAAAACCCCAAACCTCTCAAGCCCTTTTTATATACTTAGCATTAATGGGCTAATTCATTCATTCAATCAATAAATTCTAATTCAGGTCTGTAGTGTGCCAAACACTATGGCAGGTGTTTGGGATACATCAGCGAACAACACAAATAATCTCACTGCTTATGTGCTTATGGTCTAGTAAAGGGGACAAAATTAATAAAAATAAATCATTAAATCATATAGCATTTCTAAAAGTGAGAGCACCATAGGGGGAAAAAAAGAAAAGAAAATACAGGGTAAGAGAAGCGGGGAGCTCTGGAGTGGGCAGGACAAAAATCCAAGTCTTATTTTATTCATTTAAATAAGTTGAAATGAACCTATATCTGATAAAATGTTAAGCCCAATTTAAGTTACTCTATATATGTTAAAGCAAAACATTTCATTTAAAAATGAATTCCATATTTTCATTCATTATGCAGGCTATGTTTAGTTAGCCTGAATTAGTGTGGTTTTAATCTTTTTCTGCTTTTCAGTTGAGAGAGAGGAAGTTCATTGAAATCGTTTTTGCTTTCAGAAGAATATGTGAATGGCCCACTAATGTACGCTTGTGTCTTTCTTAGTTCTGTAGATTCGTAGTGAGGAGGGACTCGTCAGAGGAACCACAGTGCTGGGAGCTAAAGGGAGCAAATCACCACCAGGCAGCATCCTGAGAAGTGGGAATAAAAGCTGGAAGTGCACCTGAGTCAGCAATCTGAGCAGACTTGGGAGAGGGCAAAGGTCCACATGGGAGCCACAGGATGGGCATAAAACATCAAGAGATTTGGAAATGGAGCGTGGAAGCTGGGGTGGGGGCAGTGGGGTCGCTAGGGCTGCTATTTACAGAGGCCTGTGGCCTTGGGTTTTGGTGAGGAAGCAACCTTCAAGGGCTTTGCCCTGGCTGGACACCTGTTTAATACATTTCCCTCCTGTTTAAAAAATAGTATATAATAGTCTTTATTATGCAACATGAAAGCAAGAATTTTAAAAAATGTCTATAAATAATTGTTCTAATCTGTGGTTAAGAAAAGGTGAATTCTGCAAGGAAGGTGGACAATTCAATTCTCTTAAGGTTGCATCTTCTCCCACTAGGTTACCTTCAGGTAGGTAGGTAATGTTACCTGAAGGGTGAAGGCCAGGCCAGTGTAATAGACACACACATCTGGGATACAGCTTGAGGGGCTGATACCTGAATGACATCTTTGTCCCCAGATTGCTTCTCCATCAGTTTCTATCCCTCCCAAAATTCACATTTATTTAGATTAGGAATTTTCTTTTAAAAAAAAATCCATCCACATTAAAATGCAGTTGCATCACATAAGAATTCACCTACAAGTTAATTTGGCAAAAAACAGGGTCTGCAGAGACCAGGACATTGAGCAGGCAAAGAATGGAGAAAGAGGGTAGAAAAAAGAGACAAAAGTAAAACCACAGAGCACAGCCCAGGAGATGCACCCTCTTGGGGAATTATAATGAAACTTTTCTGGACCCCAGGAGGATGTAGGAAATTATCCAAAGGGAGCATATAGGCAAATCTTCCTTATATTAATATTATACTTTACTTTGTTTCTGGACTGAGCATTTATAGTTAATTTTTTTAAATTTGCCAACAATTTAGAAACATTATTGTTATTTCTAGGTTTTAAAAATATCTACTGTGGAAATAAAGATAGAGTAGACCTTGGAGATTCAGGAAAGATTATTGTATATAACTTTACAACCTACAAGAGAAGGTGCAAAGATATCTGTGAGCGTAGCTTTAATTCCAGCTAGTCACAGGATATTCCATGGCTTGGAAGTATTTCTGGGGCAGATTCTGTATTCACATAAAGGACACCTACACATCAGATGATCACTAAGGGATATGGGTGTTGGGAAGTCGGTAGTGATGGGAATGGGGACGATCGGTTCTCTTCCGAGACTTTAGGCTGAAGTGCCCAGTAACCAGTTTGGTAGGCCTGGCCTGAGGGAGGACCGTGCGACAGCAAAACAAACGCATAGTAGACCAGCCAGGAACTGGATGATGGCCGTTTCCAGAGGAATGATGGAGGAATGATAGAGGACGATAAAGGCCTTAGTGTGCTTCCAGATAACACCTTTTTTTTTTTTAAGACAAGGTCTTGCTCTGTTGCCAGGGCTAGACTGCAGTGGCATCATCATAGCTCACTGCAACCTCAAATTCCTGGCCTCAAGCAATCCTCCTGCCTTGGCCTCCTGAGTAGCTGGGACTACAGGTGCAGGCCACCAGCCCCAGCTAATTTTTCTATTTATTTATTTATTTATTTATTTTATACATATTTTTTTATTTCAGCATATTATGGGGGTACAGATGTCCGGGTTATGTATGTTGCCCTTGATCCCCTTCCCCCACCAAGTCCAAGTTTCAAGTGTGTCCATCTCTCGGATGGTGCGCATTGCACTCTTCGTGTATGCATATACCTGTCCCCTCTTCCCCCTCCCTCCTTCCCCCTCCCCCCTGCCCGACATCCAATAGATGTTATTCTTATATGTACACTTATGTGTTGATCAGTTAATACCAATTTGATGGTGAGTACATGTAATTTTTCTATTTTTTATAGAGATGAGGTCTAGCTCTTGCTCAGGCTGGTCTCGAACTCCTGACTTCAAGCAGTCCTCTGGCCTTGGCCTCCCAAAGTATTAGGATTACAGGCCCGAGCCACTGTGCCTGGCCAGATAACCCATTTTTACTTTAAAGTTTGCAAGATAGTGAAATGCTGAGTTAAAAAATTAAGTGAATATCCATAACTACTTTAAAATCATTTAAAAAATTTTAAAGTAAAAGTAACTACGCGTTTTTTTAAGTGCATATTTCCTTAACTTAGTCTACTTATTCTCAATTACCCTGGTTAATTTGATGGGTTAAGATTAAAGGAGGATATTTTGCTGCTGCACACAGAAACCAATACCATGGTATTAGCCTTTTGAGAAAAGAAAGGCTTTATTGCAAAACTGGCCAGGAAGAACACAGGAGACAAAATCTGTCTCCCCAGTTTGGGGTTTGGGGCAAGTTAATGGGCTCGGAGGGCAAGGGAAAGGATTCAGGAATGTCAGCTTGGCAGGGTCTGAGGGCTTTAAATTTGGCCATATGGTAAGGTATGTTGAGGTGGATTTTAGCATCAGATCTTCTGGGTCAACAGACCACTCGCTTCTAAAAGAGTTCCAGCAATTAGATTCCAAGCATGTCCTGGTTTTCTTGGTTCTAAGAGGAGAAATCACTGGTTCCAGGTGTTTTTAGAAGTCAAAACTTTTTCTGTTTTGCTTGCCCAGGCTATATGACTTGCAGTTTTTGACTCTGTTATACCTACAAGATAATTTGACATCTTATCAACAGAGTAGGCCCAGTTTAGACTGGTCCTGCAGTTACAGATATGCAGGTGGAATTGGGATAGGTTGTACTGGGCACCCAGAGTGGGCAGCCCATAGATACTTCAGTTTTTATCCTCTTCTCTTTGTCCTTGATGAGGAAAAGACTTTTCCTCTACCCTGTTAGGTTCAGTAAATGGGGGCCTGCAAATTAAACTGACAAAAGACAGGTTAACAGGAGGAAAAGGTTTAGTCATATGCATATGGGAGCTAATAAAAAAAGTAGATAGCTTGGTAAATGGTTAAAGTTAGGGGTTTATATACCTATCCCAGTAGGGGAAAGGGAGAGGAGAGAAAAGGCTTCCATGGGAAGAATAAATAGGTTTCTTTAGGAAAGAAAAATGGGTTTTTAGGAGAACAAGCAGGTGATAAAGTTTATAATAATGTTTGTTTATGCAGGAACTCCTGGTCTTCATACCATGAAACTCCCCCAGTTAGGGGACTTATGGTAGATTTACTCTCAGTTTTTTCCCTGGGAGTCGACTTGCCCTGAAGAGGGAATATATGGCAGCCTTATTTCCCAAAAGTTGCAAGTTGCTGCTTTTAGTCAGATAAGGGAAGCTCTGAGAAGGCTTCTTTCTGCATCTATTGAATCTCAAATATCTTCAGCTTAAAATAATTTTCATACCAACTCTGGGGTTCCAAGTCGGTATCCAAATCCCTTTCAAATCTTTGTCTAATCCTTAGAGACATCTACATTCCTCTGTGTCTTAGCATGTTTTAAAATCTCTTTATGTCTGAAAACTTTCAATTTTTATTGCAGAAAACCCAACTCAAATAGTCATTAAGTATTAGGGAGAATTTATTGATTTACCTACCTGGGAAGTTCAAGAATAGTTGTCACCAAGTTCTTTGTCTATCAGCTTTGCTTTCTTTTATATTGGCTTCTCAGGCAAGTTCTCCTCTCAGGGTGGGAATATGGGAGGGAGGCCCCTCTCCCTGTTGCTGTACCAAATTTCCAGAATTAGCTTCAATTGACTTTAGTTGGATACTAGACCCACCAATGGGCCACTGTGGTCAGGGGTGTTCCAGTTAGTTAAACCCAAATTCTATTCACACCCCTGAACCAGGTTTGGACTCAACTCTTTTGAACCTCATGCATTGAAAGTAGGTGAAAGATGGTTCCTGAAAGAGTTCACTTACCAGAAGAAGGTAATTGGATTTGAGTAGCCCAAGCCAACAGATGTTCCTTACAGTTTTCTTTTATGTTTGATGTGTAAATAGTATTCTTAGGACTTATGGTAAAGTTAGTGTTTGTGGGATGTTGGAGATGCAATATGATTCAGTGCCAGGATGTGGGAAGATACAGACCCATCTGGGAGTTTTCCAGTTTTAATGGGTAGGTATAAGAGCCCCACAAAAGAGAAGAACAGTGCATAAGACTCCAGAAGATGAACAAAATTGAACTAACGGAGAGTAAGTTATGGAGATCTAATACACAGCATGGTGACTATAGTTAATAATATTGCATTGTATACTTGAAATTTGCTAAGTGAGTATATCTTAAATGTTTTCACTACCAAAAAACTATGTGAGTTATGGATATGTTAATTAGCTTGATTGTGATAATCATTTCACAATGTATACATGTATCAAAGCATGACATATATTGTAAATACATGTAATTTTTATTTGTCAATTATACTTCAATAAAACTGGAAAAAAGATATGTTCCCTGAATAGCTACCAAAAAAAAAAAAAAACTGAATTGAAGGAGATTATATTTGCAGTCACTTGTACCATCTCTCTTAATAATGGTCCTCCTCATTATTTTTGGGTGTAGAAGGGAGAAACTGAACTGGGCAGGAATTGTGAAAAATATTGTGATATGGGTAGGGGTATAATTATACAGCCTTCATCAAAGTTGAGTCCTGGAGCTGGGTATCACGAGATCAATAAAGGTTCCTGTTTCCCTAAGTCAAACTGGGCTCTGACTTCCTCATGTTTTCCTAGCAACCTCAGGGTGTTTATTAAGGAAGGTCTCAGGAGAAGGAACATAAATAACAAGACCTTTCTTTACTGCGTAAACTGGTTCTCATTATGTTTGTGTTCTTTGTCTTGATCTGTTGTCACTTTCAGAAGGAGACGGTATTATTCCCCTTAGGTTTCTGCACATGGAAGGTGATTGATGAGACAAGTCGATTCCTGTAACAGTAGAAAGACCCTTCGTCACACTTCCGTCCTATCACTGATTGACTATATATCTGCACATGCCCTACCCCCTTAGTTTGAGAAATAACTTTAATTAATAAATATAAAATTGGTGCTATGTGCAAAGTCAGATCCAGCGTCAATGGGATGACTCATGTTTTACCCTTGGTATTTACTGATGGCTTTTTCACCTGACATGCAGCAATTGCAGTTTGACTTAAACACAAAGGATCATTCTAAATAGTAGTAGATAAATCCATGGTATGCACATTTGACTCCAGTTAAGTTCACTATAACTTTTTATTTGTTAATATTTCTGATTGCCATAATATTTCTAAGCAAATGCTTATCGAGATATACTATGTACCAGGCATGGGGTTGGGAACTGTAGACGCAAAGATGATTAAGACATGGTATTTGCTCACTGTGATAAATCCCGTAGAAAGATTCATATAGGCAACTCAAACATCTCCAACAGGCTTCTGGTACCTGGATAAGACAACTTCAATTGCTTGTCCCTATACATGTTTTGATTAATAGCCTTCCTCACCTCACCTCACCTCACCTCACCTCACCTCACCTCACCTCACCTCAGCCTTTCTTCTCTCTGTGAATCTACAAAAATGGAAGGCTGTTTCACATACAGTTTATATCAACAGCTTATGTCTGCTGTCCGTCTGTCTTGGCAGCTTCCCTCTGTCTCTCAATGATCATTAGTAAGTATTGCTTGGCTCGTCCACATGGGTGGTGCCTAACCTCTCTATTGCTCTGCTTGGGCTACGTACCCAGGGGTGCTCACCTAGTCCCCACCTTTGGTGCCTACTCCTCTCTCTGGCTGGTTACTAACGTTTCCTCCCCCACCCTTTGGCAGGGATGGAGACAGGGGTGGGAGCGAGGTGGGGGAGAAAAAGGATATCTGCCAGCAGAATTGCTAATAAGTTTATTTTACTTTTCCCTGATAACCTTGTCATTTCTCCCCATGGTATATAGGCACCCAGGTGGATGGATCAGGGTGGCTTAAGTTGAGCCTCATTTGAACTCAGAACAAATGTTTCCACCTATCCAGCACTTGTCCTCAAGTCTGGCCTGCTATAACAGACTCTTCCCTAGAGCCTGGCTTATGGTGGCCTTCTTCCCAAGTCCGCTGGACATGCCTATATATTTCTGAACCATGGTTGTACATGGGTTCAAACTTGTTCCCATGGAGTCCTTAGGCATTGTGCAAATCAGTGCATTTTGATAATCTTTGCTGTTAACGAACAACTCCAAAACTTAGTGGCTTAAAACAATATTCATTTTATTATCTTTCAGTTCTGTGGACTCAGCTGGGTAGTTCTTCCAGTCTCACTTGAAATCTTTCATGTGGTTGCAGTCAGGTGGTAGCTGGAGTTTGAGTCATCTGGACTTGTCTGGGATTGCTGGGCCCTGTTCATTGTCCAAGAAGACTTGGGGCCTCTTCTGTCCTTATGCAGCACTCCATGTGGTCTCTGCAGCAGGACTTCTTATTTGGCAGCTTAGGGTTCCCCAAAGAAAGCATTCTGAGATGGAGGAAGCAAAAGCTATCAGTCCTTTTAAAGGCTAGGATTGGAAATAGTATAGCATTACTTCTGCTGAATTCTACTGGTTAACTCAAGTCACAGGTCAGCCCAGATTCGGTGTGGGAGGGTACTACACAAGGACGTGAATGCTGAGTCACGGAACCATGGGTGGCCACCTTTGGAGACTGACTCCCACAGTTTGCCCTCTGTTTCCCAATGATTCATGTTCTTTTCAAATGGAAAGTACACTCTTCTTTCCAAGGCTATTAAGGTCTTCTTATACTACGGCCTCAGGTTCAGGCTTTATATCCAGAATCTGGTCATCTAAATTGTATCTAGGCAAGCTTAAGGTTCCTTGGGTTCAGCTCCTATCAATGTGAAGACTAGTGAAGTAAAAAGAATCTGACCCCTACCCAACAGCACACACAATGCTTAGGCAGTGATTAAAAAAATTGAAACAGACACATCATTTAAGAAAGAGAAAACAGAAAGCATATAGCTGTCACTGGCTCATAGCAATCCAAAACTGTTGGGAGCTGTTGCCAATTCTTTGACTAAAATCCAGTCCTGCTCCCTAGAGTGGTCCTCCTTGGCTCTTGGTTCCATGTCTAGGCTCTTGTCTTCACCCACGGAGTCATTTTTCCTTTTGTACAAGAAATGGCCTGTGTTTATAGCTAAGTAGCTTCCTCAGCTTTCTTTCTACCAATATAAGTTTTGTGGCCCAAGAGACCTCTTTTCATTTTAAATGATGTCTGTATTTTTTAGTTCAAGCTGATAGTGTTTCTATGAGTATAGTTTTCTTAAAACTGTGTGAGTTTCCTACAAATTTTACAGGAGTTCACTGCATTAGACAAAAGTCACATGCACAATTCTTGAGACTGATCTTCTCTACCTGGGGCTGAGAAGCAGGGTGCTGTGGGACATGTCTTAATATTCTTGGAAACACTATTGTCTGGTTGAGAGAGTCTATGAGATACATCCTTAATGTTCTTAGAAGCCTTTCTGTATAGATAAAAGGGTCTATGAGGGACCTCCTCAACACTGCCTGAGATCTCAGCTACACTATTGATCCAAACTTGACTCTGAGATCATATTTTGCTAAAAGAGTCCTGGATTTGATCTTTGCTCTGAGGCCATCTCTTTTGGAATCTTTCGCTGCCTAGAGAAGCTAGAAAAGAGAAAGTTTTATTTTTGAATATGGAAAGTCCTAAATCCTTTATATTTTCTCCAAATTCTGGTTGAAAATGGGACTTACTTTTTTAGTTCATCTTGCTGCTCCTGTATGTTAGCACAAGCAGCTAAAAGAATCCAGAAGCCAGTTGGTGTTTTCAATACAGTCATATACATGGGGAACGGGTTCCAGGACCCCCACAGATACCAGAATCCAAGGACGCTGAAGTCCCTTATATAAAACTGTGTAATATTTACATATAACCTACACACATCCTCCTGTATACTTTAAATCATCTCTAGATTACTTATAAAATCTAATACAAATGTAAATGGTATGTTAATAGTTGTTATACTGTATTTTTAAAATTTGTATATATTTTTATTGGTTTTAAAAAAATATTGTTGATCTGCAATTGGTTGAATCCACAGACATAGAACCTGCAGAGGGAGAACTCATGGATATGGAGGCCAACTGTATCCTGACTGGGAAATTTCCTAGCCAGATCCATCAGTTTATAACATATCCTTTCCATCTTCCATGCTACAGGTGACAGTTTTGCTATTTGGTCTGCACATAAGTCAGGTCACTTTTTCTCCAGCTTCCAATAGCAATTTCTTCAGTGTCCTTCAAGTCTTCATTATTAATCTCCTCAAGAACTCTTCCAGCTTCTGTCTGCCACTGAATGCCAAAGCCAATGCCATATGTCTTAGAATTTTGTTATGGCAACATTCTACTTCTATGAACCAAATTCTGTTTTGGTCATTTATTGCTGTGTAACAAACCACCTCAAAACATAGTGACTTAAAATAACAACTATTGTATTACCTCTTATTTCTGTGTGGTTGATCAGGCACACCCAGGTGGTTTTTCTAGTGGTTTAATTGGAGGCTTTCTTGTGGCTGCAGTCAGATGTTGGCTGAGGTAGGGGTTATCTGGTGGCTGTGACTGCACTCCTGGGAGTCCCGCTGGGCCTCTCTCCTTCTCCGTGTGGTCTCAGGCCTCTCTTTCTCCATATGGCCTCTCTGTATAGTCTTTCTAGGCAGGTACCTGTATTTCTTACACTATGGCTCTGCACTCTCCAAATAGAATGTTCCAAGAGGGAGGAAGAAGAAGCAGCCATCCTTTTAAAGGCTGAAATTGGTACTATGCCACTTTGGCCACATTTTATTGGAAATCTTGAGTCGATGTAGAAGAGGACAATACAAAGCCGTGGATACCATGAGGTGTGCAATTGGGGAGCCATCTCTGGAGACTAGCTACCACACCGGGTATGTGGCTAGATATTTGCAATTTGAAGACAGCAGGAAAGGGGTCATATTCCTTAATCATGAGCATGATTGTACTAGAGGTTCTGCTGTAATTTAGATAGGAACCTCCCCACGTACATTTAAGTATGTTTATGTATGTGCATGTGTGTAGATAGATATTTGAAAATTTGGAAATGCATGCAGTCATTGTCTTATGACTGATAATTCAGAGAATACTTACACTTTGCTAGGTGAAGTAATATGGGGAAAAATGGGAAATGCAAGAAACATTAGCCTGGGAACCAAGGGATTCCTCATTTAAACCAAGGATTGCTACAGTATAGTAGTATAATAAGACCTTGGACAAGTTTCAATTTCTCTGGCTTTTAGTTTTCTCATTTGTAAGAATCCTCTCCTGTTTAAAGTTCTAGGACACTAATCGCATGGTTTACTTTTATTCATCTTTCAAGACTAAGCTGTAATGTTAATTCTTCTGTGATGTCTTCCTCCAAATCTAATCATAACCTATATAGAATGATATAAAGTTCTCAGAGTGACGGCCACCAAATTATGCAAAAAAGTTTTAGATGTTTAACCACATTTATAGAACAAGTGATTTGCTAAATCAAACAGTAATTTTGATTATTTAGCTATGGGCTGAGAACATAAAATTTGTCCTTTTTTAGTCTTCGTTTTTCTCATGGACATAACATAGGTGAAATTCTCTATGTAGATGCCTATTTCAACAGTTGCCTAAATGTATGTAATCATGCTCGCTTTAGTCAGTAGGATAACTGCTAAAATAACAACACAAATTACAGTGGCTTAACATAATAAATTTAGTTTTCACTCAAGTAATAGTTCAACATGGGTGTTCACAGAAAAGCAGTTTCTGGGAAGTTGTCCTCCATCCGTCTTTTCCTATCTTATTTCCTCATTTTTTAAAAAAAAATTTTTTGAGATAGGGTGTTTCTCTGTTACTGGGGCTAGAGTGCAGTGGCGTCATCATGGCTCACGGCAACCTCAAACTCCTGGGCTCTAGCAATCCTCCTGCCTCAGCCTCTCCAGTAGCTGGGACTACAGGCATGCGCCACCACGCCCAGCTAATTCTTCTATTTTTTGTAGAGATGGATTACAGGTGTGAGCCACTGCTTTTCCATTCCATTGGTAGATGAGGCAAGAGAGGCAGGATTGCACATGGAGGTTTTGTGCCCAGGGCCTGAAGAGATGCTCATCTCTTTTGCCTGCATTCCATTGGCCCGAACTCAGTCACATGACCTCTCATAACTTCAGGGGAGGCTGGGAAATATGGTTTTAGCTGTGTGCCCAGAAAAGAGAGATTAGATGTTCCTGAGCAACTAGCACCCTCTGCCACAATGTTCTTTCTTCTATTCATTATATTTTACTCCACAGGCCTTTGACATTTATTTATCTGTATGTACATTCTATTTTTCATTTTAATATTAGAATATGTGAGTAGAAAGAATAGAGAGAAGTGTTCAGACAGATTTCAAAAGATCTCCCTGGGTATCAATGAACCCTTGTGTTTATGGTAAAGTGGCTCCGGGTTCTGGTCTCAGGGTGGGATGGCGGGAAGGAGGCTTCTTGGTACTTTCCCGGTTATACTGAATGCCCCAGTAGAAAAAAAAAAAAGCCTTAGTTAAATGGATAATTCATTACCAGCTAAAATGCTATTTGATATTCATTTCTTCTTTTCACTCCCGGCACATTAAAATACAAAGTGATTGGCAGATTATATTCTGAAAAACAGAAGAAATAAATTTCACCATTTGAATTATTTTGCATTTTTATAGCCCCCTCAGGTCCTGTTTTCAGCCTCAAGTAGTCAGAGTTGGTATAAACATGGAGCTATTTACTTTTCGGGCTATTAGAGAGAGTGCCAGATAGAAATACAGCTTCTCCATGCTCACACTGTCAGATTTATGAAGTGGAAGAAAGATATTCCAGTAATAGGAGGAAATGTCAACCAACCATATTGCTAGTTAACGTCAACACAAATCTGCAGAAAGATAGTAGCCTCGATTATATGTTAAGGGCTGTGTCCTTTTTTGGTAAACTTTCCACATCTGTCACTGCTTGATAAATGAATCTTAGTAAAACATGTTGAAGATGAAAAAGACAATAGGGAGACATCATATTTTTATTGTCTCTATGTCTGTTAAATAGTATCTTGTTTCTAGCAATGCTTTAAATTTAAAAATTGACTTAGCTGTAAATTATTAAAATGGAGAGAAAAATCACTAGTGTAGAAAATGTCAAAGTTTAACTACTGTTCTCAAGTCTAACAGGGACCCCAGGCTAGATTATGATAATGGAGTTCTATGGAGTCTTTTTCAAGCTACAATGAGACCGTTTTAGTCTCACTGATGTTTTTGCCAAAGATTTCTTGCTCATATGATAATTAGATCCTCCTCCAATTTAGCCTTACTTAATCTTCTACTTTGAAAGTTCTACTAAGATTAGCCCTACGGTTGAATTTTAAATTAAAAAATATGAATTTTATTGTTGTTATCACCATAAAATTAATACCTTTTTATTGTGTGAAATTGAAAAATGCAGGAAAATAGAAAGAAGAATGAGAATGGCTTGATCTTATTACCCAGAGATAACCACATTGACAGATGAGAACCAATATTAAACTATCATTTTGGAGTTTTCTTTTCTAAATATGGATATATACATATTACAAAAGTTAAATGTTGTAATCATGCTGATACATATACGACTATGCATCTTAGTTTCACATACTATCATAAGCATTTTCCAGCTAATTACATATTCCATAAACATTTTACTATAATGTTTTATGATTATAAAAATAAGGCAGTATTACTGTAAAGAATTTAGAAAATATGGAAGGGTAAAGAGAAGAGAACAATAGTTGCCCATAATCCCATCACTCAGTGGTTATTTGATAATTTTTTAAAAATTGATATATGTATATATATTTAAAATGGTTGAAATGATAATTCATATACCATTTTGCATGGTTTCTGTAACCTAATACTGCAACAGAAGCATTTTCCTATCTCATGAAAACTCTTCATTAATGAAGCTTAAAAAGCTTTATAAAATTCCCTCACATGATAATTTACTTAAGCAATGCCCTCTTGTTGTGCAAAATAATGCTATAATAGATATATCTGGGTGTAAATTTTTGTTTGCATTTTTGAAATTTTCCTTAGGAAGGATTCTTAAAAGTCCAAGGCATCAAAATGTTAAGGTATATAGTTCACATTTCCAGAATAGTGGCACCTGTTTGTGTTTCTACCAGCAATGAGTGTGTGCCTGTCTCACACTGTTGCCTACATTTTATTATTTTTAAAATCCAAGCAAATGATAGATGAGAACCAATATCAAGTTTCTCTGATCCAGCTGATTCTGAATAATCAGTCCAGCATTCTGAGGACACCAGCTATTTGAATCTTGCACCCACTCTTTCTGGGATCAGAAGGAGCCTGTGAGTTCAATATCTACCTTTCAATAAACATTTTTGAGTGCTGCAGCCCTGTGTTAGATTCTAGGGAAATAAATATAAATTAGCCATGGTCCCTGAGCTTAAGGCAGAGTTATTTATTTATTTATTTATTTATTTATTTTTATTGTTTGTTGTTTATAGAGGTACAGATGTTTAGGTTACGTATGCTGCCCTTGCCCCCCCTTCCCCCCAAGTCCCAGTCCCAAGCGTGTCCATCTCTCGGAGGGTGCACATTGCACCCTTTGTGTATGCATATATCCGTCTCCTCCTCCCCCTTGCCCCTCCCCCTTCCCCCTCCCTCCCTGCCCGACATCCAATAGATGTTATTCTTATATGTACACTTATGTGTTGTTCAGTTACTACCAATTTGATGGTGAGTACATGTGGTGCTTGTTTTTCCATTCTTGGGATACTTCGCTTAGTAGAATGCGTTCCAACCCTATCCAGGAGTATACAAGAGGTGCTATATCACCATT